>CM074721.1:517087186-517519686 GCA_037306005.1 Rhinophrynus dorsalis | reverse complement strand
TGAATAGGATGTCAGCAATGTCTCAGGCAAGTACCACAGATACCCAGCCCAGATGCAGCTGGTACCTAAAGACCTACAGGCGCATGGGAGGTGAGGGGAGGAGTGAAGGAGGAGAGAAGGTTCTTGAGAACAATAGAGGAGACATGGCTGGCATTGGGTGTGTAAGCACGCATGTGTGCTTCACTATGACTGTTCAGGGGATTTATTCAGGGCTGTGTTTCATGCATCTAGTATTTATATATATAATAATTACATATATATATATATATATATATACATATATGTATTAGACTGGTTCCTGGTTTAGCCCATAGATAGATGATATATGACTTCTCTCTGTCATTCCAAGACATTGTGAATTCTCTTTGTCTCAAGGATTCTAACTGCTTTGTGTTTGCTCCAAGGACTCTGATTCCTCTGTCTTGCTCAAGGATTCTGTCTTACTCACACTTGTGCCTAACCTTCTAACTGCTCTACATCAGTCCCAAGGATTCTCATTGTTCTGTCAGGCCTAAAGATTCTAACTGCTCTATGTCTGTCCCAAGGATTCTCATTGTTCTGTCAGGCCTAAAGATTCTAACTGCTCTATGTCTGTCCCAAGGATTCTCATTGTTCTGTCAGGCCTAAAGATTCTAACTGCGCTATGTCTGTCCCAAGGATTCTCATTGTTCTGTCAGGCCTAAAGATTCTAACTGCACTATGTCTGTCCCAAGGATTCTCATTGTTCTGTCAGGCCTAAAGATTCTAACTGCTCTATGTCTGTCCCAAGGATTCTAGCTTGTCCCCAACGTTCTGTCCAAAGGATTCTGCTCTCTCTGTGCCATTCAATAAGATTCTGGCTTCTCTGGGCTGGTCCTATATATTCTGACTTTATAACAGGCTTAAGCATCCAGACTTTTCTATTTCTCCCCAGTGATTCTGATTAACTATCTCTATCTCAAGGATTCTGGTTATTATCTATGAATAGCCCAAGAATTCTGATTTATCGATGTGTGTCTCAAGTGTTCTGATTCCTTAACCTCTATCCCAAACATCCTGACTTCATTACGTCTGGCCCAAAGATTTTTATTTCTCCATGTCTGCCTCAAGCATTCTGATTTAAGTCTAACTCAAGGATTCGGTCTTTCCGGTTTAAATCACAGTCATTCTAACTGCTCTATGACTATGACTATCCCAAGGATTCTACCTTCTCTGTGTCGGTCAAATGACTCTCATTTTTTTAGACCAGTCTCAAGTCCTCTGGTTCAGTCCCAAGCATTTTGACCTTCCATGTCAGTCCCATGCATTCTGGCTTCTCTGGGTCTGTAGACACATTCTGATGGTTGTATTGGGTCAATTTTCTAATGAGGAAATTAAAAATGTGCTAATTTCTGAAGTATTTTCTATCCCCTGATTTATCAGTGAGTGGGTACAAAGATATGTGACTCAGATCCGCTAGTAGGCCTGGGCCTGGCCTGTGCAGGACAAGGCAATATTAGCCTATGAGAGGGAATATTTATATAAGCTGTGAAAGACTAGGGGCCTTATGCCTAAACAGGTGCAATTCTGGAGCAAAGCAACTGCAACCTAAGGGGAAATAAACATTTTCATTGGTTTAAATGAGAATGGCATGATCTCCAGTGTATTGCTGTATGTTCTGGAGAGCTCTGTAGCATTCAAGAAGATAAAGGGATAGTAATACTTTGTTTTATCTTTATTTTATTTTGTAGGCATTAAAAAAAACATGAAGAACGATAAAAGTCTTATCTCTCAAACCTTTATAGTTTGAGAGATATTCACAAGCAAAGTTCCCCTCCCGTTCCTTTTACCTAGTGTAAGCCATCTCTTCTCAGATGTGGAATGCAGTCCATAGACCAGAAAGATAACAGAAGGGGACAATCTTCTTCTTATGAGAACAATGAAAGCCCTGCCCCCCTTGACAAGTTTTTCAGGTTTTTCCCTTATCTTAATTGAAGATTGTTCCTCTCTGCAGTCTACCTGGGCACCTCCCTTCTGATCTGGCTGAGCAGTGTTACATCAGTAAAAGGGGCTGGAGGGGGATACTTTATCATTGAATTACTCTTGAACTACAACGCTGACAGAACTGAAATAACACTCTCCAAGGTCCAAATACTATGATGATTAATTAGAGCTGCTTTTATTATGAAACATTACTATCCCTTTAAGATACCAATTATAATCAATGGGAGTTTTGGGAATGTGTATTGTATTTGTCTTCAGTGGTGCAATTGTCTTGTTCTAGAACTCCGCCTCTTTAATTCCCTGTGTAAGGACCATAGAGCCTTATGCAGGAACCAAAGGACAAGCAATTCTGGAATATGCCAAGTGCACCATGGATAGGGGTGGATAAAAGTCTGAAAATTGCCATTGATTTGAATAGGACTTTTCATCATTTCACTGATAGTGGGTTCTCCCAACACATCGCCACAAGGATAAATCAATGAGTTTTTACACATTTTGTATTCTATCTGTCCCCTATGATTCAGTTGGTATGTCCTAGAACTGTACCTTTTTACCTTCCGGCCTTAGGATCTACTGGCCTTAATTAGAAATCAGAAGAGGTACAGTTCTGAAGGATGCCAACCATAAAGTAGAAAATAAAACATCCTCTGATTTAAAAAGTGCTTTTAACCCATTGATTTTAGAGAGGTATACAATGCATTACTCTGCATTGCAATGGAGAACTATCTACCACTCAATGGTAGTTTTCATTCGTGTTTTAGGGTGCTGCTGGTGTACTCAAGGACCGTTCCTCTTTAGAATCCTCCATAAGGCCTTAAGTATTTTATCAGTGTGGAGAAGACACGTGAATCTTCTTATGCTCAGTCATCATAGTCTCCAGTACAGCCTGAGCCAATTAATTACACCAGAAGGAATTCAGAGATTAATAACTACCTGAAGTCTAAACGGGGAGTGAATCAAATACCCTGATAGCTCCATTCTTTAGTAAATGAAACCTGTGTCTGCCCCAAGAATTCTGACGTTTCTAGGTCTATCTTAAAGGAGCAGTAAACTTTGTTTTATGAAAAAATATATATTGCAGGGATTTTCCTACTGAGTAAAATAAGGGTACTCCCAGTGCTGAGAGATTTATATTTCTAGAGTTATTACAGTTTAAACCCACGTTTTTTTTACAATAGCAGTGCCCTCTAGTGGACAAATTCTAATTAGATTTCCTGTTAGATTCTAATGGAGAGGAAAGTCAGAAAAGTCAGAGACACACAGTTCTCCATAGAATGTGATAGAAACTGCCTGTCACTTCCTGTCAGTTAGAACTATCAGGAAGTAAACACAGTAAATTCACTTCCTGATTATTTAAACTGCTATACATTTTTAATAAAACATCTGATAGCGATGGGAGTGACCTTGTTTTATTCAGCAGGAAATACTCTGTAAAATATGTATTTTCATAAAAAAAAGTTTACTGCTCCTTTAAGGATTCTGATGTCTATATAACAGTCCCATGGATACTGACTTTCCTATTTCATTTATTCTAATTTCTCTATGTCTGTCCCCATGATTGTGACTTTTCTGTCTGTCCCAAGGATTCTGACTACTCTGTGCCTGTCCCCAGGATTCGGACTACTCTATTTTTGCCCCAATGACTTCTCTTTGTCCATCCCAAGGAATCTAATTACTCTGTGCCTGCTCCAACAGTTGTGATTTCTCTTTGTCCATCCCAAGAATTCACCACCCTCTGTGATGCTCCCAAGGACTGTTTTTTCTTTGTGTCTGTTTCAAGGACTTTCTATGTCTTTCACAAGAAAGGTGGCTTCTCTGTCTCTCTCCAAAGGATTGTGTCTTTTTTTTTATATGTATGTCCCAATCTTTCTGGCTTCTTTCTGAACTAAGGGGTTATTATTGAGGCTACAACTGAAGGCACAAAAAGAAAAGCAAGAGATGTTCTCTGTGCACAAATCAATGAGGATTAAATTGGCTTCAAGGCAGGTTCCAGCGGTCCGATGTGTAGGATCAGTAGCTAAACACGCACATTGTCATCACTGAATCCATCTCATAGAACGGATGGGATTATGTTCGAGGCCTGGGAGTCAAATACGACAAAATTAATTTAGGCCACATGCATCATCCCCGAAGTAGGGATAGTGAGATTGAAAGTGATAGGGAATTCTCATGCTCAGGTCCTAGTTCTCCTCTAAAAGCACTTTCACATTTTAATATATGCCTGCCTGTGTCTATTCCAGGCATTCTCACTTCCCTATGTCAGTCTCCAGAATTCTCACTTTTCTTTGACTGTCCAAAGGATTCTCATTTCTCAGTGTATATTCCATGTATTGTGGTCTCTATTTCTTTCCTAATGACTCTGACGTCTCTAAGTCTTCAGCATTCTCATGTCTGTCTATCTGTAGAGTTCTTTCTTCTCTATATCTGTCCCCAAGTATTCTCACTCCTCTATATTTGCCCCCAAGTATTCTCACTCCTCTATATCTGTCCCCAAGTATTCTCACTCCTCTATATCTGCCCCAAGTATTCTCACTCCTCTGTATCTGTCCCAAGTATTCTCACTCCTCTATATCTGCCACAAGTATTCTCACTTCTCTATATCTGCCCCAAGTATTCTCACTCCTCTATATCTGTCCCAAGTATTCTCACTCCTCTATATATGCCCCAAGTATTCTCACTTCTCTATATCTGCCCCAAGTATTCTCACTCCTCTATATCTGTCCCAAGTATTCTCACTCTTCTATATCTGCCCCAAAGTATTCTCACTCCTCTATATCTGCCCCAAGTATTCTCACTCCTCTATATCTGTCCCAAGTATTCTCACTCCTCTATATCTGCCCCAAGTATTCTCACTCTTCTATATCTGCCCCAAGTATCCTCACTCCTCTATATCTGTCCCCAAGTATCCTCACTCCCCTATATCTGTCCGAAGTATCCTCACTCCTCTATATCTGTCCCCAAGTATTCTCACTCCTCTATATCTGTCCCAAGTATTCTCACTCCTCTATATCTGTCCCCAAGTATTCTCACTCCCCTATATCTGTCCCCAAGTATCCTCACTCCTCTATATCTGCCCCAAGTATTCTCACTCATCTGTATCTGTCCTCAAGTATTCTCACTCCTCTATATCTGTCCGAAGTATCCTCACTCCTCTATATCTGTCCCAAGTATTCTCACTCCTCTATATCTGTCCCAAGTATCCTCAGTCCTCTATATCTGCCCCAAGTATTGTCACTCCTCTATATCTGTCCCAAGAATTCTCACTCCTCTATATCTGTCCCCAAGTATCCTCACTCCTCTATATCTGTCCCAAGTATTCTCACTCCTCTATATCTGTCCCCAAGTATTCTCACTCCTCTATATCTGTCCCAAGTATCCTCACTCCTCTATATCTGTCCCAAGTATCCTCACTCCTCTATATCTGCCCCAAGTATTGTCACTCCTCTATATCTGTCCCAAGAATTCTCACTCCTCTATATCTGTCCCCAAGTATCCTCACTCCTCTATATCTGTCCCCAAGTATTCTCACTCCTCTATATCTGCCCCAAGTATTCTCACTCCTCTGTATCTGTCCCCAAGTATCCTCACTCCTCTATATCTGCCCCAAGTATCCTCACTCCTCTATATCTGTCCCAAGAATTCTCACTCCTCTATATCTGCCCCAAGTATTGTCACTCCTCTATATCTGTCCCAAGAATTCTCACTCCTCTATATCTGTCCCCAAGTATCCTCACTCCTCTATATCTGTCCCCAAGTATTCTCACTCCTCTATATCTGTCCCAAGTATTCTCACTCCTCTATATCTGTCCCCAAGTATTCTCACTCCTCTATATCTGTCCCAAGTATCCTCACTCCTCTATATCTGTCCCAAGTATCCTCACTCCTCTATATCTGCCCCAAGTATTCTCACTCCTCTATATCTGTCCCAAGTATTCTCACTCCTCTATATCTGTCCCCAAGTATCCTCACTCCTCTATATCTGTCCCCAAGTATTCTCACTCCTCTATATCTGTCCCAAGTATTCTCACTCCTCTATATCTGCCCCAAGTATTCTCACTCCTCTGTATCTGTCCCCAAGTATCCTCACTCCTCTATATCTGCCCCAAGTATCCTCACTCCTCTATATCTGTCCCAAGAATTCTCACTCCTCTATATCTGTCCCAAGTATTCTCACTCTTCTATATCTGTCCCCATTCTCACTTCTCTATATCTGTCCCCAAGTATTGTCACTCCTCTATATCTGCCCCAAGTATTCTCACTCTTCTATATCTGTCCCCATTCTCACTCCTCTATATCTGTCCCCAAGTATCCTCACTCCCCTATATCTGTCCGAAGTATCCTCACTCCTCTATATCTGTCCCCATGTATTCTCACTCCTCTATATCTGTCCCCAAGTATTCTCATTCCCCTATATCTGTCCCCAAGTATCCTCACTCCTCTATATCTGCCCCCAAGTATTCTCACTTCTCTATATTGTCCCAAGAATTCTCACTCCTCTATATCTGTCCCCAAGTATCCTCACTCCTCTATATCTGTCCCAAGTATTCTCACTCCTCTATATCTGCCCCAAGTATTCTCACTCCTCTGTATCTGTCCCCAAGTATTCTCACTCCTCTATATCTGTCCAAAGTATCCTCACTCCTCTATATCTGTCCCAAGTATTCTCACTCCTCTATATCTGTCCCCAAGTATTCTCACTCCTCGATATCTGTCCCAAGTATCCTCACTCCTCTATATCTGTCCCAAGTATCCTCACTCCTCTATATCTGTCCCAAGTATTCTCACTCCTCTATATCTGCCCCAAGTATTCTCACTCCTCTGTATCTGTCCCCAAGTATTCTCACTCCTCTATATCTGTCCGAAGTATCCTCACTCCTCTATATCTGTCCCAAGTATTCTCACTCCTCTATATCTGTCCCCAAGTATTCTCACTCCTCTATATCTGTCCCAAGTATCCTCACTCCTCTATATCTGTCCCAAGTATTCTCACTCTTCTATATCTGTCCCCATTCTCACTTCTCTATATCTGTCCCCAAGTATTGTCACTCCTCTATATCTGCCCCAAGTATTCTCACTCTTCTATATCTGTCCCCATTCTCACTCCTCTATATCTGTCCCAAGTATTCTCACTCTTCTATATCTGCCCCAAGTATCCTCACTTCTCTATATCTGTCCCCATTCTCACTCCTCTATATCTGCCCCAAGTATTCTCACTCTTCTATATCTGTCCCCATTCTCACTCCTCTATATCTGTCCCAAGTATTCTCACTCCTATATATCTGTCCCCAAGTATTCTCACTCCTCTATATCTGTCCCCAAGTATTCTCACTCCTCTATATCTGCCCCAAGTATTCTCACTCCTCTATATCTGCCCCAAGAATTCTCACTCCTCTATATCTGCCCCAAGTATTCTCACTTCTCTATATCTGTCCCCAAGTATTCTCACTCCTCTATATCTGTCCCAAGTATTCTCACTCCTCTATATCTGTCCCCAAGTATTCTCACTCCCCTATATCTGTCCCCAAGTATCCTCACTCCTCTATATCTGCCCCAAGTATTCTCACTCCTCTGTATCTGTCCCCAAGTATTCTCACTCCTCTATATCTGTCCGAAGTATCCTCACTCCTCTATATCTGTCCCAAGTATTCTCACTCCTCTATATCTGTCCCAAGTATCCTCACTCCTCTATATCTGCCCCAAGTATTGTCACTCCTCTATATCTGTCCCAAGAATTCTCACTCCTCTATATCTGTCCCCAAGTATCCTCACTCCTCTATATCTGTCCCCAAGTATTCTCACTCCTCTATATCTGTCCCAAGTATTCTCACTCCTCTATACCTGTCCCCAAGTATTCTCACTCCTCTATATCTGTCCCAAGTATCCTCACTCCTCTATATATGTCCCAAGTATCCTCACTCCTCTATATCTGCCCCAAGTATTGTCACTCCTCTATATCTGTCCCAAGAATTCTCACTCCTCTATATCTGTCCCCAAGTATCCTCACTCCTCTATATCTGTCCCAAGTATTCTCACTCCTCTATATCTGCCCCAAGTATTCTCACTCCTCTGTATCTGTCCCCAAGTATCCTCACTCCTCTATATCTGCCCCAAGTATCCTCACTCCTCTATATCTGTCCCAAGAATTCTCACTCCTCTATATCTGCCCCAAGTATTGTCACTCCTCTATATCTGTCCCAAGAATTCTCACTCCTCTATATCTGTCCCCAAGTATCCTCACTCCTCTATATCTGTCCCCAAGTATTCTCACTCCTCTATATCTGTCCCAAGTATTCTCACTCCTCTATATCTGTCCCCAAGTATTCTCACTCCTCTATGTCTGTCCCAAGTATCCTCACTCCTCTATATCTGTCCCAAGTATCCTCACTCCTCTATATCTGCCCCAAGTATTGTCACTCCTCTATATCTGTCCCAAGAATTCTCACTCCTCTATATCTGTCCCCAAGTATCCTCACTCCTCTATATCTGTCCCAAGTATTCTCACTCCTCTATATCTGCCCCAAGTATTCTCACTCCTCTGTATCTGTCCCCAAGTATCCTCACTCCTCTATATCTGCCCCAAGTATCCTCACTCCTCTATATCTGTCCCAAGAATTCTCACTCCTCTATATCTGTCCCAAGTATTCTCACTCTTCTATATCTGTCCCCATTCTCACTTCTCTATATCTGTCCCCAAGTATTGTCACTCCTCTATATCTGCCCCAAGTATTCTCACTCTTATATATCTGTCCCCATTCTCACTCCTCTATATCTGTCCCAAGTATTCTCACTCTTCTATATCTGCCCCATGTATTCTCACTCCTCTATATCTGTCCCCAAGTATCCTCACTCCCCTATATCTGTCCGAAGGATCCTCACTCCTCTATATCTGTCCCCATGTATTCTCACTCCTCTATATCTGTCCCCAAGTATTCTCACTCCCCTATATCTGTCCCCAAGTATTCTCACTCCTCTATATCTGCCCCCAAGTATTCTCACTTCTCTATATCTGTCCCAAGAATTCTCACTCCTCTATATCTGTCCCCAAGTATCCTCACTCCTCTATATCTGTCCCAAGTATTCTCACTCCTCTATATCTGCCCCAAGTATTCTCACTCCTCTGTATCTGTCCCCAAGTATTCTCACTCCTCTATATCTGTCCAAAGTATCCTCACTCCTCTATATCTGTCCCAAGTATTCTCACTCCTCTATATCTGTCCCCAAGTATTCTCACTCCTCTATATCTGTCCCAAGTATCCTCACTCCTCTATATCTGTCCCAAGTATCCTCACTCCTCTATATCTGTCCCAAGTATTCTCACTCCTCTATATCTGCCCCAAGTATTCTCACTCCTCTGTATCTGTCCCCAAGTATTCTCACTCCTCTATATCTGTCCGAAGTATCCTCACTCCTCTATATCTGTCCCAAGTATTCTCACTCCTCTATATCTGTCCCCAAGTATTCTCACTCCTCTATATCTGTCCCAAGTATCCTCACTCTTCTATATCTGTCCCCATTCTCACTTCTCTATATCTGTCCCCAAGTATTGTCACTCCTCTATATCTGCCCCAAGTATTCTCACTCTTCTATATCTGTCCCCATTCTCACTCCTCTATATCTGTCCCAAGTATTCTCACTCTTCTATATCTGCCCCAAGTATCCTCACTTCTCTATATCTGTCCCCATTCTCACTCCTCTATATCTGCCCCAAGTATTCTCACTCTTCTATATCTGTCCCCATTCTCACTCCTCTATATCTGTCCCAAGTATTCTCACTCCTATATATCTGTCCCCAAGTATTCTCACTCCTCTATATCTGTCCCCAAGTATTCTCACTCCTCTATATCTGTCCCCATTCTCACTCCTCTATATATGTCCCAAGTATTCTCACTCTTCTATATCTGTCCCAAGTATTCTCACTCCTATATAACTGTCCCAAGTATCATCACTACTATATATCTGTCACAAGTATTTTTACTCCTCTATATCTGTTACAAGTATTCTCACTCCTCTATATCTGTCAAGGAGTTTTGCTTCTCTGTGTCTGTCCCACACACTCTGAATTCCCTGTGTTCCAAGCATTCCAACACTTTGATACGTGCCCCACTCATTCTCAGTCCTCAGTGTCCGTCTCAAGAATTCTTCCTTTTCTATGTTTATTCCAAAGATTCTTGTCCCTCTATGGGCTAGATTCTATTACAGGTGCTAATTTTATCTCTGCTTTTATATCCAATTTCCAGACTTCAATTGGAACATTTTTGATAAAACGTGTGTTAACATCACCTGCAATAGAATCCAGCCCTATGTCTGTTGTCCCATTCCCTCTCATCTCTCTATGTTTGTCCCATGGAATTCCACAACTTGACATCTGTCCCACTCATTCATAGTTCTCTGTATCTTTCCCGAGAATTCTTACTTCTCTATGTTAGTTCCAAGGATTCTTGCCTCTCTGTCCCACTCATTCTCACTTCTCTAGGTCTGTCCCACTCATTCTAACTCGTTTATGTCTGTCACACACATTGTCCATTGTCTATGTCTGCCCTAAAGATTCCTGCTTCTTCATATCTGTCCCACTAATTCTCACTTTCTATGGCTGTCCCAAGCATTCTCCCATCTCTATGTCAAGTATTCTCACTTATCTATACCTGTCCCAATGAAGCTTTGTTCTTTGTCTGTCAAAATGATTCACTTTTCTCTCTCTGTCACCAGTATTATTTATTTTCTACACCTTTGCCAGGGATTCTCGTTTCTCAATGTCTGTCTCCAAGATACGGACTTCTGTATGCCTGCCCGGCTCATTCTCATTTCTCTGTTTCCTATCCTAAGGGGTTCTCACTAGTGTATGTCTGTCACAATGATTCTCAATACTTAGTGCCAGTCCCAATGATTCTCACTACTCAGTGTCAGTCCCAATGATTCTCACTACTCAGTGCCAGTCCCAATGATTCTCACTACTCAGTGTCAGTCCCAATGATTCTCACTACTCAGTGTCGGTCCCAATGATTCTCACTACTCAGTTCCAGTCCCAATGATTCTCACTACTCAGTGCCAGTCCCAATGATTCTCACTATTCAGTGCCAGTCCCAATGATTCTCACTACTCAGTGCCAGTCCCAATGATTCTCACTACTCAGTGTCAGTCCCAATGATTCTCACTACTCAGTGTCGGTCCCAATGATTCTCACTACTCAGTTCCAGTCCCAATGATTCTCACTACTCAGTGCCAGTCCCAATGATTCTCACTACTCAGTGCCAGTCCCAATGATTCTCACTACTCAGTGCCAGCCCCAATGATTCTCACTACTTAGTGCCAGTCACAATGATTCTCACTACTCAGAGCCAGTCCCAATGATTCTCACTACTCAGTGCCAGTCCCAATGATTCTCACTACTCAGTGCCAGTCCCAATGATTCTAACCTTTTCCTGTCCCGAGGACTCTGATGTCTCTGATATCTCTTTCTAAGCGTTCCGACTCCTCTCTGTCAGTTCCAAGCTTGTGGGCATTTTGTATAAGAAACTACAGCAATTGTAAACCACCTTCATAAGAGAAGACAAAAATAAAATCCCACTGATTTCAAATGTGAATTTACCCCCTTGAATGCTAAATATCTCTTCACTGCAGTGGAGACCTCTGTAGCATTCAATGGGTCAAAATTCACATTGCTTATGAAAGGGAATTGTTAACATTTTTGTCACCTAAGGCGCAGTAGATTTGTCCCAAGATAGTGCCAGATTTTAAATGTGTGTCCCATGTCCCTGGTGGCCCCCTTCTGGGTCAGTACAAAGTCCCTGAATGAAGAATACAGATTACAGAATTCTAAACACTAGAAGGAGATCTGCCCATTGCCTACTGTGACAGGAAGTGATGTCTCTGTTGTGCTACAAGAAAATGGCTTCCAGACAGAGCTCTACACACTAGGAGAGTACTAAGTCTTGATCCTGACATCAGTTGGGAGTTGCGGCGTAATGCTAGTCTATGGCTTTGGGCCTGATATACAGTTTCTTGTATCCCACCAGAGGCATCACTTCCTGTCACAGCAGTCAATGGGCAGTTCTCCCTCCAGTGTTTAGAAATCTGTGGTGTGCATTTCTCTCTGCAGTTTCCCTGAATCTCAGAAGTGAATTGTGGTCACACTAATCACTATGTGTTTACACATATGGCCCATTGTGCTTTCTCTGTCTTTACCAAGCATTCTGATCTCTCTAAGAGGTACCCAAAGCTTTGTGATTTCCTCCTGCCTGTCCCAAGCATTCAAATTTCTCTACGTCCACTCAAAGGATTCTGACTCAACTTTGTCTGTCCCAGTGATTCCTCCTACTTCTCTATGACAACCATAAGCATGGTCACCTCTCTATTTCACTTCCAAGCATTCTGAATTCTATAGGTAGAATAGGATTCTGAACACTCTATTTATTTATTTATTTAGAAAACTAGTTGAAGAGCCCGTGTACATGGGCAACAGTGCCGGTCGGTCGCGGTACAGTCATGCGCAGTAGAGACTGCCCCTGACGCTGTTGATACGGAGCGGGGCACTCCGAATTCAGACCGTGTCCACGGTCTGAATTTGGAGCGCCCTGTTCCATATCAGCTGTGTCATTGGCAGTCTCTACTGCGCATGATTGCAGCACGCACATCAGACTCTACTGTGCATGATTGCAGCACGCACATCAGTCTCTACTGCGCATGATTGCAGCATGCACATCAGTCTCTACTGCGCATAACTGCATCGTTACAAACTTTCAGCAAATTATTATACAGGATGTATTAGGAGGAATACACTGACATTTCTCTCATTTTCATGTGTGTCCTGGAGAGTTGACAGCAAGGAGTTGCGTATTTATACAAATAAATATTATATATACACACACACATCCTAAAGATGTATACATAATTACACATTGGTTTTAGATATAAAAAATCAGTTTTTTTAAAGATTGAAGATTGTGAGAAGATCTGATTTTTTTCAGGCAGGTTATTGCAGACTTTTTGGAGCTCTGAAGAAGAAGGCTGATCTCAAGCATTTTGATGCCTCTAGGTCTGTCCTGAGCAATCTGTGACATTTTCCACTGAGAGTGGTATTAAGAGACTGGGAAGGTGGAGAAGTCAGAGACAGACAGATAGATAGATAGACAGATAGATAGACAGATAGATAGATAGATAGATAGATAAATAGATAGATAGATAGATGGTGGATGTATATCACTGTGCAATGAGACTGTCTCTCTTGTCCTTTCTGTCACCCTGTGAAGACAGATCTGTTCTGTACAGATAAAATGTCTGCTCACTAACAATGCAGAGACTCACTGAGGCCGATGTTCTTAGGAAAAGGAGAGCAAACGGAGCAAGATGACTATATCATAGGGAACAAATGTAATTTCACGAAATTCCCATTGATTAAATTTGGTTTTTAAGCCCTTGAATGGGAAGAGAGGTGTCCAACACATTGTGAAGCAGTGTGTTCGACACCTCTATAGCTTTCAAGGGGTTAAAATATTTAAATGAAAGGGGTGTATTTATTTGTCTCCTGTGATGTCATTGTGAGTGTAGTGTGCGTGTGTACTGTACATGTAGAATGTGAGTGTCATTGTGTGTGTATTGTTTGTATGTGTGTGTACTATATGTGTAGAGTGTGTGTCATTGTGTTTGTATTTGTGTATGTGTACTGTTTGTGTAGTGTGTGTGTGTCATTGTGTGAATGTATGTGTACTGTGTGTGTAGAGTGTGTGTCACTGTATGTGTGTTTACTGTGTGTGGAGTGTGTGCATGTCATTGTGTGTGTAGTGTGTGTATGTGTATTGTGTGTGTCATTGTGTGTGTATGTGTACTGTGTGTGTAGTGTGTGTGTCATTGTGTGTGTATCAGTGTGTCATTGTGTGTGTGTGTGTGTGTGTGTGTCATTGTGTGTGCGTATGTATGTACATGTATGTGTCACTGTGTGTGTCATTGTGTCATTATGTGTCTGTTATTGTGTGTGGGGGGTGTCATTGTGCCATCATGTGTGTGGCATTGTGTGTGCGCATGGGGGGTGTCATTGTGTGTGTGTGGGGGGATGTGTGTCATGGAGTCATCATGTGTGTGTCATTGTGTCATTGTATGTGTGTGGGAGTGCATTGTGTGCATCATTGTGTGAGTGTGTGTGCACGTGTCAGTATGTGTCATTGTGTGAGTGTGTGTCAGTACGTGTCATTGTGTGTGTCAGTGTTTGTCATTGTGTGAGAGAGTGTGTGTGTGTCACTGTGTGAGTGTGTGTGTCAATGTGTGTCATTGTATGAGCGTGTGTGTGTAACTGTGTGAGTGTGTGTGTGTCAATGTGTGTGAGTGTGTGTGTGTCATTGTGTGAGTTTGTGTGTCAGTGTGTGTGTCAGTATGTGTCATTGTGTGAGTGTGTCAGTGTTTGTCATTGTGTGAGAGTGTGCGTGTGTCAATGTGTGTGTGTGTGTCAATGTGTGTCATTGTGTGTGTGTGTATGTGTGTGTGTCATTGTGTGAGAGTGTGTGTCAGTGTGTCATTGTGTAAGTGCGTGTGTCAGTGTGTGTCATTCTATGAGAGTGTGTGTGTGTGTCAGTGTGTGTCATTGTGGTGTGTGCGTCAGTGTGTGCCATTATGTGTGTGTGTGTGTCAGTGTGTGTCACTGTGTGAGTGTGTGTGTGTGTGTGTGTCACTGTGTGTCATTGTGTGAGAGTATGTCAGTGTGTGTCATTGTGTGTGTGTCATTCTGTGAGAGTGTGTGTGTGTCATTGTGTGAGTGTGTGTCAGTGCGTGTCAATATGTGTGTGTGTGTGTGTGTGTCATTGTGTGTGTGTGTGTGTTGGTGTGCGTGTGTCATTGTGTGAGTGTGTGTCAGTGCGTGTCAATATGTGTGCGTGTGTGTCATTGTGTGTGTGTTGGTGTGCGTGTGTCATTGTGTGTGTGTGGCAGTGCATTGTGTGTGTGTTGGCGTGTGTGTGTTGGTGTGTGTGTGTATGTGTGTGTGCTGGAGACATCTGTATGATCCAGGTAATGAAGTAGAGTTAATCTCATTGTCTACAGAAAATGTTGATCTTTGTATGAAGGAATAGACAAGGCAGCAATTTTGTTTTCATACAAACATTTAGCTCTCTCATTGCCATTTACAGCTCAGCTTAAAATGGGTTAACAATTAGAAAGGGGCCAAACGAGCTAATTGAGCTGCAGTTGATTGGACTAATTACCATTATCCTCGTTGTCAAAAGAAGTCAGCACAATGAGCTTTGCGTGCAGAGAGTCTCTTAAAGCCACTTAACCAGAGAGATTTGACCTCAGTGGGTCGGTCCAAACACAAAAAGCCTTACAGCTGGTGCACCAAAGGGTGATACCTGTACGTCTGGATTTCACAGTACACCTAGGTGTTTATAATACAAAATACTGGAATATACCTAGTTGTCTATTATAATACATATATAACATGTGACATGTAACAAGTAACAACTATTGCAAGGTGTAACATTTATTGTAAGGCGCTGCGTACACTGTGTAGAGTCACATAAATAAATATATACATGTATATGTTTTGTGGTACTGCAATTTAACCCTTTGAGTGCCAGAGGGGCACACAACGCAATGTGTTGCGTACCCCTCTGGCACTCAAAGGGTTAAAGTGGCACTGCTTCTTTGTAACAAATAGGTGATCTGGAATGAACTTTTTAAATTGCCTGTATTTATGACAGTCATTTTTATTTAAAACAATATTTTATTATGTATTTAGATTTATATATATATATATATATATATATATATATATATATATATATATATATATAGTAGATGAAAATCAAGGTCTTTCAGAGTCAATTGTTTAATACTAAGTGACAGCTCCACTTTAAAGGGATAGTAATGTTTCACAAAAAAGCCGTTCCAATTAATCTTCATAGTATTTGGGCCATGGAGAGTGTTATTTCAGTACTGTCAGAGTTGTAGTTCAAGAGTAATTGAATGATAAAGTATCCCCATCCTTCCTCTTTTACTGATGTAACACTGCTCACCTCAGAGCAGAAAGACTGTCCAGATGGATCACAGAGATCAGAGGCGTAACTAGAAGCCACGGGGCCCTGGTGCAAGATTTGCCATGGGCCCCCCTCTGACCTCACTGGCCCCCCCTCAACTACATTGGCCACCTCTACATTGCCCCTCAATCTCCACAATGCCTCTTCCACAATGACCCTCATTCTCCACATTGCCCCTTCGTCTCCACAATGCCCCTTCCACATTGCCCCCATCACCATGCCCCTCATTCTCCACAATGCCCCTTCCACACTGCCCCTCAATCTCCACATTGCCCCTTCAAAAATGGGACCATCACAATGCCCCTCATTCTCCACATTGCCCCTACTGACCCCCCCCCCATCCTCCTACCTCGAGTCCCTGGTGATCTAGCGGTGTGCCGAATGAGGCACAGACCTCTGGAACACTCCCGCGCGGTTGTTAGTAATGCAGAGCACTGGAAGATTACGTCATCTCCCAGCGCTCTGCATTATTAAAGCGCCGGCCGCCGGGAGATCAGCTGTTCTGCGGGCACATGGCAAGGAGGTCGCAGGGGGCGGCCGGGCCCCTGAGAGTGACGGGCCCGGTCGCAGGTGCGACCCCTGCAACCCCTATTGTTACGCCACTGGCAGAGATTGTCACAATCTTCAGTGAGCATAAGGCAAAACCTGAAAACCTGTCAAGGAGGGCAGGGTTTTCCTTATGATCACAGTGAGATATCTGTGAGATGTCTGGTCTTAAGTTCAGATTCTACACCTGAGGGGAGGTGGCTTACACTAGGTAAAAGGGGCGGGAGGGGGATACTTTATCATTCAATTACTTTTGAACCACAACTCTGACAGTATTGAAATAACACTCTCCATGGCCCAAATACTATGAAGATTAATTGGAGCTGCTATTTTTGTGAAACATTACTATCTCTTTAAATGCCTTTACCACACAGGTGAAACCAATGGGAAATGTGCATTTTAAAGCAGCCAGCCCACATACACATCAACATTGCCTGATTGGATGGTGCCCAGATAGGCCTGTGTGATTGGATTTTTGCAAAAAAAAAGCATCAAATAATTCAGTCATCATTGTGAACTCTTTAACTGAATCCATAGAGGTCACCATTCAGACCTTTATTACTGCTAATACCTAGGTGACTAGCAAACTCTTTAACTTGGGATGGTTTCAGTAGGGTACAAAAAAAAAGTCACATTATAGTTTCTCATATATATATATATATATATATATATATATATATATATATATATATATATATATAAAACAAAGGCAGGGATTTTTTTAGAGTAAGGGAGGTAAATCTATAGAATTCTTTTCCTCAGGATGTTGTACTTGCAGATACTGTAACTGCTTTAAAAAAAAAAAAAAAGCAATGGATGCCTATCTAGCACAGAACAATATTGAGAATTATGGCAGATGGCTTCAATGCAGATAGATGGTTGATCCAGGGAACTATCTGACTGCTATTTGGAGTCAGGAAGGAATTTTTTTAGCCAATTGGAAATGACTTCAATGCAGGTTTTTTTTTTGCCTTCCTCTAGATAACAGGGGTGTTTTGGCATGGGCTGGACTTGATGAACGCATGTCTTTTTTCAACCTTGTCAACTCTGTTACTGGAAGAATACATTGAGATCTCTCATATTTTCAAATATTAAATCAGTATTTCTAAACGTGTTCAGCTGATCCAACAAGGCTAGGGTGACCATTGGTGTATGTGTGTTTTGTGACTACCAGTGCAGATGTCATAGACTGAAGAATTTCATACAGTCCAACTTGGTTTTTGGTTAGATTTCTTTTTAGTAAACACTATACCCTAGCCACTTTAGGAAATGAATAGTATTCACATCCAATATAATGATATCTGGATTTTACTGAAAACAAAAGTTGACCTCCATCTCAAATACATTGAGAATCACTGCATTAAAGCGGAACTACCACCCAATAAAAATATTGCCCCACATAATTGCCCATTTGGCGACTAGCTGCTCAGTAGCGCTAGTCGCCAGAATTATTACCTGATTAAAGAGAAATCTCTATTCTTCCAGGACAGAAAGCAGGATGGAGTGCGGACATCTTGCCATAGTGACGTCCGCGCGCCTGCACTGTCAGTCCCAGGCGGCTGTAGGAGGCGTTGCTAGGAGCCGGCAGGCTCCAAAAGGAACTGACATGGCAGGTGCGTGGACATCACTATGGCAAGATGTCCGCCCTCTGTCCTGCTGTCAGTCCTGGAAGAATAAAGATTTCTCTTTAATCAGGTAATAATTCCGGTGACTAGCGCTACTGAGCAGCTAGTCGCCAGATGGGCAATTATGTGGGGCAATAATTTTATTGGGTGGTAATTCCGCTTTAAAGGGATAGTAATACTTAAAACGTAAAAAAAAATATGTTGTAGGGTTTATCCCCCTGAGTAAAACAAGCGTACTACCACTGCTGAAAGGTGTTTCATTCAAAAGTTATTCATTTTCAAAGTTTAATTTTTTAGGTGCAATATCACAGTGGCCTGAAATTGTACAGTGGCGCTGTTGCTACACCATTCTATGGACAGCTCTGGTCCCGGGACCATAAATCTCCATAGGATGGTGTAGCAACAGCGCCACTGTACAATTTCAGGCCACTGTGATATTGCACCTAAAAAATTCAACTTTGAAAATTAATAACTTTGGAAGGAAATACCTCTCAGCAGTGGGAGTACCATTGCTTTACTCAGGGGGATAAACCCTACAACATATTTTTTTTTACATTTTAAGTATTACTATCCCTTTAAAGTATATGTCATTTAGCAATGTATTAAATGTATAAAATATTTTTGCTGTGATCATTATTTGGAATATACTATTAGACCAGTAGCAGTTTATTGCACAGACTTTACCAAAGTATTTCTAAAAAATGAAATGCATTGCATACCCCTCTTGCAATCAGAGTTTTAAAAATACCCAAATCTTTACAAGATGAGAAATAAATGGTGTTTTTATATTGCATTTGGTCACAATTTGGCTGTTTACTGAACAGAATAATGAAAGGTATTATATATTCAGATTAGATTGGTGGGAGGGGGGGGCTTAATACGCTATCAAAATTAGTAAAGGTTAAACCCAATGTACATTGTAACCCTTCGAGTGCCAGAGAGATATCGTTGGCTACTTCTCCGGCACTCAGAGGGTTAAACCATTAAAGGGCATGTTGTGACTATTTCCTGTCTCTAAAATTGACTTCCTCATTTTTAAAACAGACATTTTGATCCTTTGAGTGCCAGAGGGTTATGCATACCCTTCTGGCACTCAAAGGGTTAACATGCAGAATATCGTTTTTACCATACAGAACACTCGGTCCAAAAGTATCTTTGGAGCAATTCTGGAGCAAATCAAATACACCCCAGGAGTCAAAAATAAACATCACCATTCATTTAAATGGGCATTTTAACTCCTCAAATGCCAGAGAGGTCCACATTGCATTGCTTCTCAGTGTGTTGTTCATGTCTCTAACATTCTAATGGTAAAAAAGCCCCATTCAAATCAATGAAAATTTGAGACTTTTAATTGTCTCCTATGGTGTATCTTCTCCAGATTTGTGCCAATGTTTCTTAAAGGAGAAGTAACACCTACTAATGATAGTATCCATTTACTTTTCTATGAGCAGAAAATCCTAAGGGCCCCTATGAATTTTGCATTTGTACCTTTGTGTAATCAGTCCTAGATGTGATGTCCGTGGAGGCGGACATGACAGTCACTGGCTATCTTTTCACACTTGAAGCAGTCAGAGTGTATGAGTCTACTTAATCCTTTAAGTACCAGAGGGATAAGAATTGTCTTCACAAGCAATGTGCTACACTTATCTCTGGATCTTGAAGTGTTGAGATTACAATGTGCAGCGGACGGGATTTGTGTCTTGTGGTTCAATGGGTGTCTGGAGCGAGGGCTAGGGGGGCACTTGCCCCCCCTCCCCCTACACTTGCCCCCTCCAGATAAACATAAGGGCTGGGTGGGCTAGCCTTGAGGGTGGGTGTCATATTATGGCTTCCTTCCCTCCAGAAAAATGTCTGCAGATGCCCATGTGTAGATCTGTTACCAACTGTCATGTCCGCCCTCCGTGAACCTGACATTAGAAATGATTGAAGATGTTATCTCTTGAATTAAAGCACAAGAGTGGAAATTCACATGGGCCATTAGGATTTTTTAGTCATATTAAGGAGCCATGTACATCTCTGGCACTCAGATAGTTAATAAGAAGTGTTTCTTTTCCTTTAATACATCAGCCTCTCCATTTCCTAATTCAGGTAGAAGTTCACAGAGCTGTGAGGGTAGTTAGTGTGAATGTGTGAGCGTGTGTGTATGTGTGAGTGTGTGACAAAGTATGTGAGTGTGTGTGTGTGTGTGAGAGTGTGTATGAGCGTGTGTGTATGTGTGAGTGTGTGACAGAGTATGTGAGAGTGTGTGTGTGAGAGTGTGTGTGAGAGTGTGTATGTGAGTGAGAGTGTGTGTGTGTTTGAGTGTGTATGTGTGGGACAAACATAGGATCAAAATATTTCCTAACCCATTTTTTGTACTTTATTTCTATGTGGTAACTGACATTAGACTGCAGGCTCTGGCATTCAAATGGTTAACAAGAAGTGTTACTTTTCCTTTAATACGTCAGCCTCTCCATTTCCTAATTCAGGTTGAAGTTCACGGTGCTGTGAGCGTGTGTGTGTGTGTGTATGTGTGAGAGTGTCTGTGACTGTGTGTGAATGTGTGTGTGTTTGAGTGTGTGTATGTGTGTGAGTGTGTGTGTGATTGTGTGAGCATGTGTGCGTGTGTGTTTGAGTGTGTGTGTAGGTGTGGGACAAAGACAGGATCAAAATATTTCCTAACCCCTCCTTTGTACTGTATTTCTATGTGGTAACTGACATTAGACTGCAAGCTCTGTGGGACAGCTCTCCCACCACTTAAACTTGCAATTTTGACTTTGTTCCCAACCTCTTCTTTCTCTTCCATCTCTCATTCTATGTCTACAGTATTCCTTAGTATAATATCCTACTGTCTCCTTTATTAAACATTTGAATTGCCTGAGGGTAATTAATGCATTGCTTTACTTTGTGACGAACATCCCCTGGCATTCAATTGCTTTATCTTGTCCCCTTTTCTCTCCCTCTTTTATCATCACCTCTCATTTTCACCTTCTCCCCCAACCCACCTTTTCAGTTCTGTCTTCCTCCTCCCCCTCTCCATCTCTCACACCCCCTCCCTGCCTTTCTCTCCTCGCTATTCTTACATCTCTCTCTTCAAGTATGAAGACAGACCATCTATTTCTGTGAAATGAATTTACACACCTGTGTTATTTTTGTACTCCCACATCTCATGTTAACTGAAATCTCAGACAGTGTGGGCTGCAATACTGCCAGCCTTCCCCTCACACACACACACTACTACACCATGACATGTATACACAGCACAGGTACAGTAAGACAGCAGCAGTGCCAGCCTTCCCCTCGCACACACTACTACACCATGACATGTATACACCGCACAGGTACAGTACAGACAGCAGCAGTGCCAGTCTCCTCCTTACACACACTACTACACCATGACATGTATACACAGCACAGGTACAGTGCAGACAGCAGCAGTGCCAGTCTCCTCCTTACACACACTACTACACCATGACATGTATACACAGCACAGGTACAGTAAGACAGCAGCAGTGCCAGCCTTCCCCTCGCACACACTACTACACCATGACATGTATACACAGCACAGGTACAGTGCAGACAGCAGCAGTGCCAGTCTCCTCCTTACACACACTACTACACCATGACATGTATACACAGCACAGGTACAGTGCACACAGCAGCAGTGCCAGTCTCCTCCTCACACACACTACTACTACACCATGACATGTATACACAGCACAGGTACAGTACAGACAGCAGCAGTGCCAGTCTCCTCACACACACTACTACACCATGACATGTATACACAACACAGGTACAGTACAGACAGCAGCAGTGCCAGTCTCCTCCTCACACACTACTACACCATGACATGTATACACAACACAGGTACAGTACAGACAGCAGCAGTGCCAGGCTCTTCCTCACACACTACTACACCATGACATGTATACACAACACAGGTACAGTACAGACAGCAGCAGTGTCAGTCTCCTCCTCACACACACACTACTACTACACCATGACATGTATACACAGCACAGGTACAGTACAGACAGCAGCAGTGCCAGTCTCCTCCTTACACACACTACTACACCATGACATGTATACACAGCACAGATACAGTGCAGACAGCAGCAGTGCCAGTCTCCTCCTCACACACACACTACTACACCATGATATGTATACACAGCACAGGTACAGTGCAGACAGCAGCAGTGCCAGTCTCCTCCTCACACACACACTACTACACCATGACATGTATACACAGCACAGGTACAGTACAGACAGCAGCAGTGCCTGTCTCCTCACACACACACACACTACTACACCATGACATGTATACACAGCACAGGTACAGTGCAGACAGCAGCAGTGCCAGTCTCCTCCTCACACACACACTACTACACCATGACATGTATACACAGCACAGGTACAGTACAGACAGCAGCAGTGCCAGTCTCCTCACACACACTACTACACCATGACATGTATACACAACACAGGTACAGTACAGACAGCAGCAGCGCCAGTCTACTCCTCACACACACACTACTACACCATGATCTGTATAAACAACACAGGTACAGTGCAGATAGCAGCAGTGCCAGTCTCCTCACACACACACACACACTACTACACCATGTCATGTATACACAGCACAGGTACAGTGCAGACAGCAACAGTGCCAGTCTCCTCCTCACACACACACACACTACTACACCATGTCATGTATACACAGCACAGGTACAGTGCAGACAGCAGCAGTGCCAGTCTCCTCCTCACACACACACACACTTCTACACCATGACATGTATACACAGCACAGGTGCAGTGCAGACAGCAGCAGTGCCAGTCTCCTCCTCACACACACACACACACACACACTAATACACCATGACATGTATACACAGCACTAGGGTTGCCACCTTTTCTTAAAAAAAAATACCGGCCAAGGCATTCCCTCCATAGACAACATTGGAAAGAAGCCAATTTTTTATCGGCCTGCCAGTAAAATACCGACTGGGTGGCAACCCTACACAGCACAGGTACAATGAAGACAGTAATTTTGCCAGTAATCCCCTCACCCACAAATAAAATAGACAGTGGTAGTGCCAGTCTTCCACTCAAACACAGGGATGTGTATTGTTGGCTAGCAGAAGAAATATCAGAGAATATGGAACTCTGGTGCCAGGCAGGGAGCTCTCACTGACCTGAATGACCCATTGTGATGGGAAGTCTATTGCTGTGCTATCCTCCTCAAACCCCCCCTTATGCCTCCATCCCGATTTTATTCAGATTTCCCCTCTCTCTGCCTTACCACCTTTCACTCTCCCTTGCCCTTCACTGGCCCTTGCATGAATAATCTACACTTCTGACTCATCAAGGTGGGGCTGGAGGGGGGATACAGCTGGGTGTCTGTATAAGGGTCTTGCTAATCCTATATATAGGATGTTCAGTTTCTATGGCAACAGGGCCAGTAGGCCTCAGGCCTATATTTGAGGCCTACTGAGGCAGATGTCTGCAGAGGAGTTAGAAATGGAGGAGGGGGTGGGAGCGGGAATGTGAAAAAAAATCCATTTGCTGCCAGAGGTGTCTTGTATGAGACATTGGCTATGGAGCATCCTCTTTAGTATAGTTCAGAACAGCGACAAATACAAGAAATATAGCTTCATATGAAAATGCTAGATTCTAAATGAGAAAATAACCATTTTACAACTTGCCTGGTTTTCTATTGCAACTGTAGGACAGAGGCATGAAACAGATGGCTCTCCAGCTGATCTGAGACTTCAATGGCCATTTCTTTTGTGCATAAAGTACTTATTCATCAATCTAAAAATGAGCAATTAAGTATCAAACCAACTAAACTTAATAAAAAATCCCCTTAATTTCAATGAAGATTTGAACCCCTTGAGAGCTGACATGGTCTCCAACTGCACCATAAGTTACAAAATAAAAATTCCTGTTAAATTAAATTGGGCTTTTAACCCCTTGAATGAGAAGCAATGCACTGGGGACCTCTCTGGCATTCAAGGGGATTGTGGCTGGTGGGCGGGACATTACTGAAATTTTTACATCATTTGATGACCTATTGACACCTCTTTATATAACTGAATAAATGATTTAGAACAAGAACAAAGTGTTTTATTTACACAGACTAATGTATAAACACAAATACTGAAGTGTAAACAAACATTATTTAATGTGATCTCCTAAACACAGGGGCATCATGGTGGGAAAGAGGGACAGATGGATTTGGGTCTCAAAGAGGGACTGTCCCTCCTAAAGAGGAACACTTGGGAGGTATGCTGTTGGTTTACTCCAAAATAATTCCGGTTATGGACAATGAGAGCAATACTAGGACAACCCAATTGCACCACTGGGAACAGATAAAAATTACCATTGGTTCTTTTATTCCCTTGAATGCCAGAGAGGAACCCAACACATTCCTAAGTGGGACCAGCACCATAAGTTAAGTTTAGTTATGATTTACATACCTCCCAGGTGTTCTTCTTTAGGAGGTATTAGGGGTCCATACCTCCCAGGTGTCCCTCTTTAGGAGATATTAGGGGTACATACCACCCAAGTGTTCCTCTGTAGGAGATATTAGGGCTCCATACCTCCCAAGTGTCCCTCTTTAGGAGATATTAGGGCTCCATACCTCCCAAGTGTCCCTCTGTAGGTGGGGCAGTCCCGCTCTGAGATTAGGGTTGCCACCCAGCCAGTATTTTGCCGGCAGGCCAGTAAAAAATTGGCTTCTGTCCAATGTTAAGTCTATGGAGGGAATGCCATGGACGGTATTTTTTTAAAGAAAAGGTGGCAACCCTATCTGAGATCCAAATCCCTCTGTCCCTCTTTCCCACCCTGGTGTCCCTGTGTTTAGGAGATCAGACTGTGTGGTGTGTATATAAGTGTATCACTCTGGTGTCCCTGTGTTTAGGAGACCAGACTGTGTGCTGTGTATAGAAGTGTATCACCCTGGTGTCCCTGTGTTTAGGAGATCAGACTGTGTGGCGTGTATAGAAGCGTATCACCCTGATGCCCCTGTGTTTAGGAGATCAGACTATGTGGCGTGTATAGAAGTGTATCACCCTGGTGTCCCTGTGTTTAGGAGGTCAGACTGTGTGGCGTGTATATAAGTGTATCACCCTGGTGTCCCTGTGTTTAGGAGATCAGACTGTGCGGCGTGTATAGAAGTGTAACACTCCGGTGTCCCTGTGTTTAGGAGATCAGACTGTGCGGCGTGTATAGAAGTGTATCACCCTGGTGTCCCTGTGTTTAGGAGATCAGACTGTGCGGCGTGTATAGAAGTATATCACCCTGGTGTCCCTGTGTTTAGGAGATCAGACTGTGTGGTGTGTATAAGTATATCACGCTGGTGTCCCTGTGTTTAGGAGATCAGACTGTGTGGTATGTATAGAAGTGTATCACCCTGGTGTCCCTGTGTTTAGGAGATCAGACTATGTGGTGTGTATATAAGTGTATCACCCTGGTGTCCCTGTGTTTAGGAGATCAGACTGTGTGGTGTGTGTAGAAGTGTATCACCCTGGTGTCCCTGTGTTTAGGAGATCAGACTGTGTGGTGTGTATATAAGTGTATCACCCTGGTGACCCCGTGTTCAGGAGATCAGACTGTGTGGTGTGTGTATAGAAGTGCATCACCCTGGTGTCCCTGTGTTTAGGAGATCAGACTGTGTGGTGTGTATAGAAGTGTATCACCCTGGTGTCCCTGTGTTTAGGAGATCAGACTGTGTGGTGTGTATAGAAGTGTATCACCCTGATGTCCCTGTGTTTAGGAGATCAGACTGTGTGGTGTGTGTATAGAAGTGTATCACCCTGGTGTCCATGTGTTTAGGAGATCAGACTGTGTGGTGTGTATAGAAGTGTATCACCCTGGTGTCCCTGTGTTTAGGAGATCAGACTGTGTGGTGTGTATAGAAGTGTATCACCCTGATGTCCCTGTGTTTAGGAGATCAGACTGTGTGGTGTGTATAGAAGTGTATCACCCTGGTGTCCCCGTGTTCAGGAGATCAGACTGTGTGGTGTGTATATAAATGTATCACCCTGGTGTCCCTGTGTTTAGGAGATCAGACTGTGTGGTGTGTATAGAAGTGTATCACCCTGGTGTCCCTGTGTTTAGGAGCTCTGTGTGGTGTGTATATAAGTGTATCACCCTGGTGTCCCTGTGTTTAGGAGATCAGACTGTGTGGTGTGTATATAAATGTATCACCCTGGTGTCCCTGTGTTTAGGAGATCAGACTGTGTGGTGTGTATAGAAGTGTATCACCCTGGTGTCCCTGTGTTTAGGAGATCAGACTGTGTGGTGTGTATATAAGTGTATCACCCTGGTGTCCCTGTGTTTAGGAGATCAGACTGTGTGGTGTGTATAGAAGTGTATCACCCTGGTGTCCCTGTGTTTAGGAGATCAGACTGTGTGGTGTGTATAGAAGTGTATCACCCTGGTGTCCCTGTGTTTAGGAGATCAGACTGTGTGGTGTGTATAGAAGTGTATCACCCTGGTGTCCCTGTGTTTAGGAGATCAGACTGTGTGGTGTGTATATAAGTGTATCACCCTGGTGTCCCTCTTTTTAGGAGATCAGATTTTGTGGTGTGTATATAAGTGTATCACATTGCTCCACAGCAATAAAACTCACATTAATGTTTGTATAAACCTCAGTATATGTGTTTATAAATTAGTCTGTGTAAATTAAATATGTTGGTCTTGTTGTACTGCTGGCAGTGTGTAAGACGGCACCCCTTCCACCTCTCCAGCAGTTCGACAACCCTAAATGCTAATGAGGATATTCTCTCCCCCACCCACTCCATACTAACCCTTTGAGTGCCAGAGGGGTACACAATGCACTGCAAAGCGATGTGCTCACCACACACACCACAGCATCGAACCTTAGTTCATCTCCCCCTGGTGTTATGGAAACCTAGCAACTCTCCTGCTAGCAAGGTCTCTAATGCATTGATTCTCATTGCACTGGAGACCTCTCTAGCATTCAAGGGGTTAAAGCTGCATTTAAATCATTGGGGAATTGAGGATTAGAGATGTTGGGGTCTTCCTGTAGTTTCCTATGCAGAAACAGCCTTTAATCAGTCCTAAGCATGGAGGGATGTCATACTGCTGGCATGACCTCCCTTACACATCGCCAGCAGTAGACAACCCGGAAGTCTGAGATCATCCTCTCCCTTCTTCTAAACTTGCTCAGTGGAGGGTGGGGGGAGAGGATTCTCTCAGGCTTCAACAATACAAACAGCATCACCCCTTAACCTTTTGACTGCCCCTTAACCCTTTGAGTGCCACTGTGACACTCAAAGGGTTAAGGGAGTGATGTTGTTGTGGTACTGAAGCCTGAGAGGATCCTCTCCACTCCACCACTGAGCAAATTAGGAAGCATCGAGGATGTTCTCAGACTTCAGGGTTGTCTACTGCTGACGATGAGTGAGGGAGAGCATCCCTTTCACATTGCTAGCAGTTCAAGAACCCTGTATGCCAATGCAGAAATTCTAACTCCCATCCCTGGCATACTTATTTCTTATTGCATCTGGCGATGTGTGCCTCCATCGTTAAGGCGATGTGCTTCACACATATCACCAGACACACATCGCCACAGCATCGAACCTTAGTTCATCTCCACCCAGGAATCAGGTTAAGCTGTTCATGTGAGGAGCTATCACCTAATGTGAATGCAGAACAATGAAGCTTGCTGTAGCTTCTCTGAGTGCAGGACAGTGGGAGGGTGCAGCATAGGTGAACTGCATGGAGGCCTATGGGGACACCATGAAGATCGTTCACATGGAAGACATTGGGATTTGGAACCATGATTGCAGCTTCCAATGAATGACAATAACACACGGTCATCTGCCATTCATGTATATCCAACAATAAGGGATACCGCTTGCCCAGCTCTAATTTCAAAGCAAACATGGTTATTTTTTGTCCTCTACTTATATTGCATAGCCTTATCCTCTACTTATATTGCATAGCCTTATACTATACTTGCAGTTATTACAATTATCACATAGGAATCAGCCAGTCATTTATGGCTAACTCTGACATGGGCTGGTCATCACTAGGGTTGCCACCCAGCCGGTATTTTACTGGCAGGCCGGTAAAAATTGGCTTCTGCCCAATGTTAAGTCTATGGAGAGAATGCCATGGCCGGTATTTTTTTTACGAAAAGGTGGCAACCCTAGTCATCACTCACACCTCCACCAATGGAATCACTGGGGGGAATACAGGTAAAGAACACAGGAGAATGGAGAACATCACTGCCAAATTCTAATTGCTCATGGGAATGTAGTCTAAAATTAAGTTTGTTACAATAAAATACAGACTCATACAAACACCGAGTCAGTCCTTATAGCATGGCTGCTCAACCTGGGGCCCAAGAGCTGGTGAGGACTACAAATCACATGACCCCAGCCAGCTGTATGCTGGCTAGGGATGATGGGAGTTGTTGTTCTGAACTGGAGGGTCTCAGGTGGCCCACCACTGCCAGAATTTATGATTTAGATGAAAAGAAGTCAATCTGTAGCCCTCCTCCTATTGTTAGACTACAGTTGCCATTAACTTCAGTTAGACATTGACCATTCTAGCACAAAAAATTAAACAGAACAGCTGCGGTTTGCCTATTCCTAATTTACAAGTAAACGTGATTATCTTCCCTCTACTATTATTCCTTAATTATATTGTACAACCTCATACTATAATTGCAAATATTATGGCTATCACCACGAAACAAATGCATACGTGACCATGAAAAATATATAATTATAAAATCATATCAGATTTTTTTCTCCTGAATCGCACACTATGGGAATTTCTTATCCCCTGCAAAATGTCAGGAAATCTGAACTGTATGACGGGATTAAAAAAATGAGATTCGATGTGAGAGGAGGAGGAGGAGGAGGGAAGGGCAGCATCTGTCTAGTGAGAGCAGTGTCCTGTAATTAGCAAGACAGCCGGGGATAAGAAGGATATCTTTAACAAGATTTGAACTGCATTAGGGCCTTAACGACCCTGCTCATCTCCTGGATAGGATTAGAAGAGGGGCAATGGCGAGCTAAAACCTTAAACCCATTAAGGTCTCTGTTCAGCAGACAGTGGAAGAGTTAACATTCTTCTTCGTCTTCCTTTTTTATTATTATTAATATTGATAATAAAAAATAATCCTAAATAATGATTTGCTAAGTGTGTGTTTGTCAGAAGCCGTCATGCGCAGCAGAGACGGCTGAGCTCGCTGCAGTCATGCGCAGTACAGACTGTCCGCGCCGCAGCTGATAACAGAGTGGGCTCCAAATTCAGACCGAGAACTATGGTCTGAATTCTGCGCTCGCCCCGCTCTGTATCAGCCATGGCGCAGGCAGTCTCTACTTCGCATGACTGCACCGCGGCCGTTGCTGGGTGGCACTGTGGCCCGTGTACACGGGCTCTTAAACTAGTTATTATATATTTTATGTATTTATTCACAAGACCACCCCCCCTTCCCCACTTGAAATGTAAGAAACCAAACTGTATTAACCGTTTCAGTGCCAGAGAGGTATCCAATGCATTGCAGTGCAAATACATTGGATACTTCTCTCTGGGACTCAAAGGGTTAAGGGCATGCTATCAGTTTTAGGATAGGAGGGCAGATGAAATGTAACGCTTTGAGTGCCAGATGGGGTTGCGTACCCATCTGGCACTCAAAAGGTTAAGGCCATATTCAATCAGCTAAAGAGGTGTGATTCTGGTAAAAACAAACTGCACCATGGAACGGGTATATTAAAATTCCAAAAATTACCATTCCCATTTAAATGAGAGTTTTGACTGCTTTAAATGTCTCAAATGCATTGTAATGTAATACTTTTAAGAGCTCGCTGCCTTTCAAGGGGTTGGAAGCCCAGTTTAAATCAATGGGAAGTTCTATTAGTTCCCTATAGCACACCTCCATAGTGACCCTCTATTTGAGATATTGTGGCTCCATACCTCCCGAGTTTCCCTCTTTAGGTGATATTAGAGATCCATACCTCCCAAGTGTCCCTCTTTAGGAGAGATTAGGGATCCATATCTCCCACGTTTCCCTCTTTAGGAGACATTAGGGGTACATGCCTCCTAAGTGTCCCTCTTTAGGAGATATTAGGGCTCCATACCTTAAAAATTTTCCCTCTTTAGGAGATATTAAGGATCTGTACCTCCCAAGTGTTCCTCTTTAGGAGATATTAGGGATCCATATCTCCCTCGTTTCCCTCTTTAGGAGACATTAGGGGTCCAGACCCCCCAAGTGCTGCTCTTTAGGACATATTAGAATCCATACCTCTCAAGTGTCCCTATTTAGGAAATATTAGAGGTCCATACCTCCCAATTGTACCCCTCTTTAGGAGATATTAGGAGTCTAAAGCACCCAAGTGTCCTTCTTTAGGAGATATTATGGCTCCATATGTCTCAAATGTCCCTCTTTAGGAGATACTAGGGTTTATACTTGCCAAGTGTTCCTCTTTAGGATATACTAGGGGTCATACTTACCAAGTGTCCCTCTTTAGGAGATATTAGGGATACATACCTCACAAATGTACCCTCTTTAGGAGATATTAGGGATACATACCTTACAAGTGTCCTTCTTTAGGAGATATTAGGGATACATACCTCACAAGTTCCCCTCTTTAGGAGATATTAGGGGTCCATACCTCCCAAGTGTCCCTCTTTAGGAGATATTAGGGGTCCATACCTCCCAAGTGTCCCCCTTTAGGAGATATTAGGGGTCCATACCTCCCAAGTATCCTTCTTTAGGAGATATTAGGGCTCCATACCTCCCAAGTGTCCCTCTTTAGGAGATATTAGGGGTCCATACCTCCCAAGTGTCCCCCTTTAGGAGATATTAGGGGTCCATACCTCCCAAGTATCCTTCTTTAGGAGATATTAGGGCTCCATACCTCCCAAGTGTCCCTCTTTAGGAGATATTAGAGGTTCGTGCCTCCCAAGTGTCCCTCTTTAGGAGATATTAGGGCTCCATACCTCCCAAGTATCCTTCTTTAGGAGATATCAGGGCTCCATACCTCCCAAGTGTCCCTCTTTAGGAGATATCAGGGCTCCATACCTCCCAAGTGACCCTCTTTAGGAGATATCAGGGCTCCATACCTCCCAAGTGTCCCTCTTTAGGAGATATTAGGTCTCCATACCTCCCAAGTGACCCTCTTTAGGAAATATTAGGGTTCAATACCTCCCAAGTGTCCCTCTTTAGGAGATATTAGGGGATTATATGTACTACACCATTGGGCAGAACTAAAAATTCCCACTGATTAAAATGCTGTGTTTAACCCCTTGAATGCTAGAATGGTCTCAAACCCATCACTTCTCAAATAATTATAAAAAATATGAATGGTTTAACGAGTTGGTGGCCTGACTGCCCTATGGTACTCAGTGGATTAAATGCATTTGTTAAAATGCTAGATTTTAGTATGTACAATAATTTATATTATAACTAGTTGAAGAGCCCGTGCACACGGGCCACAGTGCCAGCCTGTCGCAGTGCAGTCATGCGCAGTAGAGACTGCCCGCACCAAGGCTGATACGGAGCAGGGCGCTCCGAAGTCAGACCGGGTCCTCTCTGCGCACCTGAAGGATAGGATAAAGAAGGTGTTTAAAGGGATAGTAATATTTTAATATTACTATTCCCCATATTGTAGCAATTTCAAAAAGAATTGAATCGCCCCCAGGTTCATCTCTCAAACCTTTATGGTTTGAGAGATAACCGAACACAAAGTTCCCCCCTCCCTCCCCCTTCCCTGAAGTCAGCGTTGTACTGACTGGAGGGATATCCGGTCTGATTTTCATCAGACGGCTTGGTTTGCAAGCACACGTAGAAGACCGTTTCAGTGAAATAATTCTTTTTTTTTACCATAAAGGTTTGAGAGATGAAGTATTATCCCTTCTACATGGGGGGTTGGGGGGTTAAGCCTATTATGTGCTAATTTGATTTCATGCAATGCCTGGGATAGTTTCGCAGATTTCCACCCGGATCTCAGGCCTTTTCAAAATTTTGTCTGTGGGAATACCGCTCCCTTTAACTCTGATTCAGTGAAGATACTATTTGCAAACAGCACTACTTACTAAGCCTAGAGCATACCTCTCAAGTGTCCCGCTTTAGGCGGGACAGTCCCTCTTTGAGACCCAAATCCCTCTGCCCTACCCTGGTGTCTCTGTTATTAGGAGATCAGACTATGTGGTGTATATATGTGTATCATGTTGCTCCAAAGTAATACAATTCAAATGGATGTTTGTTTAAAAGTTTATAAATTAGTCTGTGTATATAAATAATGTGATTTTGTTCTAAATCATTTATTCAGTTACACAAAAAGGTGTCCATTGGTCAAGAAATAACCCACAAATTCTGTTATGCCACACCCACCAGCCACACTCCCTAAAGCAAAAGTGTCCCTCTTTGACTAGTTGAAATGTTGGGAGATATGCTAGATTACATAGCATTTGATAAGTGTCATCCCTAATATCATCCCTAATACCTCCTAAACACGTGGCAGGTATGTGTTACCACTGGTTTTAACTAACAGATTCCTATTGAAGTCTATAGTGAAAATTGTATTAAAAACACTTGATAATTATTAACTGCAATGAATCCAGGCCTAATTTGGCAAATTAATAAATATCGTCAAAAAATGAAAGAAGTATCAGATACATGGTTAATATGCAATAAAAACTTGGTAAATATAATTTCTCCAATGTACTGTCTCTAGAACTCCAAGGGATGAAAACCCTTCAAGTGCCAGTGAGCAGAGGCGTAGGAACCCCCACAAATCTAGGGAGGGGTAGCATTTTTACCCCAGCTCCTCTGTGTGTCACTTTGCTCCCCCCCAGCCCCCATGTGTGTCACTTTGGCCCCCCCAGCCTCTCTGTGTGTCTCTTTAAGCCCCCCAGCCCCCTGTGTGTCACTTTGTGCCCCCAAGCCCCCCGTGTGTCTCTTTACCCCTCCAGCCCCCCTGTGTGTCACTTTGCCCCCCAGCCCCTCTGTACCTAGGGTTGCCACCTTTTCTTAAAAAAAATACCGGCCATGGCATTCCCTCCATAGACTTAACATTGGACAGAAGACAATTTTTTACCGGCCTGCCGGTAAAATACCGGCTGGGTGGCAACACTATCTGTACTTTCTTTGTAGCGTGGCCGAGCAGACCCCGGTAGAGGAGCTCCTGATCCTCTACCCGGTCTGACAGGAAGCTGCTCATTGTGTTCAGTGAGCAGCTTCCTGTCAGACCGGGGTAGAGGATACAGAGCTCCTCTACCCACGGTCCGCTCTGCTCAGCCACGCTACAAGGTGGTGATCGGCAGGAGGGAGCACTGTGCAGTGTGCTCCCCTCTTGCTGGTCATCCAGAGCCTGCGCCCTCCGGGCCAGTGCACCTAGCTCCTGGGGGGGTTTCCTCATTATCAGTCCCCCGCATGATTTCCTGGGGGGGGATGCATCCCCCCATCCCCACCAGTTCCCACACCCCTGCCAGTGATCTATATAGCGCATTGCAATGTAGTGTGTTGGATAGATCTTTGACACTCGGTTAAAAAAATATTAAAATCATGTTATCTATCATCAAGTTCAGTAGATTAAAAAAATTATAAAGAAACTTAAAACCATTCTTCAGGGTGTATGACTGAAATAATTAAGTGTAGTAATTCTAGGACCAACCAGTTGCTTCACAGAAACGCAGAAAATGGCAAGGGATTTAAATGGGGCCTATAGGGTTAATGAGAGACAGGTCTCAAACACATTGCTTTACAGTTTGTGGAAAACTCCATTAGCCCCACATATAAGGGGTTAATTTAACCCTTTGAGTGCCAGAGAGGTGCGCAACGCATTGCTCTGCAATGCGTTGCGTACCGCTCTGGCACTCAAAGGGTTAATAAATATTGTGCAGTCATTTTTCCTTATAATTGCCCCGCTACCGAATTCATACATATGCCTCTCTGAGTATGAAAACATAATACATATCAACAAAACACTTTGTGAAGGCTAGAGATGTCTCTAAAGAGATAGTAATGTTTCACAAAAACATCAGCTCCAATTAATCTTCATAGTATATGGGCCTTGAAGAGTGTTATTTCAATGTTGTCAGAGTTGTAGTTCAGGAGAAATTGAATGATAACGTATCCCCCTCTTGCCCCTTTTACCAAGTGTAAGCCACCTCCCCTCAGATGTGAAATCTGGCCTCTTGACCAGACAGATCACAGCAAGGGACAATCTTCTTACTGTGAACATTAGGAAAACCCTGCCCCCCATGACAGGTTTTCGGGGTTATCCCTTGTGCTAAAGAAGATTGTCCCTCTTTAAGATCCATCTGAGGTGAGCAGTGTTACATCAGTAAAAGGGGATGAGGGGAATACTTTATCATTCAATTACACTTGATCTACAATTCTGACAGTATTGAAATAACACTCTCCACGGCCCAAATACTATGAAGATTAATTGGAATTGCTTTTATTGTGAAACATTACTATCCCTTTAAGGTACTGTCAAACAGTGACTCGTGCAGATGATTTTCCCCAGAAAACCTCTAGTTTGCTTTTATAAATAAGACCTTTAGTGCGCAGATGAACAAACTTTGTACTGGTTTCTTAAAGTAAAAATGCATTTTTTTTTGCCAGCGCAGAAATCTAAAGAGGCTTTGACATTTTTGCTACAAATGCCAGGTAGTTTATTTCTCTGGAAATTGACTTAACATTTATGCTTCAGACACAGTGTGCCAAATTGCCTGAAAAACTGTTTAGCCTTTACGCACCAGAGAGGTGTACAACATGCTGCTTTACAATGTATTGCGCACTTTATGTTTTCATCACGTTAAGGATGAAAGACATTCTGCAATCATGAAAAAATAATTCATAGGACCCTCCAGGCCACAATGTATTTTTTTGCCCAACAATTTCTAAATCCTTTGAGTGCCCTCCCTTTTGGCACTCAAATGGTTAATACACAATTTATAAATAAACCTATAAGGCACAATTTATAATCTATATCTATCTAATGTATATCCAGGTAACATATCTATGCAACAGTTGTCCAGTGTTTACTAAAATGTATCTCATATCATATCTCATACATCTGAGAAATCTCAGTGTTTTGTTAGGTTGATGACATCCTACTGTCTGTTACAGATATCCTGCATTGATTTCCCCTATATATTAGACTTTTGCACGGCAAAAGTGTTCGGTAAAATTTGATTTTGGACAATTTTTTTTTTTTTTCCATTCGGGGGATCCGAATTTCAGACTGGACCTGTTCGACTTGGACGAAATTCAGCAATAGTCCAAATTATTCGGCCGAATTTAAAAGAAACTTTCAAATATTCAATAAAAATTAAAATTAAACAAATAAAAATAAAAAAATACATTAAAACTAAATTACTAATAATATTAAATCTCTAATGAGACAGGAAGGGGTATTTCATAAACCCCTACACACTTATTAACCCGTAAACAGGGCAAATATGGGGGTGAGTGGCAGCAATGTAACATGGCTGTGTGATACAAACAAATATACAACAAACACACAAAATAAAGCCCTGTGCTAAAACTCCCAGTACTCCTGGGCAGAAGCAATGGCTATAGTATACATCAGTCCAAAATACATAGTACAAAAAGCAAAGAGTCACCTGCACTCTGTCCCAAGTCCCTATGCACATTTAAGTAATTGGAGGCTTTTAGTTTCACTCCAATGGCCATTTGAATATAAGCTCACCTGCCGCGCCAAGGCAAGCCTAATAGGTGAGTCCATCAGGACAATTACATTATTTTGAATTACTTTTCTTTAACTGCACCCATTATGAAACACATTATTACTGTGTTTTTTTATTTTGTAATTTTTTTATTTTTTTTAATAATAAATGAGAATTTATATATGTACATGTCACATCAAATTAAAGATCTTTCTACCCTTTAAAAATTGGTAAATAATATGTGTTTGTGCAATAAATGAGAAGGATAGGAATTATGGTTGAACGCACACATAGCAAAAATGCCAAAATTGCTTGTGTCCTTATGTGGTTAATATGTAAAGCACCTGTTTTACCAGATCTATTTTTAGCAGCATGTAGCAACATTGTAATAGTTTCAGGCGGGAAAGCGCAGTCCAAATTTCCGAAATTTACACCGAAATTTCGGACTAGGTCCATTTCAGATTCTGAAATTTTTTGTGAGCGGGCCTTGGCTTTCGGAAGGTCCGAATGATGACAAATACGCCTTATTCGTCCGAATTCCATAATTGCCCGAACCAAATCGCACAAGTCTAATATATATATATATATATATATATATATATATATATATATATATATCTCCAGTAAGAACAAAAGCACTAAAAGGTCTTAGATGTTTTATTAGATCAACGTTTCGGGTGCCCTGAGGCAGCCTTTGTCAGGATGTCACTAACTTTTTTCTAAGACCTGTTAGTGCTTTTCTTCTTCTTCTTGGAGAAACATTACTGCTTTACATTAGCACCCAGGCGGATGCCTGATTGTAAACGTGAGTGCCTCTCATCTGGAACTACAATATATAACAGACATTGTTATCTTTAGTTACGGTAACATTGTATGTTAATTCGCACTGTTTTGATTGAAAGTTTCCTCTATCATTGTATCTCATCACCACGGGTGATTGGGGCTGGTGCAACAATGTTTAGCACTCTTTTTGTTTTCTTTGTGGCAATTACACTGGGTATATAAACACCATGTTTTAATGTGTTGTATGTTCTTCACAAAGACCATAATCTCTGGCCGAAATGTCGAAATAAACAATGAATGAATCTTTGAATAAAACGTTCCTGTGAGTTCCGTCTCTCCTTATATATATATATATATATATATATATACTAGTTGAACAGCCCGTTACACAGGCCACAGTGCCACTGCCACCCGGTCTCCTTCGGAGCGCCCAGCTCTGTATCAGCCGCGGCGCAGGCAGTCCTTACTGCGCATGACTGCAGCACAAGCATCAGTGTCTACTGCGCATGTCCCGGCGTTACACGCGATTTAGTGAATTATTATATAGGATATATATATATATATATACATATATATATATATATATATATATATATATATATATATATATATATATATAGTTATGTTACGTTGACGACATCCTAGTATTGGTTACAGACATATTGCATTGATTGATTATATCACGTATAGCTGACATCACATTTTAACCCTTTGAATGCCAGGGGGCACCCCTTTGGTGCTTAATGGGTTAATACATAATTTATAAATAAAACTACAAAAATATGTATGTACTTAACTTGTTTAATCTTTTCACTGAAAATGCAGAGCTTTTATACTGTTTTGTTTATATACTTTTTAAAACTGTTATAATAAAGAAAATGAATACTATTATATTAATACCAGTAAAATGTAAGGAATAATAAGGCACAACTTATAATCTATATTTATCTCAAGTATATCCAGCTAACATATCTATGCAACAGTTGTCCAATATTTACTAACATTTGGACATATCTCATACTTCTGAGAACTCCCAATGGGTGTGTTACGTTGACGACATTCTAGTATCGGTTACAGATATATTGCATTGATTTCCCCTAAGAGGTATACATATCTATATGTGATGTCAAATCTTAGGGACAGGAAGTTGGATAGATTCAGAGTCTTGTTTGTCATTTCTGTTATATAGACAGGTATGAATGATATTGTGATATTGATTATAGCCGTGAATTAAATATTTTTGGGTTTAGATATTTGCATGACATTATGCAATATGTTGGATTACTCCTTTGGCACTCAGAGGCTTAAAGTAAAAGGAAGACATTATAATAATAACTCCCACTAACCCAGAAAATCCTAATGGGCCCTATGAATTTTGGTGTTGTGTCTTTGTTCAAGAGATATCATCTTCAGTCAGTTCTAGATATCATGTCTATGGAGGTGGCCATCACAATTCCTAGAAGGACCACATATTAACCATTTAAAGACCAGATGAGTGTGCAATGCATTGTTCACAATCTGTTGTACTCCAGTCTGGTTCTTATAGGATTAAGTAGACTCCTGCACTCTTAAAATGGTCAGCAACTGTGATGTCCACCTCCGTGCACATGACATCTTGAACAAAAGCACAAGTACAACAATCAGTGGGGTCATTAGAATTTTCGGGCCATAGTAAAGTCAGTGGGGGTTGTTATTAGAGGTGCTAAATTCTCCTTTCCATGATATCCTTGTCTCTTGGTACAAAACCAGGGGTATGGACATGTATGTGTGTGACATGACACTCTTGGTTACATGAAAATCCCCAGAGAAGTTGGATCCAAACTATGGATGAGCTCTGACGTACTGCTCTCTCCCCCTCTCCTCTTCTCTCCAGCAGATAATTAGCACCATGGAGACCCAGGCCAGTAATGGGCCAGGCAGTGTTGGGATCCTGAACGGAACCAATGGGGCAGCCGATGATAGCAAAACCAACCTGATCGTCAATTACTTGCCACAGAACATGACCCAGGAAGAATTCAAGAGCCTTTTTGGCAGCATTGGAGATATCGAGTCCTGTAAACTTGTCAGGGACAAGATAACAGGTAAGGGCAGTTGTCTACTTTATTAACCCCACCATGACTGGAGAGTAATAGAGAAACAGATGTGAGGCAATGTGAAAAGAGACAGAGGGAGGTTGTCTTCTTTCTTCCTTTCTCTTTCACTCTGAGTGGAACAATGTTGGTGCAAACCAAGTGAACCATAGTGAACAAATCAAACACCTCAAAACGTTCTATTGACTTAAAGGGCTAGCAATGTTTCACAATAAAAGCAGCTCTGATTAATCGTCATAGTATTTGGGCCATGGAGTGTGTTATTTCAGTACTGTCAGAGTTGTAGTTCAACAGTAATTGATTGATAAACTATCCCCCTCCTACCCCATTTACTGATGTAACACTGCTCACCTCAGAGCAGCAAGACTGTCTAGATGGATCTCAAAGAGGGACAATCTTCAATTAGCATAAGGGATAACCCTGAAAACCTATCAAGGGGGCAGGGTTTTCCTAATGTTCACATTAAGAACATTGTCCCTTGTATGTATGTATGTATGTATGTATATCTTTATTTATATGGCGCCACACAGTGTACGCAGCGCCTTACAATAGACATATGTTACAATAAATAACAGGGGCTGAAATAAGTGCGACATTCACAGAAACAATAGGAGAGAGGTCCCTGCCCCAAGGAGCTTACAGTCTAAATGTGCTGTGACCTGTCTGGTCTATGGACTGGATTCCACATCTGAGGGGAGGCGGCTTACACTAGGTAAAAGGGGCGGGAGGGGGATACTTTATCATTCAATTACTTTTAAACTACAGCTATGACAGTATTGAAATAACACTCTCCATGGCCCAAATACTATGAAGACTAATTGGAGCTGATTTTTTTTGTGAAACTTTGGGTTTTTGACCTGCATGAAGCGCTCTCTAACGCATTGCTTTACTGTTTAGAATTCAAGGAGTTAAATACCCCATTTATCCATGTGAGTGGCAGACCGGATACCTCTCTGTTCCTCAGAGAGTTAAATCAAGTGGGATTTTTATTTGTTGGTGCAACTGGTTTGCCCCAGGATTACACCACTTTTCTTAGTAAATGAGCCCTGACTGTCTGCTGTTTTCTCTCTTGCACACCCTTTCTCTCTCAAATTTGAGAACTCATTAGTATGTAATTAGTAATACAAAGTTTTCCAATATATAGGAGGATTGTTGGGGGGGTGGGCAGCCTATGATCCTTCAGCTATTGTTAGAAAACAGCCAGCCATTGGGCAGTCTGGATGATGGGGGTTGAACCCTGTGACATTACTTGTTGCCTGCTCTGGAGTTAACTAAAATGGAAGCCATATTGGACATTGGACTGCTGGAGTTTTACAGAACTATACTGATAAAACAGCTACCTAAATACAGATGAATATAATGGGAAGTTTAACCTTTGAGTACCAGAGAGGTATAGGATACCAATCTGTCACTCAAAGAGTTAACAGATCTACTCAATACACAGTGGTAAATAGAAATAAATACAATGGACAATGGTCACGTGCAGAGAAGGGGTGTGGCCATGAGCGTCTAGTCTAGTGTGCCTTGCTGTGGCCGGCAAAATATCAATCCATCCCATCCCCAATTCCTGGCACAGAAAGCCACCTATTCCATATCATACAAACACAAAAAGCCACTAATATGGAAATATTACCTTGTGACAACTTACGGTCATTTGAAAACCTTCAAAATCACCTATATGTTATGTCAGCTATTTTATTAAAGGGGAACTACCACCCCAAATAAAGTCGCCCCACCATAATTAGTGATTTAGCGATAAGCTTACCATTAGTACTGTTATCCCGAATAATTACTGCGTTAGTCCAAAATCCTACTTGTGCCGAGACTGACGGCCAGGCAATAGCGCAGATATCTTTGCTTACAGACATCTGCATGCCTGCTCTGTCAGTCTCGGTCTCCTCTAGGGGGCGTTGCATGGTACTTTTAGGTACAAGAAAAAACTAATGGCGCAGGCACACAGATGCCTCTAAAGCTCTGTTGCCTGGCCGTCAGTCTTGGCACAAGTAGGATTTTGGACTAATGTGGTAATTATTCACGCTAACATTACTAATGGTAAGCTAATCGCTAAATGGCTAATTATCAAAGGGGTTTTTTATTTGGGGTGGTATTTCCTGTTTAAAGTAAGAGTATACTTTTATCTTCCCCTATTTTTTATGACCCTCACATTCATCTCACTGTATCTATGAGTACATGAATGCTGTAGAGGTAGACTTTTCTACCTTGTTTCATTACCTTTTTTAAAAAAATTATTGCATCCGTCCCTGACAGAAAGCTCAGAGGAAGCAGATTAACCCTTTGACTGCCAGGCACACTCTTCTAAAACACACAGGGTTAAGATAAGCATCTTGTGAGCGTAAAAGGTTAACAAAATAGGTGAAGATGATAAAGTATAGGTGATTTGACTTTACATATTATGCACCTGCAAATATGTAAAATCAAAAAGGAGGTTGACTGTCACTTTAAAATAACAGTTTATGATGTGTTTAGCTACTTAGATATCAGTAAGTAGGAGGCAGGGAGGAAGGAAGAGCATGGGAGAGTGGCAGTTGGGAGGGAGAGCAGTGTGGAATGTTTGTATCTGGCATGTAACATGCATAAAATTACAAGTAAATAAATAATCTTGTAAAGTATTATTTTAAATTAAAAATGGCTAACATAACATGAACATTATTTTTTTTTTGTCTTCGCCTATTTTGTACATTTTGTGTGTCTAACAAAGAGCTTCTTATATCTCAGTTTCCAGGAAGTCTTCTGGTCAGTGACCATAAAATCAGAATGTAATACAATGTTGCACACTCCCTGAAGCACTGAGCACTCTATGATGTAATACAATGTTACAGTATCCCTGAAGCACTGAACATTCTGTGATGTAGTACAATGTTACACTATCCCTGCAGCACTGAATGCTCTGCGTGATGCACTACAATGTTACACTCACCCTGCAGCACTGAATGCTCTGTGTGATGCACTACAATGTTATACTCCCCCTGCAGCACTGAATGCTCTTTGTGATGTAATACAATGTTACACTCACCCTGCAGCACTGAATGCTCTGTGTGATGTAATACAATGTTACACTCCCCCTGCAGCACTGAATGCTCTGTGTAATGTAATACAATGTTACACACTCCCCGTAGCACTGAACACTCTGTGATGCAATACAATGTTACACTCTCCCTGCAGCACTGAACACCCTGTGTGATGTAATACAATGTTACACTCTCCCTGCAGCACTAAACCCCCTGTGTGATGTAATACAATGTTACACTCTTCCTGCAGCACTGAACACTCTGTGTGATGTAATACAACGTTACACTCACCCTGCATCTCTGAACACTCTGTGTGATGTAATACAATGTTACACTATACCTGCAGCACTGAATGCTCTGTGTGATGCAATACAGTGTTACACTCTCCCTGCAGCACGGATTGCTCTGTGTGATGTAATAGAATGTTACACTCTCCCTGAAGCACTGAACATTCTGTGATGTAATACAATCTTACACTCGCCCTGCAGCACCAAATGCTGTGTGTGATGTTATACAACATTATAGTCTTCCTGCTGCACTGAATGCTCTGTGTGATGTAACAGAATGTTATACTCTCCCTGCAGCACTGAACACTCTGGGATGTAATACAATGTTACAATCTCCTGCAGCACTGAATGCTCTGTGTGATGTAATACATGTTATAATCTCTCCGTGGCATGAATGCTCTGTTTGATGTTAAAGGGATAGTAATGTTTCATAATAAAAGCAGCTCTAATTAATCATCATAGTATTTGGACTTTGGAGAGTGTTATTTCAGTTCTGTCAGAGTTATAGTTCAGGAGTAATTCAATGGCAAAGCGTCCCCCTCCTGCCCCTTTTACTGATGTAACACTCCTCAGCCAAAGCAGAAGGGAGTTGCCCAGGTAGATTGCACAGAGGGACAGTCTTCAATTAAGATAAGGGAAAAACCTGAAAAGCTTGTCAAGGGGGGCAGGGCTTTCATTGTTCTCATAGGAAGAAGATTGTCCCCTGCTGTTATCTGTCTGGTGTATGGATTGGATTCCACATCTGAGAAGAGATGGCTTACACTAGGTAAAAGGGGCGGGAGGGAAAACTTTGCTTGTGAATATCTCTTAAACCATAAAGGTTTGAGAGATAAGACTTATATCATTCTTCATGTTTTTTTAATGCCTACAAAATAAAATAAAGTTAAAACAAAGTATTACTATCCCTTTAAAGAATGTTACACTCTCCTTGCATCACAGAAGGCTTTGTGTGCTGTCTTATCATTAGAGCTGCGTGCGTATTCCCTGACAGAAAGCTCTCTGCAAACAGATCCAGATAGCTCATTATTCCTTTAAATAAACCAACCAGTACAGTGTTATATAAATGGCAAATTAGCCCCTTACTTCTGCAAAACTAGTTAAACTGGTATTTAAACAGGGAATGACATCAGTGTATAAAGTGGTAAATAGTCCACCCACCATCAACAATGGGCCTAATGCAGTGGTTCTCAGCCGGCGTGCCATGGCAATGTGATGCGCCATGGACATCCGCTTAGTGTGCCACCTGTTTTCTGTAAAGACTTTTCTCAAATTGTGAATGTAAAATTTCAATTATATATTTATAACAATTGTTATGTACATTTGTTTTTTCTTAATCCGATTGAGAGACCTAACAATAGGCAACTCAATATGCATTTGTACAATTTATTACATGCTTGATAAGTCAGCTATAAAATACTAGTTTAAAAGCCCATGTACACGGGCCACAGTGCCACCCAGCTGGTGCCCGGAGCCTCTCTGCTCACCAAGCAGTCCCAGGAAGCTGTGCACAGAGGACTCCGGTCCGAATTCGGCGCGCCCCACTCAGTGTCAGCCATGGCGTGTTCGGGCAGTCTCTACTGAGCATGTCGGCTTCTGACAAACATCCTAGCATTTTATTATATAGGATAAGCGTGCCCTGTCAAATTACAGCCTGCTTGCCTTGACCAAAACAGATTTAGGATCACTGGCATAATGCATAAAGTCAAACCCAAAACTGTACTGTAGGGGATAAATAAAAAATCCCTAAATTACCATTGATTTAAATGTGGCTTCACAATGTATTGGAGAGCTATCTAGCATGCAAGGGGTTGAAAGCCCATTCAATCAATTGCATTTTTATTTTCCCATTATGGTGGATGTGGATAGCCCCAAAATCATCCCAGGATATAAGTAAGGCTCAAAGTGACGGTATCTAGGACAGAGGAAATAGGATTGCGCCAGCCACTCCAAGTACATAGTGGGCGTGGCCATCCAGCCTGAAACACCATTCACAATTTAGCTCAGCTATGCTTAATGGGAAATCTTGGTCCGTACAAGGTTAATGATTTATGATTCTGGGACCTAAGTCACATTGTTCTACAGGATACTTGATCATATACGTGATATTTATACATGTTTGTCCCCACAGGTCAGAGTTTGGGATATGGATTTGTAAATTATGTCGATCCTAATGATGCAGATAAAGCAATAAATACTCTGAATGGGCTGAAACTACAAACAAAGACCATAAAGGTAAGGACATCAACTGGTTTATACAATGATACCAAGTATCTACACACTGATAATGATCATACTGCACTGTATAATAGTACTGAGTATCTACACACTGATAGTGATCACACCACACTGTATAATGGTACTGATATCTACACACTGATAATGATCACACTGGTCTGGTGATGACACTGCTCTGTATAATGGTACTGAGTATCTACACACTGATAATGATCACACTGCACTGTATAATGGTACTGAGTATCTACACACTGATAATGATCACACTGCACTGTATAATGGTACTGAGTATCTACACACTGATAATGATCACACTGCTCTGTATAATGATACTGAGTATCTACACACTGATAATGATCGCACTGCACTGTATAATGGTACTGAGTATCTACACACTGATAATGATCACACTGCACTGTATAATGGTACTGAGTATCTACACACTGATAATGATCACACTGCACTGTATAACGGTACTGAGTATCTACACACTGATAATGATCACACTGCACTGTATAATTGTACTGAGTATCTACACACTGATAATGATCACACTGCACTGTATAATGGTACTGAGTATCTACACACTGATAATGATCACACTGCACTGTATAATGGTACTGATATCTACACACTGATAATGATCACACTGCTCTGTATAATGGTACTGAGTATCTACACACTGATACTGATCACACTGCATTGTATAATGGTACTGAGTATCTACACACTGATAATGATCGCACTGCACTGTATAATGGTACTGAGTATCTACACACTGATAATGATCACACTGCTCTGTATAATGGTACTGAGTATCTACACACTGATAATGATCACACTGCACTGTATAATGGTACTGAGTATCTACACACTGATACTGATCACACTGCATTGTATAATGACTTTGAACCTCAGTGAAAAGGATTATTACACTACTGCTGATTCTAAGTAATATTTGGATATTTTATGGTAATAGAAATAACTAACAGATTGTACTTTCAGCCAGAAATCAGATCTGACACTGGCCCTGCCAGAAGGCACCAATGACAGATGCCCTCCCCTGTATCCCACATACCCCTCTCTTAAGGTCACACAGTGTAGCTGAAGCATCAGGTCAGGGAAAAGAGGAGAGAATGTGGTTTTATAAGTCTCTTTTGTCATTCAAATACATGCCCTTTAGGGAGGGGGAATGAGATGAATAGGGAGGCGGAGGCTGTGAGAGACAAAAGCACTCAGCCATCTGTCTTCTCTCCTGCTAATTATGGGGTATTTTCCCTGGAGTGTAAAGAATTGGGGGGGAGCATAGATTGGATGCGAAGGCAGCTGTTCTTATTAAATCTGGATTCACTATGCAAGAGAGAGTTAAAAGTAAGTCTTGTATGGGAAGCAGAGGGACACAATGACGGTGACCTATGCAATGCATTAACTCTTTAAGGCCTCAGTGGCAGTGCATGCCCTTCTGATCCTTAACCATTTGTGTGCCAGGGAAGTATGCAATGCACTGGCACACAAAGGGTTAAAGTGACCTTGTAATAGTGGCATGTTTAATGGGCTAAAGCTGTGTCAGTATGATGGCAGTTGTAATACAACAACAGCTTGAAAGTCACAGGTTTCCCTCCCCAGCATTAACCCTTTGAGGGCCAGAGGGGTATCCAACCCATTGCCCACTGGGGTGCAAAGTGACAGTGACATGTATTAGCAGTGCTGGATTATTGGCCATTAGGCACAGTAGGCAGCTGACTAATGGTGGGCATACCTGGGAACTCTCCGGTTTTGCTCCGGAGACTCTGGATTTCAAACTGAATTACCGGGTCTCCGGGCCAATGTGTGAATCACCGGGTGGGCAGAGTTTAAGTAGAAACTCTGCCCACTTGTGCTCCATCCCACCCGGTTCCTCCCACTCCCTGCCCTCTTACGTCTATTGTGCAGGGGGGTTTTGTGTTTTTTTCTTTTGTCCCACCCCCCGCAACTAAGCCCCGCCCATTTTATGACACAATTTGCGTCATCTTCCTCCCCCTGGGCACTGACAGTGTTACCCTCCTGGTAGCCCTGTTTCAAAAGTTCCCAGGTATGATGGTGGGGGTGACTCAGTCCGAGGTGTGGCAAGTGCAATCCCAATCCCACCGCACCATACATCCACTCCTCGCTTGGGGTGCCAGGTTTGTTTACTAGTTTCTATACTTCTGTCATGTCTATGTAAAATACAGACAATGTATTTACCAGTTCATATACCCTTTACTAAGTAGTTTATTTGCCAGTTTACACAGCACCAGGGCCGGATTTACATCTCATGAGCCTGTAGGCACAGAAATCTGAAGTGTCCCCTTCCCCCTCGAGACCCAAATCCCTCTTTATCATGATCACCACGCCAGGCTGCTAGGTAGGTGCCAGCCAGGCCAGCTGCAATTTCTGCAAAAAGAGAGCACCGCACAACGACACTAGCAGCCATCTACACAGGCAGTGGGGGCACTCAGCACATAGAGACAGAACCTTTTCCTTCCTGAAATTCAATCTTCACTCACCGCTATCTTTCCCAGGAATCTGCACCACCGCATGTGAGCGACGCAGTTACGCAGATAGACTGGAGTGAGGGCGGCAGATGCAAAATCTGTGCTAGCCATGCATCATAAGTCTGGCTAATTTAAAAAAAAAAAAAAACCAATCCCAATGACAGGCGCCCCTCTGTGGGGTGCGCCTGTAGGCAGATGCCTACTCTGCCTTATTATAAATCCGGCCCTGGCACTGTGTTGTGTAAACTTGGATACCATAATGGAGTCCAATGCATCACTTTCAACATGGAATTAGAGACATCTTTAGAATGTTCTCTGCCAAGCAACAGTGGATAGGGCTGGACTAGAGAGGAGATGTGGCTATGGCAGGTCTAGGGAAGGGCAAAATGATTATTTTCCTTCTGGCATGCATTTGTGTGTATGTCGTCATGTACCCACACATACATCACACACAAACACATGCGCGCACACACATACATCATTACATACATGCGCACACACATACATCACTGCACTCATGTCTGCGTGCACACATATATATTTACACTTGTACGTACTCATATACACAAGCACCTGTGTGCACACACATTGACTCTCCTCACTTCTCAGCAGGAAGATGTAAGTGGAAACAGCCTTCTTCAAGGTGTTCTCAGAGAGCGGAAAAGAACGCTGCTTTCCATGTATTTTTCCATCTCATCACAGGAAGATGTAGGTGGAAATGGCCTTCACATGGTTATTTGTGAGGAGATGAAATATTGCAATCTCAAACACTTTATTTGTGAAACAAATGTTTTTGGCCACTGATGCCTACAGTATTCAACTTCTATGCAGCAAACATTTTTGTCCATCCATTCTAGGGAATCTTAGGGTAAGCTAATTAGACCCCCCCCCCCTTTAACTATGGACACATACATACCTCCCAAGTGTCCCTCTTTAGGAGGTATTAGGGCTGCATACTTTCCAAGTGTCCCTCTTTAGGAAATATTAGGGCTCCATACTTTCCAAGTGTCCCTCTTTAGGAGATATTAGGGTTCCATACATCCAAGTGTCCCTCTTTAGGAGATATTAGTTCTCCATACCTCCAAGTGTCACTCTTTAGGAGATATTAGGGCTCCATACCTTCCAAGTGTACCTCTTTAGGATATATTAGGGGTCCATACCTCACAAGTGTACCTCTTTAGGAGATATTAGGGCTGCATACTTTCTAAGTGTCCCTTTTTAGGAGATATTAGGGCTCCATATATCCAAGTATCCCTCTTTAGGAGATATTAGGAGTCCATACCTCCTACTTGTCCTTCTTTAGGAGATATTAGGGCTCCATAACTCCTGCATCAAATGAGGGGTCACTTGCCCTACTAACCCTTGCCTGATGAATTCCAGTATTTGGGGGCTAATATATTTCCAACCCTTCAAAGGTACTGAAATCTTTGAAAATTATGGAATTTCATAATGTATTCATTAGCTGCTGCTATCCTGAGAAACACAGCACCCCACTGGTGACTTGACATATAACTAGACCAATTACAATCTATAATTTTTTCATGCATTTAGCGCAGAGTGCTCATTAAAGGGGGACTGGGTAGATGAGTGTGACTCCCCTGCTTCCACACTACTCGAAGTTCTGGGTAGCAGTAGGACTGATTGGTGAAAGCCTACCACATCTCCTAGGATGCCATTTGTTTATTCGAGAATTACTCTTAAACTCTTTTGTGCTTAAGGCCCTTAGATGCTGTGGAATTCTCCATTATATTCAGAACAAATGCTTTGGAGACCTCTTTAGCAATCATGAGGTTAAAAATGTGAATACCAGATGAAGGGGGTTTGGGGAGAAACAGTGGAGAATGGAGTACATCTTGCCTTTGATGAGGTCAGGGGAGATCTGAAAGGCCTGTATTGAGCTGGCGGAACTTGCAGGAGAAAAACCCAGCAGGGAGTCAAGTAAAAAAGGAGACGTTGCTTGGATTTATTTTACAGTGTTGTGTTGAAAGAACAGGAAAGAAGACAGTAGGACAGAGGAAGTACAATTCTGGGGTAGACCAATGAGAGTTGATACCGTGTTAGCTGTAGAAATACAGGAGGCAAATGTAGTCAAGTTGATACCTTTATTGGCTAACTAAGCAGATTTAGGATGCATGCTTTCAAGATCTCTTAGGTCTCTTCCTCATGCCTGAGGAAGAGACCTAAGAGGTCGTGATAGCATGCATCCTAAATCTGCTTAATTAGCCCATAACAGGGTAGAAAATGACACCAACAAATAATTGTCACTGATTTAAATGGGGATTTTAACCCATTAAATGCTAGAAAGGTCTCCAGTGCATTGCTTGCACCTATAAAAGGTTAACCCTTTGCGTGCCAGTGGGGTACGCAATGCATTGCTTTTGCAATGTGTCGTGTACCCCTCTGGCACTCGAAGGGTTAAAAGCCGAATTTGGGGAATTTGTGTTTCGCCTGTCTATGGTGCAACTGGTGCGGAATTATATCTCTTCAACTTCCTAAATATGACAAGAAAATATAAGCAAGAAAAAGAGGTGCAATTCTGAAGCAAACCAACTACACCATAGGGGGTGAAAATTCCCACAATCCCCATTTATTTAAATGCAATTTTTTTTACTTTTTGAATGTTAGAGATGTACGCAACTCGTTTCTTTGCAATGGTCTGGAGAACATTGTAGCATTCAAGGGGGGAACGTTCCATTTATGTATAAGGGAATGTTCATTGCCCCCCCACACACCCCATGGAGCAGCTGGTTTGCTCCAGAATGACAACTATGCTATTTTCTGCATAAGTGCAGCAAATGAGCTTGTGTGTGTGAGCAACTCTCTCCTGAGCCCACTGGTCATACTCACACCTAAGTGTCCCGTTTTGGTCGGGACATGCCCTTTTTGACACCAAAATCCCTCTTTGCTACCCTGATGTCCCTCTTTTTAGGAGATTAGAATGTGTAGTTTTTATGTCTATATCACATTTCTCTACCTCTTTGGTACTCAAAGGGTTAATGTTTGGTTAAACTTCAGTGCGTTTATAAATTAGTCTCTGTAAATAAAATACTTTGGTTTTGTTGAAAATCAGTTATCCAGTTCCATGAAGAGCCGTCAATAGATCATGAAGCAACCTAAAACTTCTTTGTAATGTACTGCCCACCAATCATGCACCAAGAAGCATGACCTAAAAGCCAATGTGTTCCTCTTTGGCCATTTGAAATGTTGGGAGTAGGCGTGGGAGATAATCAAGGGCATCCAGGGCTGAGGTGTCGGTGGGAGAGGTGCAGAGCGACTCTTGATGGACACAGCAATCAATTGCAGAAGAAAGGATAAAATTGCAAGCGCTGATAAGAAATGTCAGTTTGAAAAGAACTGAATTTAGAATTAAATGAAGAAGCCTTAGCAGAGAAATCAATACAAAGAATTTCCTGAAAATAGCACAGAGCGGAATTATGGGGAATGAGTCAGAGGCTGGCATTTACTACAGGGAGAGTTGCCATTTTATGTGCGCGGATTTGGATTTATTTATTCATATTAACTGTTTTAACCTCTTCCTTTTATCATCGACATTTTAAAGCGTCTTGGATGGATCTGTACATCTTTCTACGCACCTCGCCCATAAACATAATCTCATTGATGTCAGTAGGAGAGTTGTGTTACAAACCCTGCATAAATTAGTAATTAATGAAGGAAATTATTATGTGGAAACACAGAGGAAAAGGAGGGGAAACATGTCAGGAGGAGGCGGGATCCAGATGTAGGTGGTTGGGTTATAGGTAAAGAGCATAACTGGAAACTCTCTGGATCTGCAGTGATAGGGTGACCACACGTCCCAGAATGCCTGGGACTGTCCCTTATTGGGGGTCTGTGTCCCGCATCCCGGGTCATCCCCCCACTGGGACAACAAAGAGTCCCGGAATGGAGCAACATCCACCAGTCCAGCCAGCCAATGAAATTTATTTACTATTTGGTCCTCATTGGCTGGCTGAGCCAGCCAATGAAGACCATATAGCAAATACATTTCATTGGCTGGCTGGACTGGTGCGTTGGAGACAGATGGAATGAAGCAGGTATGCAGGCGCTGCAAGTGAGACCTGCGGCTGAGGCTCCCGCTGGCACTGACCATCTTTCTGAGGCTCATACAGAGTAAGAGTTGGGTGCCACATGTCCCGGAATGACAGAATGGAAATGTGGTCACCCTATGCAGTGAATTACCGGGTCTCCGGGGACAGTGGCTGATTCTCCAGTAGTGGGGTGTTTCTCGTGAAATTCTGCCCTCTTCTGCTTCTTCCCACCCTGTTCCTCCTATTTCCTATCCGCTTTACCTCCTTCCCAACCCAGTTCCTCCCACCCACTTTTGTGACATGCCTATAAAGCTCCACCCCTTCAAGAGTAAGCCACACCCCTTTTGACACACATCATGTCATTTACATTCCCCCAGCGGCATCCCCCTCCGGGGACTCTAGAAGACAAAATTCCCATGTATGTAAAGAGGAGCGGAGGATTATGAAAGGCTGCAGCAGGAACTAACCTACCATTCGCTGGGGGAATCCATAAGGAGCAGTATCCCACCCTCCCTCCTTGTTATTTGGCCTTTGGATAGTTTTGGCATAGCAGGGCTGTTAGTCCTTGCCTGTTTTTCAGATATTGATGTTATATGTTAAACTTTATGGTGACTGATTTCTCGTGCTGAAGCTGTATCCCCAGATTTTAGTCACGGGTGGTGACATTACCTGAAGCTATGGTCTCTGGCATCCGGGATAATATCTACGACATCAGTAACATGAATTTGAAGGATGATGGTATTCAGTGCTGGATTTACATTCCAGCCGCCTCTGGGGAAGTCACTCTAGGCGCTCTTAGCTCTGCCCGTGACCACACATCCATTTTCCACATGACCATGCCCCCAGACCTATCCATTATTTCCTGGCACCGAAAACGCCCTTGGCCTGTGTGACCAGATGGAATAATTTAGGACATAATGTAATAGTTTGGGTGGTGTATTGCTGTAATTCCTGTAAAGGGATATGATAGTTGGGAGCCAGAGTGCAGAGAAAATAAAGGCTATGCTCAGCACTCTTGCTTGCTTACAATAGACTTCAGATCTGTGTAACTTGGCTAAACAATGACTGGAATGTTGATTAACTCCTGCTGTGCTTCCTTGACCAATCAGGGGAAGTTATTATGGTCCAGTCAAAATGCCCTTTTTCCAAATCCTACTTTGTATTCTTATCTTGATAAGAGTGACTGGAAATGTAGGCCATTATCTGATTGGTCAAGCATAGCAACACTGTCCCAAGCACTAATTTACATTCTAATCTTGATAAGAGTGTCTGGAAGCGTATATAAGCAGTGGGTTTCATCAATAAAGCTGTTCTGTTCTACCCTCCTTAATACAAGTCTCGGCTGTATTTCTGGAGGGAACTTAGGCTGGGGATTCTCACCTTAGCCACTGCAGGAGCGAATTCACTTGCCTCGCCGGTCTACTGGCGTAGGGCCTCTGGAAACCCCACCTAGGAGTCTATAGCTAAATTCACAAACTCTGCCAGTCTGCCAGGGGGCAGCATCCAGTTGTTCCTGACTGAGTATCCAGGACCTCCAGGAAGCCTCAGGGCTCCAGCCGTCCGGGGAAGAGGGGCAGCAGCAGCGGCGGTTCAGGAACTGACGGCCCCAAAAGGGTCCGGTAAATCCTGGTACCGTCACAGCCTGTAACAAGCAAAGCCATAAAAAGGCCTTAACCCCTTGGTTGCCAGATAGATCTCCAATGCATTGAGATTGCTCTGGCCACACCCACAATTCAGAATGTGGGTGTGGCCAGAACATCTGAGACACCACCCCTCAATATTAGAAGCTTTAAGGCAGCTGCCTACTCTACCTATGGAGAAATACGACTCTGTTGGTATTTTAGCTTGAGGTCAGATAATTTGGCCATGCTTGGTTTAAGTATGGTTACACTGGCAAGGCCTGTCAATTTTAATAACTAATACAATTAATGTAAATCTTCAAATAGGAATCTCAAATTAGAGATGTGACCTGTTGTCCCCAAATTATATGCCTATGTTTATTTTGAGGATCCTGGCACGTCATGAATTTCAGGTTTTCCACACAGCTGCATGACATTCGGGGAGCCCTGAATAGGTTAGAAAAAAAAAAAAAAAGCTCTATAGTCCTTAAGAGCCGGCCACAGGGGTTAACATTTGTCAAGTTACAGTTTTATTTTACAAGAAGAGTAGGGCTGTTATCACCTTATCACCTGGGATGCGAGAGGCAAAATGGAAGCCCCTATGGGCATAGGCAAAACTAGATTTTAGGCCTCAGAAAAGAATGCAAACAGAGAACTTTTTTACAGATGATAGCATGAAATGCAAGGGATTTAAGTGTATGTAACATCAATTAATTGTTAGCTTTTAATGCTACTTTAACCCTTTAAGGACCAGAGGAGTTTGTAAGGCATTAAAAAGGGTTATTAGTAGCAACGGATCTTACGTTTAACCCTTTGAGTGCCAGAGAGGAATCCAACGCATAACTCTCTGGCACCCAAAGGGTTAAAAAACCAGTTGCATCAGGCGACATCTGTTCTGCCCTTAACGACACCGCGTGGATACTGGAATGACTCATAGGAGAATCCCTAGAGGGATTCCGTGTTTCCTTGGCAACCAAGGCGGTGGCGAGTATAATCAACAATCCTTACTCCCAAAGGGGAAAATGGCAGCTTAACTCCTGTACTGCCCTGCTTGTTATTATGGGAAGCTGCAACTTCCGATGTGGCTAATGTGGACATGGATGCAAGAAGGAGTCACAATGAAATAAAGAGAAAACAGGATCAAATCTGTGAAAAGTAGAAGGAATTTTAACATGTGTGAAACGCATGGGACCTGTTAGTTATACTGCCCGGTGTCTTTTACTTCTCATCGATTTGATGGGTGCCGTTTTCCCTTTACTTCATTGCTTGCATAGGGATTAGGAGTCCTAGTACACGTGTACCGTGGAGCAGTGGTGTCTATGTTTTAGGAGTTGTGTTTAAAATGTGTCAGGTTCTCCTTGTGCTTTGCAGACTATTTGAGTTAAGCTTAAAGGGGAACTACCACCCCGCAGTAACTTAACATGAAATCAGTCTTCATCTGGCGACTAGCTGCTTAGTAGCGCTAGTGGTCAGAAATATTTCCCGGCCGGCTCCAAAAGGGACTGACAGCGCAGGCGCACGGACGTCACTGTGACGAGATGTCCGTGCTTCCTGCTCCTGTGACCATCGGAAAAACGCCCAAATCTTTGGAACAGGGTAATATTTCTGGCGACTAGCGCTACTGATGGTCTGATGGACTGATTTCAGGTTAAGTTATTGCGGGGTGGTAGTTCCCCTTTAAAGGAACAGTAAACTTGTTTAAAATGAAAATCTATATGTTATAGAGCTTTTCATGCTGAGTAAAACAAGTGGACTCCCCCTTTTATATCAGTTGTTTTATTCAAATGTTATAACCATTCAGACTGTCAGGAAGTGAGTCACAGCTTCATTGCTTCCTGAAAGTCCACCTCACAGGAAGTAACTCAGCAGTTGGTATCCCATTCTTGGGAGAACTGTTTGTGAGTAAGTCATCTCTCTGATAGAAAGCCACAGGAGAACTAGCTGAAATCTGGCCATTTTTGAGGGAACTGTTAATTTAAAATGAATACATAAATATTGAATTATATTAACCCCATAAGGACCGGCTGCGCACGCATGCGGCCATCACATAAGGACCACGGAGCATTTTTTTTTTTTTTTTTTTGCGATTGGATTCAGGGCTCCCCGAATTCCACACGGGGAGCCCTGAATTCCATGACAAACATGTACTTCCTTGGTCCTTTAGGGACATCCACCCTGTGACGTACATGTATGTCATGGGTCATTAAGGGGTTAAATATGTAATAATACAGAGATACACACTGAGCCATATGTATATAATAATTACACAGAGATACACACTGAGCTATATGTACATAACAATGCAGAGATACACACTGAGCCATAGGTATGTAATAGCACAAAGATACACACTGAACAATATGTGTGTAATATATACTGTGAGATATATGTATAAATAACACCAAGATGCACACTGAGGCATATGTATCTAATAACACCAAGATGTACACTAAACCATATAGATGTAATAACAAAGAGACACACACTGAACCATAAATATGTAATAACACAGAGACACACACTGAGCCATATAGATGTAATAACACAGCGATACACACTGAGTCATATGGATGTAATAACACAGGTACACACTGAGCCATATACAGAGAAAAAAATACACACACACTATAATATGTATACACAGCACAGGCAGAGAGTATGCAACATTGCCAATGTGTTTAATAACAAAGAGATACATACTGAGCCATAGATATGTAATAACATAGAGATACATCCTGAGCCATATGTATGTAATAAGACAGAGATACACACTGAGCCATATGTTTATAATAATACTGAGCCATATGTATGTAACAACTCAGAGATACACATTGAGCCATAGGTAATGGTATATAATTACATACAACTACACACTGAGCCATATGTGTGAAATAACACAGAGATAGACACTGAGACATATGTGTGTGTAATAACACAGAGATAGACACTGAGGCATACAGATGTAATAACACAAAGCCAAATACAGAGGGAATAAAATGCACACACACACAAACACTTTAATATGTATACACTGCACAGGTAGAGAGTAGGTAACAGTGCCAATTTTTGTAATATAGCTCCCTCATGTGTTAGAATATGGTACTGAGTGGGTTTCTGTGAGTATCTAACAACCAGGTGGATTTACGTATTAAGCAGGGGGCTATATCAGAAGTTACAGATGATAAATGTATCCTAATTTTGCATCTTTTGCATCTTTCCTTATGTACCAACTTGCTAAATTCACTTAATACATTGCTTCATAACAATCACAGTTGATCCAAAAAATGTTATTGATAACACCAATGATTCCTGGAGGGGTAGTAACTTTTTTATTAATGGGGAATTCTTCTTATAATCCTGCTGATTTTGCTTTCAAGACAATTTATTTGTGGGACATTTTTAATATTGGAGGATGAGTGTGTTATGGATCTCACAGGGATTGCAAGTATTATGCTGTTATTTAATTTTCTGATATAATAAATAGATACTGTATGTTTGTAGTGGTGCAGAGTCATCTGTATTTTTTAATATATAACTGTCAGCGTTCTATATCTTTGTACGTTATTATATAACTGTCAGCGTTCTATATCTTTGTATGTTATTATATAACTGTCAGCGTTCTATATCTTTGTGCATTACTATATCAGTGTGATTGTTATAAATCTTGATGTTATTATACAACTGTCAGTTTTAGATATCTGTATATTATGACATGGCTCTGTGAGATATAGTATTTTGCATGCTTTATTATATGATGTCAGTGTTATGTACTTATTGTATTATTACTTTGCTCCATTATATTGTTTTATGTCTTGTTGCTTGGCTTTGAGAGTTATTATTTTGCATTGTATGTTAGTATATGAATTAGCATATATTATAGAGACTGCTTGTTAAGTAGTTTAGTGTTTTATCATGTGGCTGTGTATGCTGTATGGTACATTTTATTATGTGGCCTTGTGGTATCTATATGTTTTTTTTGTTATCATTTAATAATTCATTTCTTAAAAGGCTGTGTGATTAGGTCATTTTTTCCTGTATAATTCAACGAATTATATGCAACTTTGTTTTCCAAAGGGTTCATTGTGTTTTACTATCAGGTTCTATATATAGTAGTATAAAAGGCTTTGCTTGATACTTGCTTCAGTGTGTTATTATATGGCTGTGCTGCTATATGGTTCAGTGGCTGTGGTGCTACCTCATTGTGTGGCTGTGATGCTATACAGTTCCATTTATTCCATGGCGCTGTTGTTACTTGTGATGTTATATGGTTCATTGTGTTAGTATATGGCTGTTGTGCTGTATGGTTCAGAGTTATTATATGTCTGTTGTGCTCTATGATCCAGTGTGTTATTAAATGTCTGTGGTGCCATATGATTCAGTGTATTATCATATGGCTGCAGTGTTATATGGTACAGTGTGTTATTTTATGTATGTATTGCTATATGATTCAGTGTGCTATCATATAGCTGTGGTTCTATATGATTCAGTATGCTATCATATAGCTGTAGTGCTATATTATCTAGCGTGTTATTATATGTTCGTGGTGTTTTATGATTCAGCGTGATGTTTTATGGCTGTAGTGCTATATGATCCAGTGTATTATTATATGTCTGTGGTATTATATGATCCAGTGTGCTGTTATTATATGAATGTAGTTCTATATGATCCAGTGTGTTATTATATGTCTGTGGTGCTATATGATCCAGTGTGTTATATGTCTGTGGTGCTATATGATTCAGTATTTTATTACATGGCTGTAATGCTATTATATCCAATGTGTTATTATGTGGCCGTGCTGTTATATGATTCAGTGTGTTGTTATATGGAAGTATACATGGTGTTATAATATGACTGTGGTGTTATATAATTCAATATTTTATTATAAACTGTTGCGCTATATAGACGAATATTATTAGATGGCTGTTGTGCTACACGGTTTAGTGTATTATGTATATGGCCGTGGTTCTATATGGTTCATTATATTACTATATGGCTGTGGTGCTACATGGTTCATGCTATTATTATATGGCTGTGGTGTTATAATGTTCAGTGTGTTATTATTTGGCTGAGGTGCTATAACATTCAGTGTGTAATTACATAACTGTGATACTATGTGATTCAGTGTGTTCATATGGATGTGCTTCTATATGATTCAGCATGTTTTTATACTGCTGTGGTTCGCATGATTCAGTGCATTATTATATGGCTGTTCTTCTATATGGTTCCTTGTGGTAATATGGCTGTGCTTCTATATGGTTCAGTATTTTATTAAATGGTGTTAGTTCTGTATGATTCAGTGTGTTATTATATGGCTGTGCTTATATACAGTTCCTTGTGTTAATATTGCTGTGCTTCTATATGGTTCAGTGTTTTAACATGGCTATGTTTCCATATGGTTCAGTATTTTATTATATGGTGTAAGTTCTATATAATTCATTGTGTATGTCTGTGGTGCATTGTTTATATGACCTTGGTGCTACATGATCTATTGTGTTATTACATACCAAATACGTCCAGCGCTGCCGAATAAGTTGGAGCTGCATAAATAAAAAATAATAATGATATCTGTGTTGTGACAGGCCTCTGTCTGAAGATTTCAAAATTATAGATTAAACAGTAATGTTTCATTGTGCATTATTAAAGGAGCAGTAAACTTTTTTATGAAAAAAAACTAAATTATTGGGCACTTCCTGTTGAGTAACATAAGGGTGCTCCCACTGCTGACAGATGTATATTTCCAGAGTTATTACAGTTTAAACCCATGTGTTTTTTTACATTAGCAGCGCCCTCTAGTGGTGAAATTCTAGTTTGTTCTCCTGTTATTTTCTAAAGGAGATAGGGTTGCCACCCAGCCGGTATTTTACCGGCAGGCCAGTAAAAAATGAGCTTGTGTCCAATGTTAAGTCTATAGAGAGAATGCCATGACCGGTATTTTTTTTAAGAAAAGGTGGCAACCCTAAATGGAGAGGAAAGTCAGTGACATACAGTTCTCCATGGAATGTGATAGAAACTGCCTGTCAGTTAGAACTATCAGGAAGTAAACACAGTAAATTCACTTCACCTGATTATTTGAACTTTTGTAAATTCTGATTAAAACAGCCGACAGCATTGGGAGTGGCCTTGTTTTACTCAGCAGTAAAAGCTCTATAACATATACATTTTCATAAAAAAAGTTTACTGCTCCTTTAAATACCTCTTAGGGTCTCGTTACGCTAAATAGGTGCAGTTCTGGAAGAGCTCAATTGCATCAAAAACCTGAAATAAAAATGCCATTTAAATCAACCATGGTGCGGTGTTTTTCTCCAGAGCTGTGCCTCTTTAGTTCAAAAAGTAAGACCCTGTGTGATATTACACTGAATGTTATTACACTGTGTTCCATGATTGGTCTCTGGAACACAAAAACCCAAATTAGATTGTAAGCTTAGTGATACAGGAACTATTTCCTAATGTACGATTCAGTATCAATAACATTATCTATTCACTCAAATGCTAATGCCCTCTCCTTCTGCTGGCACAGGTATCGTACGCTCGCCCCAGTTCTGCCTCCATACGAGATGCCAATTTATACGTGAGCAGCCTCCCGAAAACCATGAACCAGAAAGAGATGGAGCAGCTGTTTTCCCAGTATGGAAGAATCATCACTTCCCGTATACTGGTGGATCAGGTCACAGGTATATATCAGCAACAGGACTGCTGTTCCTCTACTGAACCTGCATGTAATTGCCTTATACTGTACATGAGTGTCTTATCACCCCATAACACCTTATTATAGTAACCCAGCTCCTGAGTGCCTTATCACCCTATAACATCTTATTACAGTAACCCAGCTCCTGAGTGTCCTGTAACATCGCATTACAGTAACCCAGCTCCTGAGTGTCTTATAGTCCTGTAACATCTTATTACAGTAACCCAGCTCCTGAGTGCTTTATTGTCCTGTAACATCTTATTACAGTAACCCAGCTCCTGAGTGCCTTATTGTCCTGTAACATCTTATTACAGTAACACTGCTCCTGAGCGCCTTATTGTCCTGTAACATCTTATTACAGTAACCCAGCTCCTGAGTGTCTTATTGTCCTGTAACTTTTTATTACAGTAACCCAGCTCCTGAGTGCCTTATTGTCCTGTAACATCTTATTACAATAACCCAGCTCCTGAGTGTCTTATTGTCCTGTAACATCTTATTACAGTAACCCAGCTCCTGAGTGTCTTATAGTCCTGTAACATCTTATTACAGTAACCCAGCTCCTGAGTGTCTTATTGTCCTGTAACATCTTATTACAGTAACCCAGCTCCTGAGTGTCTTATTGTCCATATAACATCTTATTACAGTAACCCAGCTCCTGAGTGTCTTATTGTCCTGTAACATATTATTACAGTAACCCAGCTCCTGAGTGTCTTTTTGCCCTGTAACATCTTACTACAGTAACCCAGCTCCTGAGTGCCTTATTGTCTATGTAACATCTTATTACAGTAACCCAGCTCCTGAGTGCCTTATTGTCCTGTAACACCTTATTACAGTAACCCAGCTCCTGAGTGTCTTATAGTCCTGTAACATCTTATTACAGTAACCCAGCTCCTGAGTGTCTTATAGTCCTGTAACATCTTATTACAGTAACCCAGCTCCTGAGTGCCTTATTGTCCTGTAACATCTTATTACAGTAACCCAGCTCCTGACCTCCTTATTGCCCCTGTAACATCTATTTGCAGTAACCCAGCTCCTGAGTGCCTTATTGCCCTGTAATATCTTATTAGAAAAAGCCATTTCTTATTGCCACTATAAAATAATATTACAGTAACCCAGCACATGAGAATCTTAACCCCTTTGTGAAGCAATGTGTATCCCTCTGGTCCTGAAGGGGTTAATGAAATTGTAACATTTTATTGCAAAAACCCAGCTCCAGGGTAATTTACTACCCTACAATATCATACTGATGTATACAGTTGTTTTATTGGCTCTGTAGTAAGTTGGTTTTCTCCTCCCTTGCAGGTGTCTCTCGAGGAGTTGGCTTTATAAGGTTCGATAAGAGAATAGAGGCAGAGGAAGCAATCAAGGGTCTGAATGGACAGAAGCCACTTGGTGCCAGTGAACCAATCACAGTGAAATTCGCAAATAACCCCAGCCAGAAAACAGGTCAGGCTCTACTCACCCACTTGTATCAGACCACAGCCCGGAGGTACACAGGACCCCTTCACCACCAGACTCAGAGATTCAGGTGAGGCGGCTCCCCTAATTACCTAGCAAGCACCTCATGGCTACCCCATATCCTACCTGCCCATTCCATGCCCTGCTCTACCAATTATTTGGCACCCATCTAATTCTTATCTATTACCCATACTGTGATACTGTCATCCTCCGGTGATCTGTTACTGAACATCTACCTCCTGCTGTGGGTTCACATTGAAAGAACAGAGATGAGGCTGAAGGCTGGAATCATGAAAAACTTAAAGGGATAATAACACTTAATATATATTAACATTTATACTGTAAGGTTTATCCTCCTGAGTAAAACAAATTAACTCCCACTGCTGAGAGACTTTTCTTTCAAATGTTATTGCAGCCCAAACTTGAACTTTTTAGGTGCAATATCTCAATGGCTTGAAATTTTACATTGGTGCTGCTATGCCATCCTTACAGCGCCATTGTAAAATTCAAGTTTAAGCTGCAATAACTTTTGAAAAAATACACCTCTCAGCACAGGGAGTGCCCTTATCAGGAAGATAAAGCCAACAATGTATATTTTTTTTACATAAAAACTGTTACTATCCCTTTAATTACATGGGATGTTGTAGCATGCCAGAGGACTATGTCCACCCAGAGATAACACTGAAATCCAAACAAGTTACTCACAATCCAGCACACAATTCCCCCCCCCCCCGCCCTTTATAAGCAGATCTCCTGAAATTCCCATGTGGCGACATATCTGAGTCCTCCCCATCCCCCAGAGGTTGGAGCAACCAATCCAGAAGCAAGCTACTTCTATGAAATCCAAAAGCAGCCAATCTGGGAATGCCAGCAGGCACTGGGGTTGAAAGCACCCAATCAGATCCCCACTGACTTCCCCATGTTATAAAATGGGTTGACTGGATTATCCACTCCCCCTTGAGTCTCTTAGGTAACATCATCAGTCTGATCTCTCCTTGAGAGGGTCATTATTCTGATGAATACTGCACATACTCAAAAGCTGTATATGGATAAGTGCAGGCTACTTTGGGATTTACACTCTTTGCTATGGACCATACAGCTTCAGGCCTAGCACTGACCAAGGTGCTGATCCTGTAGTTTTTGAAGTAGTGGTCCCAGAACCATGTGATAGGGAACGTGAAGAGGGACAGTCTTCAGTCAGGAAGTATAAAGAAACCCCCCTCCCCCTTTGATGACGGAAGGCAGGATTTTCCTTTTGCTTACTGAAGATTGTCCCTCACTGCTCTCTATCCGGACCGCTCTTAGATGCAGCGTGACTTGGCCAGAAGGAGAGGGATCATTTTACATGTAATATCTTTTGAACTACAGAACAGTAAGTTATTAAACATAGTGCAAAGTGTTATACAAATAATAGAGAAGACTCGGAGATAAACTTTATTGTAGACATTGTTGTTAGCACCCTTGATCTCCCCATAAACAATAGTATTCTAAGCAACATATATAAAATAATACTGTATAAAACAAGTCCCATTAATATATAGCACTGTCTAGGGTCCAGTGAACTTCTGTAGGGAATAACTTTAAAGGGACAGTAATACTTCATTTTAACTTTATTTTATTTTGTAGGCATTAAAAAAAAACATGAAGAACGACAGAAGTCTTATCTCTCAAACCTTTATGGTTTGAGAGATATTCACAAGCAAAGTTTCCCCTCCCGCCCCTTTTACCTAGTGTAAGCCATCTCTTCTCAGATGTGGAATCCAGTCCATAGACCAGACAGGTAACAGCAGGGGACAATCTTCTTCCTATGAGAACAATGAAAGCCCTGCCCCCCTTGACAAGTTTTTCAGGTTTTTCCCTTATCTTAATTGAAGATTGTCCCTCTCTGCAGTCTACCTGGGCATCTCCCTTCTGATCTGTCTGAACAGTGTTACATCAGTAAAAGGGGCGGGAGGGGGATACTTTGTCATTCAATTACTATTGAATTACAACTCTGACAGAATTGAAATAACACTCTCCAAGGTCCAAATACTATGATGATTAATTATAGCTGTTTTTATTATGAACCATTACTATCCCTTTAAGTGTTCTGCCCACAAACATATGTCCATGTTCAGGCAACTCCCTGCAGGGAGACCAGATAAGGTGTCCTCCTGTCACAGTGGGGTTACACATTCAGACTGTTTTATTCAACACAACTAAAAACAATATAGAGGGATATAATAGGGGAAACTCACCACATGGTCTTACACTTTTCTTTTATCTAAGTTCACTTCACCAGAGACTGATGAGGTGTATGTAGATAAAGAAACACATAAGACAATGTGGTGAAACTTCCCTATTATACCCCTTTATTTTGTTTTTTAATTGACTTGAAGAAAGCAGTCTGAATTTTTTTAATGTCACTCATTTACCATGTACTGATACTGTGGACTTTGGACTTTTTCTTCTACCCCCCCCCCCATCCTATGTTACTGCCAGTGCCTATCTACAACCCAACCAAGCTATATACTGCCCATCATATGTTACTGCCTATCAACCTCCCATAATATGCTATTGTTTAAATACTGATGATCCTATGCTACTGTTGATATACTCGCCATTGTATATTGCTGCCTGTCTATCCCCCATCATATGTTACTGCCTATCTACTTCCAGTCCTATGTTACTGCCTATCTACTCCCCATCCTGTGGTATTGCCTAGATACTTCCAATCCTTTGTTATTGCCTATCTACTTCCAGTCCTATGTTACTGCCTATCTACTTCTGATACTATGTTACGGCCTATCTACTACCAGTCCTATGTTAATGCCTATCTACTTCCGATACTATGTTACTGCATATCTAATCCCCATCGTATGGTATTGCCTAGCTACTTCCAGTCCTATGTAACTGCCTATCTGCTCCCCATCCTATGGTGTTGCCTAGCTGCTTCAAATCCTATGTCACTGCCCATCTACTTCCAGTCCTATGTTACTGCCTATCTACTTCCAATCCTATGTTACTGCCTATCTAATCCCCATTAGTGATGAGCGAGCGTGCTCGGCCGATGCTCGGATCGGCTCGAGCATCGCTCTGCTCGGCACATGGCGGTACTCGTCGAGTACCGCCATGTGCTCTCCCGCCATGTTCGGGTGGCGGGGATCTGTGCCGGAAGAGGCACAGATCACAAGACGCTCCGCTGGACCACCAGGGACTGGAGGTACGGGGGCATTGCGGAGATGAAGGGGGCATTGCGGAGATGAAGGGGGACATTGTGGAAGAGGGGCATAGACTCTATGCCCCTCTTCCACAATGTCCCCCTTCATCTCCGCTATGCCCGTCTTCCACAATGTGCCCCTTCATCTCCGCTATGCCCCTCTTCCACAATGTGCCCCTTCATCTCCGCTATGCCCCTCTTCCACAATGTCCCCCTTCATCTCCTCTATGGCATAGAGGAGATGAAGGGGGACATTGTGGAAGAGGGGCATAGCGGAGATGAAGGGGCACATTGTGGAAGAGGGGCATAGCGGAGATGAAGGGGCACATTGTGGAAGACGGGCATAGCGGAGCTGAAGGGGGACATTGCGGAGCTGAAGGGGGCATTCGGAGATGAAGGGGGCATTGACCAGGCACCCTCCCCTCATCAGAGCAGGGGGTGCCTGGTGTCGCCCCATTCATTCCAATGGGGCTCGGGTGCTCGGCCGAGCACTCGAGCCTCAGGGGGTGCTCGGTCAGAGCACCCGAGCACCCGAGCATCGGGGTGCTCGCTCAACACTAATCCCCATCCTATGGTATTGCCTAGCGACTTCCAATCCTATGTTACTGCCCATCTACTTCCAATCCTATGTTACTGCCTAGCTACTCCTCATCCTATGGTATTGCCTAGCTACATCCAATCCTATGTTACTGCCTATCTACTTCCAATCCTATGATGCTGTCTATCTACTTCCAATCCTATGTTACTGCCTATTTACCCCCATCCTATGGTATTACCTATCTACTTCCAATCCTACGCCGCTGCCCATCTACTTCCAATCCTATGTTACTGCCTATTTACCCCCATCCTATGGTATTACCTATCTACTTCCAATCCTACGCCGCTGCCCATCTACTTCCAATCCTATGTTACTGCTTATCTAATTCCGATGCTATATTACTGCCTATCTACCCCCCTCATCCTGTTACTACCTATCTACCATCAATCTCTTGATACTGCATATCAACCTAATTGCAAGATTACCTATCACATGCCATTTTAATGCCTACGTTTTCTCTATTGCATAATCTCTCCATGCTAGTCCACATAATTCACTGCCTATCTCATTGCTAAAATTCTTTTCAGCTGATCTCATGCTAGACTAATTACAACTCACTGGGTAACAAATTATGAAACACACTGTGTCTAGCACTTGTTACATAATGCAACCCAGTTCATTCATCCCAATATCACAAAATGATTGTTCAGTGACTAATCCATAAGTCCATATCCAGGGGAATATCTCGTCAAGGTTCCTACTGCCAGAACTACAGAGCTCCTTAGAAGGGGAACTGACTTGACACTCACAAAAGAAAGAAAAAGTGTGTGTGTGTGTATACCTTGGGTGGAATCAAGTAATACAGCTCAAATTTACAGAAAAGTGTTTCAGTATTTTTTAAGTTATAGTCTCTTTAATGGGGTATCATTTTAAAAGGTCACATTTAAAACATTGTGCGGCTACATGCAGCATTAAGCATGTCTTCGTGATGAAAAGGGCAACATGAGAATCTCGCCCTACATAAAAGAGCAAGATTCTCATGTCGCATCTTTAAATGGCGCCTCATCTGTTTAAGTATTGCTTTGATCATGTTGCATGAATACCCTGCCCGTTATCTGATCAGATTATCCATCATATTGAAATCATTTGTGGGACTCATTATTGTACATCCTGCTAGTGAACTGGCATATATTAGAGTCCAAAGAGAGCTTGCATATTTCTATGCTATATATTTTATAAGAGGAAGCCGAGTGAACTATCATATTACTGGACTACCACACCAAATCAATATAGATTGCTCTGTCAATACACCATTTATTATACTGTATGGGACTTTTTTGTTATAATTTGTTAGGAGCAACCTACTATAGTATCTTAATTGTTTTTATGATCTATTTTAGTTGCAGGTTGCCCCTTCACATGCCTGCCAAATGGATATTTTGATCCACCAGTGTGCAGTTTATAACTTATAACTTTTGAAGCATATTGCAATCATAGCAATACTTAAACAGATGAGGCGCCGTTTAAAGAACAACATGAGAATCTTGAGCTTTCATGCAGGGCGAGATTCTCATGTCATGCTTGATGCGATGTGTAGAGGCAAGATGTTTTAAATGCAACCTTTTAAAAGTGAACCTATAGAGGGAAGCAGCTACAAGCCGATCAAAGGACAGTATGGTGAAACTGAACTCCTTTATGATCCTTAATGGTATATACATACATGTACCACTTTTTGGAATTTTTACAGTGGGAGGATGTGCATTTATATCCGAAACGAGTAGAGTCAAAAGTGACAACACACCCACTCTACTAGCTGAAGACAGAATTGGGCTGTTAACGAGAGCCTACATCCATTCTTTCTATTTACTATTGTATTTACTTTCTATTTACTGCTGATGGATTCCTGCTAAAATATATAGATATAGATATATATTCAAAGACAAAACAAAATAATTATGTTAAAGCCTGCATGAAATTTCTCATGCATGCCATCAAAAGAAAGGACAACTTTAACTGAGCGACCTGATTGCTTTGGTTATTGTATATGTAATCGATGATAGCAAATCACAAATCATCTCTGAATTTTAGCTGTTATTTCCATGTTGTTGGCTTGAGTGAAAGCTTTAACTTTAACATATGTTTTTTGCCTTTGAACTTCCACTGATTATTTTTATTTTAATTTCTTTTGTAATTGAATGCTTTGTTCGATCAAGGATGATTTGTGCACGCAATCAACCTTTTTCTTTGTTATGTAATCTTTTGTTCAATCAGTCACTCCTTCTGTGCACAATCACTTTTTTTGTACTGTAATACTCTGTTCGCTCAAGTACACTTCATGCACACGATTGACCTTTCTTTGTTTTGGTTGACCTATTTTTGGGATTGAATGTATTGTTCAATTGATTATGCACAATCAAACTTTTTTTTTTTTTTAATTATTTGATCGAATGAATCTGTGTTAAAGGAGCAGTAAACTTTTTTATGGAAAAAAATATATATTGCATGGTGTTTCCTGTGGAGTAAAATAAGGCTTCTTCCACTGCAGAGAGATACATATTTCCAGAGTTTTTACAGTTTAAACCCATGCTTTTTTTTAATTCACAGCGCCATCAGTGGTCAAATTCCAATTAGTTATTCTGTTCCATTCTACTGGAGAGGAAAGTCAGTGACACACAGTTCTCCATAGAATGTGATAGAAACTGCTGAGTCACTTCCTGTCAGTTAGAACTATCAGGAAGTAAACGCACAGTAAAGTCATTGCCTGATTATTTGAACTGTTTTAAATTTTGACAAAAATCAACTAATATCAGCCTCAGAGTATTTCATTCATAATTACTCTACCTCCATTCCCAACCCTGGAAGACTGATAAAAAGAGTAATGTCAAACATTCATATCCACATATCTAGATCACAAAATAATTCCTAACATATTAGAACTTGATAAATACTTTCTAGACCAAAGGGGTGATTTGGTAATTAGTGATGGATGAAGGCAATCAAGTGGTAGGCAAGCCATGGACACCCCCTCTCCATCCTCACTCCTACTGTCACACCTTAATGAGGCTGTCTTGGGAAGCCCTGAAGCCATGGGCCAATACCTAATGCCCCATCCATCTTTATTACCATACCTGGGAACTCTCCGGATTTGCCCCGGAGACTTCGGTTTTGACAGAGCTTTACCGGGTCTCCAGGGCAGAGGCAGATTCCTCCGGATGTGGGGAATTTCTATTGAAACTCTGCCCACATCTGTTGTTTCTCCCGGTGTTCCTCCTTTCCCAGCCTTCTATGTGTCACCTTTAAGCCCTGCCCCCCAACTCGCGTCAAGCCCTGCCCCTTTTTGACGCAATTCGCGTCATTATTGCCACCCCCTGCTGCACCAGAGGACTCCCCTCCGGGCAGACCTCAATTGGAAGTTCCCAGGTATGTTTATTATTATTTAATTGTTCCCAATTACTATAACGGCTTGTAGAGACACAAAAAATCATATATAAAAATATCCAAAGCTAAACACATAATCTATTTAGTGAACGGGTAGTCATCAATGGCCCTCCAGATGCTGTGGACCCCAACTCCCATCTTCCCCAACCATAAAACAGTTGGATATCCAACAATTGACTACCTCTTATTTAGAGAGAAAGAAAAATTGAAAGCGGGATGGGGAAAATTATATATTTATCAAAAAAGATATAATTTGTTCCATAGTAAAGACAAGAAAATGCCCTGTCTAAGGTATTTCAGTGTCTATACACAGACTAGCATAATCTTTGGACAAATAACACCTTTTAGTAATAATAATAATCCCCCACTTAATGTATTATGGCTAACAAATCCTAATGGTCCCGATGAGACTTGTCCTAGGCCTTTTGCCAGGAGATGACATCTCTAATCAGTCTTGATATCATGTCCATGGAGGCGGACATGACAGTTTCTAGCAGGACCACATGACACAGACTCCACCACTGCACATGGTCATCTTAAGTAGACTCATTTACTCTCCCTGCTTCGGTTTGCCAAAATTGCCCAAAACTGTCACGTCCTCCTTGGACATGATATCCAGGACTGACTGAAGATGTTATCACAGGCCATAGAACGCTAGGTCTGGGGGTTATTATTAAGAGATTTTACTTCTTCTTTAACCCATTGAGTGTCAAACAATGCATTGAATACCTGTCTGGCACTCATAGGGTTATCCTCATCTGATCAATTTCTTAAATTATGATTAATGTGATGGTGTGCTTATTACTCCCTGACTTCCTGAGCTATTGCCCTGGATATATATATATATATATATATATATATATATATATATATATAATATAGGCCAAATGAATGAGTATCGCAGTATGTAATGATATCTGTTTTATTGAACTAGCATTCAATAATATAGACAAGCTTTCGAGAATGTAGCTCCCTTTTTCAAGTCAAAAGCATACTCATTATATACTGCGATACTCATTCATTTGGATTCTACACCACCGGACTAGCAAGGCCAACCTAAATTAAATATATATATATATATATATATATATATGTATACATATATATGTATATATATATATATATATATATATAGAGAGAGAGAGAGAGAGAGTTATCTGTTTTGGACTATATTTTGTGTATTTTTTGTTTACAAAACCAGTGAACAGACAAAAAGACAAAATACACGGACGGACGGACGATGGACATTAATCTGAAGCTCTGTTTTTGGACTCTCAACTCCTAACGTTACCCCTTGATAATAATAGGAGTTGTAGAATAACAACAGGTAGAGAAGCGCAGTTTGCCCACCCCTGATGCACAGTTAGAAAGGCAGGCAGACTGATGCACAGTTAGAAAGGCAGGCAGAGAGACAGATACAAATGTGTGTGTGTGTGTGCACTTACATATGTGTAGGACAATATGCGTTAAGACAAAAGTGGGGCAAACCAAATGCACCAAAGGCAAATAACATTCTCTTTGGTTAAAATGGGGCTTGTAATCATTTGAGTTCTAGAAATTTTGGAATTTGGGATATTGTATTTGACCCCTATGGTGCAGTTGGCTTGCTCCAGAAATAATAATTTTTGCATATGGCCTATAATATGTTAATGGAGATTTCCTCCCCAGCTTTAATACGCCTTGTGACACCCACAGAGCAGCAATGTGCCCCCCCTGCTATTCCTGCGCTCGTACTAACACTACACTCCCTCTCCTGTCCCTTCTTTCGCAGGCTGGACTCTTTAATAAACATGGCGTATGGAGTCAAGAGGTAAATAACAGCCATCCCCTGCCCCATAATCCCCCTCCCCACCACTGCAGTTTAATGAATGGATTGAGAAATAAATACATTGCATAATTATGTATTATAGAGAGATCACTACCAGTGTGCAGATACTCAGTACCATTATGCAGTGCAGTGTGATCATTATCAGTGTGTAGATACTCAGTACCATTATACAGTGCAGTGTGATCAGTATCAGTGTGTAGATACTCAGTACCATTATACAGTACGGTGTGATCATTATCAGTGTGTAGATACTCAGTACCATTATACAGTGCAGTGTGATCAGTATCAGTGTGTATGTACTCAGTACCATTATACAGTGCAGTGTGATCAGTATCAGTGTGTAGGTACTCAGTACCATTATACAGAGCAGTGTGATCATTATCAGTCTGTAGATACTCAGTACCATTATACAGAGCAGTGTGATCATTATCAGTCTGTAGATACTCAGTACCATTATACAGAGCAGTGTCATCATCATCAGTGTGTAGATACTCAGTACCAGTATACAGTGCAGTGTGATCATTATCAGTGTGTAGATACTCAGTACCATTATACAGTGCAGTGTGATCATTATCAGTGTGTAGATACTCATTACCATTATACAGTGCAGTGTGATTATTATCAGTGTGTAGATACTCAGTACCATTATACAGTGCAGTGTGATCATTATCAGTGTGTAGATACTCAGTACCATTATATGCAGTGTATCTATATACACAATATGATTTATACAGTCAAGGACAGTGCAAAGTATTCATTATTAGTTCATAAATACTCAGAAACATTATATAGCACAAAGTGTTCTTTCATATCTAAAGTTAGTATCAATATTCTAGAGCACTGTGGAACACGTTAGTGCTTTATAATAATAATTATGCTGTGTAGCATATTATTGAGCAATAAATACATACAGATTATTCAATATGCATTAGAAATATCTATTATTACTTGCAATATTAAGGTTTATTTTATTCTCTCTGGACATTAAACTGCAGTTTCTTCCCACCCAAATTTCTGCGTTAATTGCTTTATTTTTCTTATTTTTTTTGGCTGCTCTGAAAAACTATTTACTTTAATATTCACCCTTCAATTTTTTTACTAGATTTTATATTTTTCTCTTACCTCTTGGCCTTTCTTTTTTTAATTTTTTTATTTTTATTTTTTGTGCCTGTAGAGTCCCGGAGTGGGCAATGAGAAGCCTTCCACTTGTTGCTGAACTACAAATCCCATAATCCTCAGGCAGACAACAGTCGAGGGAAATGGGAGCTGTAGTTATAGGGACATCTGGAGGATTTCCCGTTGCGCACTCCTGCCGTAGATTGTGTAAAGCTGTGTTGCGTTGGAACAAAATTAACATAGATTTCCCATCTTTCAAATGGTGAGATCTAGAAAATGCAGGGATGGTCAACCTGTGGTTCCCCAGCTGCTGTTGGACTGCAGATCTCATCATCATCAGTTGACCAGGGCTGGATTTCCCACTAGGCAGAGTAGGTAACTGCTTAGAGCTCCCATTTTGAGGGGGTGCTTAAGCTGTGCTGGCCACACCCACATTCTGAACTTTGGGTGTGGCCAGAGAAAAAGTTATGCTTCTGTAAGGCTATTATATTACCTGTATCTCTATAGCAACCAAGGGTTTAAATCTTTTTTTCAATCTTGCTTATAGGCTATGGGGTATTTTCTGTGCCAGGAAACAGTAAATGGGACTGGGGCGGGATCATGCAAGGAGTGGGGGGGGGGGGTCATGGGCAGAGCTATTGGAGCCTGGAGTGCCTTGCCAAGTGGCTCCTGGGATGTAAATTCGGACCTGCAGGTGATTGGCCAGCTGAGATGATGGGAGCTCTGTTCAGCAACAACTCTGGAGCCCTGGATGCCCACACCTGGGTAAAGGAACAGTAAGAATTATTCATGAAAGCTATATATACATTGTAGGGCTTCCTGCCAAATAGAATAATGGTAATCAAACTGATGGGAAATGCTTCATCTGAATGTTATTGCAGCTATAATGGTTTTGTAATCAAACTTAGCAACAGGATCAACTTCACATCCAGAAGGCATTTTTATTCTCTTGTGTGAAAGCTTGACTCTTAAACTAAGGCTCTCCATATAAAGTGATATCAACAGTGCCATCTGGTGGCCACCGCAGAAAATTGCAGTTTAATAAAAAAAAGATTTAACTGTAATAACATTTGAATTAATCATCTCCTAGAAGTAGCAGTATTATTTATTTTTAGCTGCAAACTCTATTTGTCATATATTTTTTCATTATGAACATTAGAACACATTTAAAGGGGAATTAGTACTTCTTAATTAAAAAAGGGCACTTATGCAGGCCCTATCCAGGCCCAAAACAGTTTTCTGGATAAAACCACTGGCCACTGTGTCTGTCTCCACACAGTCTAATAGACTTGGATCAGCTGAAGTCAGCAACTGTCTATTAAATCTATGGACTGTGCCTCTTACAGGTGACACCTGGTACCGCAAATCTGGTGCTCACCACTTATCTGGCACTGGAGGAAGCAGTCTGGGTCAACCAACACACTCTTAACTCTTTGGGTGCAAGAGAATTATGCAACACATTGCTTTGCAATGCATAGCCTACCCCTATATCGTCAAAGGATTAACAACAGGCCTCAGGCAATGAACTTTAACCCCGACCATCACCAATACTGAAATGATCCCACTCCCAGCCCTATCAGCTCTTTTCCTGACACTGAATATATGCTTAGTGCAGTGGTTCTCAATCTTTTTTTGCTCGGGGCACCCCTAACACATAACCTTGAACATTCGGGGCACCCCTAACATATTTAATGTTCTTTATCAAGGGCACAATGAAGGGTACAATACATAAATATACAGTATTATTAGGTCTTATAATCAGAATATCATAATTAAACATATTGTGCATAAATTTCTATAATTCTTTATTTAAAAATCCATTTTTGTTAGTCTTTATAGAAAACACAAGGCACCCTAAGTTGATGCCCGTGGCACACCAAAGTGCCACGGCACCCTGGTTGAGAATCACTGGCTTAGTGTATAAAATGCAAGCACAAAAAGGTCTTAAAGGAACACTATCACCTAAAACTGAAACAGGTTGCTTTAACTTTAATCTTTTGCTTGTCAGAGAGATATCCGGAGCATTTGCAACGCAATGAGTTGAATACCTCTCTGGCACTCAAAGGGTTAACTATCATGCACTTACAGCTAGCATACATAAAAATGTAATATTTATATGTTACATTCTTAAAATATAATCCTAAACATGCATATTGTTAAAGGGGAACTTTCACCCCTTAATAACTAAAGCTCCCCTTACTGCTGACCTGGCGACTAGCTGCTTAGTAGCGCTATTCGCCAGAAAACTTACCCCGTTCTCAAGATTTCGCCGTTTGAAAGGATCAGGAAGCACGGACGTCTCTTCACAGTGACGTCCGTGCGCCTGCGCTGTCAGTCCCTTGTCAGTCCCTTGTGCACCGTATGCACCGTACGGTGCACAAGGGACTGACAAGGGACTGACAGCGCAGGCGCACGGACGTCACTGTGAAGAGACGTCCGTGCTTCCTGATCCTTTCAAACGGCGAAATCTTGAGAACGGGGTAAGTTTTCTGGTGACTAGCGCTACTAAGCAGCTAGTCGCCAGGTCAGCAGTAAGGGGAGCTTTAGTTATTAAGGGGTGAAAGTTCCCCTTTAACTGTCCTACTCAGAGATCTTTTTAATTGTGTTTAATTTATTAAAATTAGTAGTCACTGCCATTGTGCTCAGAAAGGCTTTTTTTTTATTATCACAGCCCATTTACAGACAGTCTTGGACAATGACCTCATGATTGCTACTGTGCTTGGAGTCTGAAAAAGGCAGAAATGTCTGCTCCCACAGAGCATCTGCAAGACAAGATTTTAGGCTTCATAAAATGAATAGAAGCTTTTACAGATGTTAACATGAAGTGCAGGGTATTTAAAGTGTTAGTAATGTCTAAAAAAACTTTTTTGCATTTAGAAGAGCTTAAAAAGCTGATCTAAATGCAAAAAAAAACGTATTATGGTTTAAGAGATACGGGCGTTTAAAGTTTGATTTCTTCTACTGACAGCTGTAAAGCTGTCAGCAGGAGATCCGTGTTGGTCGACGCGTGGCGCTTGAGAAGTGCCGGGATCTCGTTACTTACACAGAATCCTTTCATGGGAATGGTCTAAAATGTGTTCCTAGTGTTCAGACACACGTTTTAGACCATTCCAATGAAGGGATTCCGTGTAAGTAATGAGATCCCGGCACTTCTCAAGCGCCAGCGTGTCGACCGACACGGATCTCCTGCTGACAGCTTTACAGCTGTCAGTAGAAGAAATCAAACTTTAAATGCCCGTATCTCTTAAACCATAGCGGTTTGAGAGATACGTTTTTTTTGCATTTAGATCAGCTTTTTAAGCTCTTCTAAATGCAAAAAAAGTTTTTTTAGACATTACTAACACTTTAAGTGTATAAAACACTAGATGAATGTAAAGTGTTAATGTTCCTTTAAATAAAATCTCCAGTACAGGGGTGTGTAAACTGGTAAATAATCTGTTCAAATTAGTATATACATTGGACATTATTACAATCTATAAACTGGTAAATGACTTGCTTACATTAGCTTACAACTGGACATTACAGGAATCTACAAACTAGTATATACTCTTCTCGCATCAGCTTATAAACTGGACATTACCGCAATCTATACACTCATAAATACTCTTCTTATATTAGCATATAAACTGGACATTACAGCAATCTATACACTCATAAATACTCTTCTTACATTAGCTTATAAACTGGACATTACAGCAATCTATACACTCATAAATACTCTTCTTATATTAGTATAAAAACTGGACATTACAGAAATCTATACACTTATAAATACTCTTCTTACATTAGCATATAAACTGGACATTACAGCAATCTATACACTCATAAATACTCTTCTCGCATCAGCTTATAAACTGGACATTACAGCAATCTATACACTCATAAATACTCTTCTTATATTAGCATATAAACTGGACATTACAGCAATCTATACACTCATAAATACTCTTCTTACATTAGCATATAAACTGGACATTACAGCAATCTACACACTGGCAAATACTCTTCTTACATTCACGTAAAACTGGACATTACAGCAATCTATATACTGGCAATAGCCTGCCCAAATTAGTATATAAACTGGGCATTACCACAGTCTGCAAACTGCCAAATAACCTTCTCTTATTAGTGTATAAAATGGATATTACAGCAATTTATTCACTGGTATTTAGCCTTCCCAATTATCCTATATAATAATTTGCTAAAATGTGTGTAACGACAAAATCATGCTCAGTAGAGACTGCTGCGCATGCTGCAGTCATGCGCAGTAGAGACTGCCCACGCCGAGGCTTATACAGCGTCCAGCTCTGTATCAGCAACGGCTCGGGCAGTCTCTACTGTGCATGACTGCCCCGTGACCAGCTGGCAGTGGCACTGTGGCCCGTGTAACGGGCTCTTCAACTAGTATTATATAAACTGGTCAGTACATCAGTGTATAAACTGGAAAATAACCTGCTCATATTAGCATATGCACTGGACATTACAGAAATCTATATACTGGTAAATACTATTCTTATATTATCAGATAAACTGGACATTACAGCAGTCTATAGACTAGCAATAGCCTGCCCAAAATGGTATATAAACTGGACATTACAGCAGTCTGTAAACTGCCAAACAACCTGCTCACATCATATAAACTGTAATCTATATACAGCAATCTATAGACTGGTAAACAACCTGCTCACATTAGCATATAGACCATACATTACAGCAATCTATAAAGTGGTAAATATTATGCTCACATTGGTGTATAAACTGGACAGCACAGCATTATGTAAACTAGTAAACTGCCACCATAAAGCAGGAGTGAGTGACTGGTGTGGCAGCACTGGGATTGTGCTGGCCATACCCAAGCCAATGCAAAGAGGATATGGTCAGCATGGCTCAGGTGCCGCTCACTATGTAGCACACTAGGTGGCTCTGTCTAATGGGAAATCCAGCTCTATAAGAATCCTTAGGAGTTAGCTTTACATAGGAGCTTCGCTCTGCTGCACCAGCTCAAATACTGCTTGCTCTTTCTGGAACAGAGATAATAATTCACCATTATGGAGTAAAGTGACTTAAAGAGACAGTCAGCCTTCTGTTTGACTTTACATATTTCGCAGGTACAGAATACGTGAAGTCAGATTGCGTTTACATTTTATTTTTTTTTCCAGCTTCATGTTTTTATTCTTTTATGTCTCTGACATCGAGCCTCATGGATCTATGTTTCCAATGAGCTTTCAGTTGAGGACTGTAAAAGCAGATGTCAGTATACAACATTGCAGTCTTTCTGCGCTGGGTGCGCTGTATGCTGTAAAGGTGGCTTTTCTACATTGTTTCACCTTCTTTTTACATAGTAATTTTATTTATTTATTTTTTTTGCATTATTGCACTCTCTCTGCTTTCGCAGTCTCAGGCACAAAGCTGTGTTAATGCAAATTCAGATAGCTCCCCGTCAGAGACATGAAAGAGTATAATAGGTAAAGACAGGGCTCAGAATTTCCACTCACCACTAGCCAATGGCGAGTGAAAATTTAGTCCTGGCGAGTAGAAATTCGGCCCTGGTGGGTATGTTATGTATTGCAGTGGAGAGTAACTTTTCAGGTCTGGCTAGTAGCAAAGGATTTCAAGTTTTAAGCCCTGGGTAAAGATAATATATATAGATAGATAGTCCAAGAGCTTAGAAGCACTCTCACTTAACAAGGTTCAAATATTGCCTGGGTACTTAATTAAGACTGGAAAATACAAAAGAAGTAGAAGGATCAAGCACTCACAGGTCTTAGAAAAACGTTAATAAATACATTTTTTTAACATTTTTCTAAGACATGTGAGTGCTTGATCCTTCTACTTCTTTAGATAGATAGATAGATAGATAGATAGATAGATAGATAGATAGATAAATAGATAGGTAGATATGAGACAGATAGATAGATAGATAGATAGATAGATAGATAGATAGATAGATACGCACAAGAGCAAAATTCCTAGAGGCCATTAGGATTTCCTGGCCTCAGTAAAGTAAGAGAGAGTGTTATTATTAGGTTTAATTCTCCTATAAAGGAGAGGTATGGTCAGTTCAGGTATAATCAAGCATATTCCATATCTAGAATAAACTAGGCAGAGAAACACAGTGAAATTCAGCATGCGTAGAAGTACCCATGTGGGAAGTTTTACTTTGCATGTGTCTATGTGCACACTGTATGGTACGCTCACACTTTCCATGACACAATATATAGCAGACTGAAACCGGGGTAAGAAAACTGGAATTATCTAAATTTGCACTTGTCTAACATACAGATATGTTGTAACAGATCTGTCTTTGCAATTAAAGGGCAATTGAGATAGTTCAAGTTGGTTAATGCACCTGCTGTAAAATCTGTTTAAATCTCAAGGTCACAGGTTCTAATCAAGGTCACCATGACTTTTTATCATTCTGAGGCAGAACCCAGGGCTTCCACAGGGAGGGGAAAGAGAGGGGCACTCGCCCATGGCTAGCATATAACCTGCTGACATAGACTTTAAAATCTACCCTAATTTTGGCTTTGCATCCCCAATAGAAAAATTTCTGCTGACACCCATATACAAAGGACCTATCTGAAAACAAGAGATAACCTCAGTGTATTCTTCATGGTTAAATACTTTCATTAAGAAAAAAAATATCCTGGGTTACTAATTTGTCTCCAGTGGGTGCTGTCTTGATAAAGAGCCCATGGCTGTACTGTGTGCAGCCTCAAAAAATGCTCATGTCGGTTAGTTAGGGGTCAGAAAACTGTACCCTTCATTCAGCAGTAGGAATTAACCACATCCCTGATGTATGCGGATCACAGCCACAAGCTTTGTTGATTTCCACAAACCACCCCATAGACTACTGGGCCTGGGAAAGAAATCCTGTCCAAAGCCACATTTAACCCTTTGAGTGCCAGAGAGGTATACATCACATTACCTCTCTGGCACTCAAAGGGTTAACCCAATGTGAATTTGCAGACTTTTAATTTCAAAACTATTGTACGGCTGGTTTGCCCTTGGTTTGCACCCCATTAGCTTGATGAATAGGCCCTTAAAGAGATAGTAATGTTTCAAAATAAAAGCAGCTCCAATTAATCTTCATAGTATTTGGGCCATGGAGAGTGTTATTTCAATACTGTCAGAGTTGTAGTTCAAGAATAATTGAATGATAAAGTATCCCCCTCCCGCCCCTTTTACCTAGTGTAAGCCAACCCCACCTCAGATGTGGAGTCTGGTCCACAGACCAGACAGCTCACAGCAAGGGAAAATCCTCTTACTGTGAGAACAATGAAATCCCTGCCCCCCATGACAGGTTTTTCAGGTTTTTCCCTTCTGTTTATTAAAGATTGTCCCTCTTTGCGATCCATCTGGACATCACCTTTCTGCTCTGAGGTGAGCAGTGTTACATCAGTAAAAGGGGCGGGAGGGGGACACGTTATAATTTAATTACTCTTGTACTACAACTCTGACAGTTTTGAATTAACACTCTCCATGGCCCAAATACTATGAAGATTAATTGGAGCTGCTTTTATTTTGAAACATTACTGTCCCTTTAAGGGTCCTAGAAGTCTTGCAGTTCATGGTCCATCATGGGAACATTGAAGGAACATCGATGTTCTCTTATCAGGAACCTCATTCAACTCCTCTGATGATCTACCAAGGAGAACGATGCAGTTAAGATTTTTATGTCCCTGACAGGAATCCTCCTGAATTTCTGCTTCCAGAGTTTTTGTTAAGGAGTGCAAAAGCAGAGACAGTAATACAATGTTGCCAGGGATAGATTTCCCAATAGGCAGAGTAAGCAACTTCCTAGATCTCCAAATTCTGAGGGGCGTTGCCTCAACTGTGTTGGCCATACCCACATTCTGACCAGAGAAATCTCAATGTCTCTGAACCAGCTTTATACCCCTTTTACAGGCTAATATGTAACATGTTAGATGGTAGCCGCCAAGGGGTTGAAGTTATTTTCATTCTTGTTTGTTACAGGCCAAGGGTATTTTTCTGAGTTTGGAAACACTGGATGAGACGGGCGGCGGGGACATGTGAGGAGTGGGGGTGTGGCCATGGGTGGAGTTTAGGGCACCTAGTGTGACTTGACTAGGGGGTGCCTGGGTTGAAAATCTGGCCCTGAATGTTACACTATCCCTGCAGTAAAAAAGCCTATGACTACTACAGTTTACAGACCACTGACAGAGAGAGTGCAGATATGTCTCACTATTACTGACAGGAAGCTCTCTGGAAACAGAGATCCAGGTAGCTTACTGTCCAGTACTTTATAGTGGAAAAAGAATAACTGAAGATAAAAAGGATGGGTAATTTGATTCCACATATCATGCACTTACAGCATATGAAAAGTGAAAAAGGAGGTTGACTGTCACTCCAAGCCTTATACAAATTGATGAATGTCTTGTGTATTCTTTAATTGTTTGTGATGTCAGGTTATGTTGGGTTGGGAAGGGAACACGATCTGTCAGACAGTACCCTATGGGACATCAGCCCTTCCCATGGCCACACCTCACTTCTCACATGGCTCCACCCCCAACCCAATCCATACTTGACTGGCACAGAAAATAAAGTTGGCTTATAAAATAAAAACACTCCAAAAAAGGCTTCACCCCTTAAATGCTAGAAATGTCTCCATCACAATGATGCAGAAGAAGTTAAATAACATTTCTAAAGACGTGTGTAAATAAACGCGTCACATTATTATATACACATGTAAATAAACTAGCCACCGTGATAAGGAGCTGGTATCTGGTGCAGCGGTGTCACTCTAACCACACCCACATCTTAGAATGAGGAAGTGGCCAGAACTGTAAAAGCATTTGGCTCATTAGGTGGTTGCCTAGCTCATCTAATGGTAAATCTGGCCCTTATCCTCCTCTGTGTAGTACCAGGAGTGGGCAACCTGTGGCTCTCCATCAGTCATTGGCAAAAAATGCAGAGGAGTGACAAACTGTTCATTCCTGTCTTCTACACATATGCCAAGGGTGGACAACCTGAAGCAGTGCAGCTGTTGTTAAACTGCAACTTTCATAGGAATAGCAGTCCATCCACAGCTGGGAAGCCGCAAGTTGACCATCCCTGAGTGCATTTTACATACATCTTCCATCCCTTCTCTGTAAAAGCAAGACACTGTAGAGTGAAAGTGATACCTTTATTGGATAAGTAGATCCAGGATGCAAGCTTTCAAGATAATTTAGGTCTGTTCTTCAGTCGTAATTAGAACCAGGGGAGGGCAGTAATTGCCCCCTGGGCCGGTCACATGTCTGGGCTGGTGGGCCACTCCCGCTTGCCGCTGTAAATGTAACTACTCTAGTGATAGCACAGAGCTTACAATTGAAATGGAGCTACAATCCAAGTGGAGATACACTAGTAGCGGAATCCATTTCTCTTATAAGTTCAATGGTATCACTAGTGTAGCTTTACTTACATTGTAAGATCTGTTGTAGTACCAGTGTAGCCCCATTTCACTTATAAGCTTTGTGGTATCGCTTGCCTTACTTCACAACATTAACCCTTTGAGTGTCAGAGGGGTACACCACACAAAGAGATTAATGGCAATTTTAAAATTTAACAAAATTGGACGACTTGATTGCAGTTCCCCTCCAGGCCACAAGTTGCCAGCCCTTCCCCTGATTAGAATGAAGGCTGAATCCAAAATACATGACAGGTTGGCCAGCTACAAAGAGATGCCTGTACTGGGGTGTAGGGAATGATTTCCACGGACAATGGTGATTAGAGATTCACTTCCGGTGGAATTTAAATGTAAAAACAATTTGCATAAATACATAACCTGTCATGTACCGTAATATCTCAGGTATAATACGCACCTGTGTATAATATGCAGGTGCATATTATGCCTAAGATTTTAGGGGAAAACAAGAGTGCCTATGTATAATATACACCCTTGTTTTCCCCGTTACTGAAAGGGTTAAGGCTGGCAGGCTGGTAGATGGCTTCCCTCCCTCCCCTGGCGATATCCGCTCTGAAAATAAGACTTACTAGTTTAAACGCAAGTCCCCGCTGAAGTCCTCATCTTTTGAAGAGCAGGCATGCTGGTATGTAACGCTTCAGTGCGGGCGGCAAATGGAAGCATTCCTTCAATGGGCTTTCAGGTCTTTCCGCCTGCAGCCAATGCCCTGTTAGGATCTCAAGGTCCTCACAGGGCAATTCCATAGGCGGAAGGTCCTGAAAGCCCATTGAAGGAAGAGGGCGGCAAATGGAAGCATGCCGCCCGCACTGAAGCTTTACATACCGGTATGCCTGCTCTTCTCAGCGGGGACTTACATTTAAACTAGTAAGTCTTATTTTCAGAGCGAATATCGCCGGGGGAGGGAGCGAAGCTATCTACCAGCCTCAATTTTTTACTTTATTTAAAAACTCTCGTGTATAATACGCACCCCCAACTTCACATAAGGAGAAGTGGGGTAAAATTGTGCGTATTATACCCGAGATTTTACGGTACTTTGTATTCAGCCTTCATTCTAAATATGCCTGGAAAAGAGACCTAACTTGCATCCTACAGCTACCCAGTTAGCCAGTAAAGGTATCACTTGAACTCTACCAGTCTCACAGGAGGATATTCACTAAGAGGTGACAAAGTAGAGATGACTTCTCCAGTGATATCACTTCTCCTGTTCCTGTGTTATTCTATGACGCCAACATACTAAGATTTCTTCAACTTTGGAGGTCTTATTGCATAGGCTCCATAGAATAACATAGCTAATGGAGATGTGATATTACTGGAGAAGTCATCTCTGCATTATCACCTCTTTATCACGTCTTAGTGCATAACCCTCTGCTTTTTCTATGGCTAACATGGAACCACCTTTTTCCTATGTAAAAGACATTTTAATCATGCCAAGTTCAAACTTTATCCCCCCTCTACTGTATTTCTTCTCTGTCCCAACCCTCCTTCACAAGTTCCTTTTTAATATCATTATCATACAGACTTCATCCGTAGGACTGCAGTAAATTTTTATTCTATACTAGTTGAAGAGAAGGGGAAGGCTGGCAACTTGTGGCCCAGGGGGCAAAGTCAGTCAAGAGGCTCATTTCTATATCGCTCAAGCCCATGTCCCAGCCCATCCCCTTTTGTTAATTTTAAAATTGCCATTAATGTTGTGAAGTAAGGCAAGTGATACCACATAGCTTACAGCTGAAATGAGGCTACACTAGTGCGGCTCCTACAAAGTTTACAATTTAAGTAATGCTACACTAGTCATACTATAGAGCTTACAAGGGAATGGGTTATGTTACTAGTTTAGCTCCATTTGGATTGTTCCTCTATGGTGTCGTTTGTGTAGCTCCATTTCAATTGTAAGCTCTATGTTATCACTAGTGTAGTTCCATTTCAATTGTAAGCTCTATGTTATCACTAGTGTAGCTTCATTTACAGCAGCAATTGGGAGATTTAGAGAGGAGCAGTGGCCCACCAGCCCAGACATATGACCGGCCCAGGGGGCAACTGCCCCCCTGCCCCCCAGGCCAGTCCTACCCTGTTGAAGAGCCTGTTACACAGGCCACAGTGCCACTGCCAGCCGGTCGCGGGGCAGTCACGCGCAGTAGAGACTGCCCGCGCCGCGGCTGATACAGTGCTGGATGCTCCTTCGAAGCGCCCCACTCTGTATCAGCCGCGGCGCGGGCAGTCTCTACTGCGCATGACTGCAGCACACGCATCAGTCTCTACTGCGCATGACTGCAGCGTTACACACGTTTTACCGAAGTATTATCTAGAATAGGACTTTCTTGCTGAAAGACAGATCCTTTAAAAAGAAATAATCACAAAGAATTTGCTTTTTCTTTATTAAATAAAATACGACACAGCATTACTTTAGTTGTGTCAGTTGCTTGGTCTTTGTTTTTTTTCTGATTTATGAGTAAATCAAGGTTCAATTGTAACCCTATGAGTGCCAGAGAGGTGTCTGATGCATTGCCTATCTGGCATTCAAAGGGTTAAACTCTGTGGCATGTTCACTTCTACACCCGATTCCTAAACTTAGACACGTTACTAGAACGAAATATTACCATACAAGTCTATTCGCAGCTCTTCTTTAGTCTTCGCACATTGCTAAAAAGAAAGATGTAGCTGTTTATTGAGTGACTTGGCTATAGTAATTAGCACAATTTCTATCTAGAAAACATTTTACTCATGAATCAGCGCATGCCCATGTAACTGACATGCATAAATGTATTTCATGGCATTTTGCATTCAATAAAGCCAAGTTATTATCTTTATATAAATGCATTCCAACCACTATCCTCCCATCTAGCCATTATTCCTCTACATCTAATACACTCTCCCCATATCCCATCTCCATCCCCTCAGATTCTCCCAATGTAGTCTTCACCCTTCATCCTTCATCTCATATCACCCTCTCCTCTCCTTTCTCCCTCTCAAACAGATCTATTCCTTACACCCAATGTAGTCCGCTTTCTTTCCTCCCCAGGTTTTCTCCCATCACCATAGACAGCGTTACCAACCTGGCCGGTGTCAGCCTTACAGGCCCCACCACAGCTGGTTGGTGCATCTTCGTCTACAACTTATCCCCCGAGGCTGATGAGAGTGTCTTATGGCAGCTGTTCGGTCCATTTGGAGCTGTGACAAACGTCAAAGTCATCCGAGACTTCACTACAAACAAGTGCAAAGGCTTTGGATTCGTCACCATGACCAACTACGATGAAGCTGCCATGGCTATCGCTAGTCTAAATGGATACCGGTTGGGAGATAGGGTTCTGCAAGTGTCATTCAAAACCAGTAAACAGCACAAAGCGTGAGGGGTAACACAGAAGGAGAAGGAGTGAGAGGCAGGGCAGAGGGGGGATTGTGAGTTAGGCGAGAAAGAGATAAGTGTGGAAACGAGGAGGTAAGGCAGGAAGCTCTTGAGAGATGAATAAAAGGGAATTATTAGAAGAGAAGACCAAGGCTTGGAATGGGTGATCCAAATCCTAGCTCTGCTAGAGCTGACATAGAAAGTGCGCTGCCAAGCCTTGGCTACTGGAGTTGTAGAGAATAGCTCCCATAGCACTGGGTAGGAGACTGAAAGCTTAGCACTTCTGGGAATGGTAAAGAGGGGACAGCGTTTGCGTAATGGGGCCATGTACACAAAGAAAAAGTGATTCAATTCTGGTACGACCATGGGAGACAAAAATACCCATTGATTTAAATGGGACGTTTAACCTTTGAATGCTAGAAAGCTCTTGAACTTATTATGAAGCAATGGGTCTCAGACCTCTGTAGCAATCAAGGAATTAACCCTTTGAGTGCCAGAGCAGTATACAACCATTGTGTTGTAAAGAATTGCATATCCCTGTCTGGAACTCAAAGGGTTAACCCTTTGAGTGCAAGAGATATATCCAACACATTGCATCGCAATGCGGTGGATACCTTCCTGGCACTCAAAGGGTTAAATGCTCCATATAACGCAACAAGAATTTGCAGAGGGTTTTTTGTATGTGTTCTCCATGATGCACCCCCTTTCCCCCAGAATTTCTCCATCTCATATGCCTTCAAGGGCCATATGTTCAAAAGAAAAATGGATGAATTCTGGGGCAAACATGCTCCTTCATTTTAATAAGGATTTTATCCCAATAAATGTTAGCGAGTTTTCCAGTGCATTTTTTCACAAGCAATGGAGACATCTATAGAACACAAGGAGTTGAGATCCACCATTTAAATCAATGGCAATGTTTAATTCTTCCCTGTAGTGTAGTTGGAATTCCCCAGAATTCCTCCATGTAACTTTGGAATTTATGGCCCATAAAGTTTGGCACCTCTGTGGCTAGATATACAAGGTGCAGAGCTAGGCACCTTTAGCGTTGAGTGACTTAAATTCAGCACCTTTCTCTCTCTCTCTCTCTCTGGCAGTGAACTTGTTAATTTTGTCGTCACACCTGTCAAGGTTAACCTCTTAACTGCCATGACTTTTATAAAACTTCCTGCAGCCCCTCACTCTTTAACCCCTTAAGGACCAGAGGCCCCTCTGCTTCTTAAGAGGTTAAGAAGACCCTACCCCTCACTTCTACAAAAAGGAGATAAACGAAGAAATACGACGGGCGCAGAAATAAGAGAAGAAGAATAAAAAAATATCTATTTTTATAAAAAAGGAGAAAAAAAAAATCCCGTGAGCAGTTTACAGCTTCCACACCTGTCCCAAAACACATGGGCCCAGTTGACAGAATTGTGCTTTTAATTCCTTAATATGGGTTCCCAAATGAACAATCTTATTTTTTTAAACAGGCAAAAAAAAGTCATGTACATATTTCCTAGCAGTAGGAATGTACTAAAATCCATCTGTCGCATAGACCAGAAGATGCTGATGTTCTGAGAATAACTGGTACAATGCTGGGGCACAGCAACGCCATGCTACATCCTATAATATAAAAGGCCAGAATGTTTGTCCGATGCAGTCATGCGCAGTAGAGATTGCCAGTATGCACAGAATGCTCCCAGCATTCTGTGTGGTTGGGCAGTCTCTACTGCGCATGACTGCATTGTGTGCACTGCCAGTGAGGTGGCGGCAATATGCAGAGCAGGACAGACATCTTTACCGCACCCTACCTTGGCCCGTGTACACGGGCTTTTACACTAGTAACAAATAAAACATTCCCAAAATTCCAGTTGATTCAAATGCGGCTTCCAATCACTTGAAGGCCAGAGATGTCGCCAATGTGTGTGTTGGGAGACCTGTCTAGCATTCATGTGTTTAAACAAGCAGTAAACTTATAATATAGAAACATATCAGCTTTTCCTACTGAGTAAAACAAGGATGCACCTACCACTGGGAGATGGCTTGTTCCAAAGATATTACTGCTTTAAGTGTTAGTAATGTCCCTGAAAAAATATTTATAGTTTTGTAGTGCTAAAAAAATGCAACTATATGCAACAAATCCCATCTCTCAAACTACTATGGTGTGAGAGATATCCTAAAGTTTACCTTCTCCTGCTGTCAGCTGTAAAGCTGACAACAGGAGAACCGTGTCAGCCGACATCAGAAGGCTCTTCAGCAGAGCCGCAACCACGTTATTTAAAACAAATTACTTCATTGGAATGGTCTACAAAATGTGCTTGCAAATCAGGCACACTTTGTAGACATTTCCAGTGAAATAATTTGTTTTAAATAACGTGATTTGTGCTCTGCTGCAGAGCCGCCAGTTGGTCCCCGGACAGGATTCCCCTGCAGTCAGCACAGTGCTGACATCAGGGAAAGGGGAGGGAGGGGGGAACTTTGAATAGGAATATCACTCAAACCATAGCAGTTTGAGAGATAGGATTTGTTGCCTACAAAATTATAAAGATTTTTTTCAGGGACATTACTAACACTTTAAACTTCTGTTGTTGTGGGGGGGTTTTATATGTTAGCAACAGTGCCACCTTGTGTCCAGACAGTGGACCTGGCACCCAGACAGTTATTCTATTTAATTGTATGGGAGAGGTTAGCCATTGGCAGCAGTTCTCCTTAGAATATGATATTAACAGGTCCTCCATTTTGTTACATTTTAAACTGTAATAATCTTTTAATAACGCACCTACCAGAAGCGGAAGGACCTTTGTTGTACTCAGTGGGAAAAAAGCCCTACACTATTAAAATTAAAATTGTACTGATCCTTTAAAAACTAGTTTATATTAATGGGAATTTTTATTTGTTCCTCGTGGTGAAGCTGGTTCGCCCCAGACTTGCTCCAATTCTCATGTATACATTGAGAATCCAGGTGTTTTGGGGTCACTCATTGCCTTTTCATTCAAAGTGAGTCTCCATTTCTTATAGACAACAGAAAGAGGCTCCCACTTTAGGGAATTAAAACACAGGAATTCCCTACATATTTTAAACCAGAGAAAAAAATCCAAAAAGCATGTATTTTTTATTAATAATCTTTTTATTATTGAATATTGTGCCAGGTTTTGGGTTTTATAAAAAGCTCTGGATTGGGTCAAAGTTTGTCGATTATAGCTCCAGCCCCACTTATCCGGGAAATAAAAAAAAAAAAACTAAAAGAAATTCACACTTAAATCTTCCAGTTGAGAAATTATATTTTTAAGGGACATTTTTCTTAAAACTTAAAAAAATTGTAATTTAAAGAAACTGAAATTTAAAAATCCCTACAAAATGAATAGTTATATAATTTATTGGAAAATAAATTAGAATTTTATCTTGGAACCGGCCCCAAGCATAGAAAGAGTTTGGTCTGAGAATCTGTGTTCTTTCACTTAAAACATTATGAACATAAATTCTTGTTCTTTTTATGGAAAAACATATCAACTTTTTTGAGATATGTAATATGTCGGCTGACAAGACCTATGGAGCCTCAAAACTGTATTCCAACTCCATTAGTCTGACCTAAAGCCGACTCCTCTACAATTAAACATATCACTTGATTCAGTGAGCTGTAAACTTTTTTGAAAAAAAAAAAAGACAAAGGAAAGTGGGACTGCAGCCTTAATTCGAAAAAAATATTTATTATAAACAAGATGATTAGCTTGGCATTCATTTATCATATAGCAGAAAATAGTTAGAAAAATTAGGTTGTTTATCAATTAATTTAGCGTCTGTTCTATAAATCGTTTTCTCGTTTATTTTCATTTTTCCCCTAAGAAAAATCTCTTTTGACTGTGTTTTTTTTTTATATGATTTAATGGGAATTGTTTGTGTTTCTTTTTAAAAATATAATGTATTTGGGAGAAGGGAGAGAGAAGAATCTCTCACCCACCCTACAAATTTAATTTAGATCTTTGTGTTTTAGGTTCCGTGTGGTTTTTCTGAATGTATTTAGTAGAACGTTGTAGGATCTCTTGCGAATTTATAAAAATAAAAGAAGAATCGACAGAGGTTAAAGAAAAATATGTAAAAAAAAAAAAAACCTAAAAAAAAATACTATGAAATCCTGGCGAGATCTTTTGAATTGTTGTTTTTAACTTATTTCGAAGTATTTATTCTTTATTTGTGTGGGTATAAATATGTGCATATTTATGTTAGTTCCGAGCCTAAGCAAACAAGGTTTTTAAGCCCTTCTCCACAGAGAAAAAAAAGGGTTTAATTGGTTTTGAGGAAAATATGATAATTTATTTAATGAGCGAATAAAGGGGTTGAAACATTGTTTAAAAAAATATAAATTAAAAAAAAAAAGAATAATGTGCATTTTTTATAAGCTGGTTTGAAATCCAAGGAGCTGAGAGCACTGAATAATAAAAAGTATAAAAAAATAAATAAAAAGATAATTATTAATAATAAATGTGTTTTTCTTTTTTTTGGATTGTTTTAAAAATTCTTGCAACTTATTTTTAAGATGCTTTGGTTTCCATTGCAATGGAAAAATATTGTACTTATCTTAATAAATACAGCACTGGGTAATTTAGCTCTGAACCATCTAAGTGGCTACCCTAAAACATGTACATTTACATTTTTAATATATTTACTAATTTCTCTTATGTCCTATGGGGAACACAGGAACCATGGGAGTAAAGTATCCTTCAGTATGAGAGCAGGGCACCAAACTAAAAAAGGCTTTCAGAAGTGGTGACTCCTTCCTGATTCAGTTTACCTCCTCCTAGCATGTTCAGTTTTAGAAATTACCTCTACAGGTGTGAAAGAAGGGCAAAGATTCTCTTTTAGTTAACCTTCTTTTTTGTTTTATTCTGCTAGGATGGGGGTGTGTAGCTTTGCCACCCACTCGGTATTTTACTGGTGGGCCAGTAAAAAATTGACTTCTGTCCAGTGTTAAGTCTATGGAGGGAATGCCATGGCCGGTATTTTTTTTAAGAAAAGGTGGCAACCCTAGAGGTGTGTAATCTCCCATTAGATCTCTGGCCTCCATTGTGAGTTTTGAACCACAGCACAGATGTCAGAGATCTGGGTCTGTTTGAGGATGGCTTGCCAGGGGCATAACAATAGGGGTCGCACCTGCGACTGGGCCAGTCACTCCAGGGGCCCAGCCTTCCCCTGTGACCCCTTCAAGTAGGTCTGTGTCTTCTCCCTCTCCAGTGCTCTAGTAATGCAGAGCGCTGGGAGATTATGTCATCTCCCAACGCTCTGCATTACTGAGAACCATGCGGGAACTCCAGCTCTGCCTTCTCATGCCACGCCTCTAGACCACCAGGGAGGTAGGAGATGGACAACGGGGGGTCAATAGGGGGCAATGTGGATATTGGGGGCAATGTAGAGATATGGTGGCAATGTGGAGATATGGTGGCAATGTGGAGATTGGGGGGAAATGTGGAGATATGGTGGCAATGTGGAGATTGGGGGGGCAATGTGAAAATGGGCGGCAATGTGAAGATGTGGTGGCAGTGGAAATTGGGGGGCAATGTGGAGATTGGGGGGCAATGTGGAGGTTGGGGGCATTATGAAAATGGGGGCAATGTGGAGATATGGTAGCAGTAGAAATTGGGGGGCAATGTGGAGATCTGGTGGCAATGTGGAGACTGGGGGCAATGTGGTAGCAATGTGTAAATGTGGTGGAGATTGGGGGGCAATGTGAAAATGGGGGGCAATGTGGAGATATGATGGCAGTGGAGATTGGGGGCAATGTGGAGATCTGGTGGCAATGTGGAGACTGGGGGCAATGTAGTGGCAATATGGATATGTGGTGGAGATTGGGGGGCAATGTGGTGGCAATGTGGAAATTGGGGGGCAATGTGAGACTAGGGGCAATGTGGTCAGGGGGGGCCTGTAACAATATGTGTGGAACTATAAATGTTAGCTGTAGTTTCCAGTGGGAGCACTTATAGTGGGACACTGGAACTATTAGGAAGTGGCAGGCTGCAGATAAGGAAAGTGAAAGTAAGTGGCACAGGCAATGAGTGCAGCCACGTTACAGCACTGTTATTAAAGTTTTATTATGTTTACCTGCCATAAGCTTTGGACTCATTTCATATAGAAGAAGCACATTGAAACATGGTGGCAGCAGTCTTAGCAAAACAGTATTAAAGATATCAGTGAAGTACACAAACTCTGTGTTAAGAAGTAATACAATGGAAGGTTTAAAACCACCTGGGCAGCTGGATTTCCAAGCAAAGAATCTGTCTCAAGCCTGGAAGAAATGGAAGGAGGAACTATTGCTATACATTGAACTGACTATGGCTGATAAAGGAGAAGAAATGAAGGTAAAGCTGTTTCTCTACTTACTGGGGGAAAAAGGCAGGGAGGTTAAAGACACACTTCTGCCAGAAGCTGCAACTCCTTCACTTGCACAGCTTATTAAGGTGCTACATGACTACTGTGAGCCTAAACAGAATGAGACAGTAGAGAGATACCATTTCTTCACAAGAAATCAAAAGGAAGAAGAAGGGATTGATGCATACACCACAGAACTTAGAACACTAGCAGCAACATGCAATTTTGGAAACATCAGAGATTCACTTATCAGGGACAGAATTGTGTGTGGCACCAAAGATTCTCAGCTAAGAGAGCGTCTCCTGAGAGAGGTAGACTTATCACTGGAAAAATGTATACAGATTGGACGTGCTGCAGAATTGTCTAAAGAAAGAATTAAAATGCTAGAGGGTCCTAGCACAAGTGTATTACCTGTCCATAGGGTGGCAACAAGGCATACCTTCAAGGGGGCACAAAGTAGAAAGCCACTGAACCCAAGCAGCAATGTGCAATGCTTATACTGTGGGAAACTCCATGAGAGACTGAAAGAGAAATGCCCTGCATTTGGGCAGCAGTGCAAGGGATGTGGTAAACCTAACCATTTCAAGAGCCAGTGCCGTTCAAATCCTCAGCGCATGAGACCAGCTTTACACACTGTTTCTAATGTATCAGGGGAAGAATATGATGATATTCTGAGTATAACTCTAGAACCAGCACTTAATGTCTATGCTGTAGGGGAGAAAGTGCACAAGTTGCAGACAGCCCTTTTTGCAACCATGCTACTGGACAAGAGCCCTGTAAAATTCCAGCTAGATTGTGGAGCAGATTGTAATGTCCTACCAGTAAAGTTGCTAAAGGACATAAGATGCCTACAGAAATGTGATAAGGTGCTAAGGATGTATAACAAAAGCACATTAATACCAGTGGGACAATGCAAACTGAAAATAAGAAATCCCAAGAATAATAAGCTATATCAAGCAGAGTTTATTGTCATTGACAAAGAGGAGTGCCAGCCACTCCTGGGAAGTAGAGCAATACAAGCCATGAATCTCATAACTGTACAGCATCAAAATATTTTACAGGTGGAACATGAAAGCAGCCACACAGGAGCAGCTACTGAGTGGGGCTGGTCAGAGATACAGAAAGAATATGCAGATGTGTTTCAAGGGGTTGGCTGTCTGAAAGGGAAGCTGAAATTAGAAGTGGACCCCTTAATACAGCCAGTAAGGCTTCCAAAAAGGAAAGTGCCTGTTTCTTTGCTGAATCCACTTAAGTCAGAACTGGCCAGTTTAGAAAGCCAAGGTATAATAGCACCAGTGGAGAGTAGCACAGACTGGATTAGCAGTATGGTAATAGTAAAGAAGCCATCTGGGCAATTACGAATTTGCATTGACCCAAAACCCTTGAACCGAGCACTAAAGCGAAGCCATTATCCATTGCCAACAATTGATGATATCTTACCAGAATTGACAAGAGCAAAGGTATTTACTGTGTGTGATGTAAAGAGTGGATTTTAGCACATAGAGTTAGAGGAAGAATCCAGTTTGCTAACAACCTTTGCAACTCCATTTGGCCGATACCGCTGGGTTCGTATGCCCATGGGTATCAGTCCAGCACCAGAAGTGTTCCAACGCAAACTAAACCAGGAGCTGGAAAATTTACCAAGTGTTAAAATCATTGCTGATGACATCCTGATTGTAGGAGAAGGTAACACAGAGGAAGAAGCCAGTCAGGATCATGATATCAAACTAAGAAAGTTGCTAGACCAATGTAGGGAAAGGAATATTAAGCTAAACCCTGAAAAATTCCAGTTAAAGAAAAAGGAGGTTCCATATATTGGACATATATTGGCAGCTGATGGACTTCGAGCAGACCCCAGTAAAGTGAAGGCCATTAAGGAGATGCCTAGACCAACTGATGTCAAAGGAGTCCAGAGATTTCTAGGGATGGTCAACTACCTCTCTAGGTTTTGTAAGAATCTTTCAGAAGCGGGTGAAGCATTGCGACAACTAACCCAGAAAGATGCTGTGTGGGATTGGACTGATGCTCATGAGGAAGCATTTAAACAGCTTAAGGCCAGAATAAGCAGTACACCAATACTAAAGTATTATGACCCAGCAGAACCATTAGAGCTGCAATGTGATGCATCAGAAAAAGGTTTAGGAGCAGCATTGATGCAAGCAAAACAACCAATAGCTTTTGCAAGTCAGGCAATGACTGAAACAGAGCAAGGCTATGCCCAGATAGAAAAGGAGTTGCTTGCTGTCCTTTTTGGAATGGAGAAATTTCATCAGTTTACTTATGGTCAGGAAATAATGGTACAGTCGGATCATAAGCCACTAGAAAGCATCATGAAAAAACCCTTGCTTAAAGCACCCAAACGTCTTCAGCGCATGATGCTAAGGCTACAAAGATATAATGTGTCTATCCATTACTATCCAGGAAAATCGCTGACATTGGCTGATACATTAAGTAGAGCGTATCTACAGGAAAGCACCACAGAGGGTTCTGTTGAACAACAGATTGAGGCAGTAAACATGTTACAACACCTGCCTATTTCAAGTGGGCGACTCATGGCTATACAGCAAAGCACAGAGCAAGACAAGGTACTGCAAGTGGTAAAACAAATTATCTTAAAGGGATGGCCCCATGACAAGCACCAGGTACCAATAGACGCATCCCCATTCTACCACACTCGTGATGAGCTCAGTCTACAGGATGGTATTTTATTCAAAGGGGAGCGTGTAGTTATTCCGTCAGATCTAAGACAAGATATTATGGCAAGGATCCATTCATCACATTTGGGAGTGGAAGGATGCCTGCGCAGAGCTAGAGAGAGTGTTTATTGGCCAGGCATGAATGCACAACTGAAAACATACATTGAGCAGTGTGAGATATGCCGTACATTTGATACCAGACAGCCGAAGGAAACATTGCATCCTCATGAATTACCAACAAGGCCATGGGAAAAGGTAGGAACAGATTTGTTCACATTCCAAGCAAAAGAATACCTCATCACTGTCGATTATGATTCTAATTTTTGGGAGGTTGACAGTCTGCAAGATACTAGGTCTTCGACGATCATCAGAAGTCTCAACAAGAAGTCTCATTTTGCCAGGTATGGCATACCAGATACTGTGTGTTCTGACAATGGTCCACAGTACACATCAACAGAGTTTAAGGAATTCAGTAGACACTGGGACTTTGAGCATGTCACCTCATCACCAGGATATCCCCAGAGCAATGGGAAAGTGGAGTCAGCTGTCAAGACGGCAAAGAGAATATTGCAAAAGGCAGTTTCATCTGGATCAGATCCCTACCTTGCAATGTTGGACCATCGCAATACCCCTACTCAGGGGTTGTCATGTAGTCCAGCTCAAAGATTAATGGGTCGCAGAACCAAAACATTGCTTCCAATGAGAGGAAGCCTACTACAACAGGATCATCTAATGAGTGCTGAACACCAAACACTGAAATTGAAGCAACAAGAACTACAGGCAGTTCAGTATAACAGGGGAACTAAAGACCTACGGCCTTTGTGTAGGGGTGAACGAGTGTGGGTCCAGCCCCATGCACAGCATGGGAAGGAATGGCGTAAAGCAAACGTTCTAGCTCCTGCAGGAGTAAGGTCTTATGATGTTGTTATGGATACAGGACACGTTTTAAGACGAAACAGGAGACATCTGAGAAGCACGGCACACCAAATGCCTCATGAAGTGGAACAAACAAGGAGCAATGTGTCAGATATCTATGACACAGATAAAACTGCAAATCCACCACAAATACCAACAGACATCAGCCAAAGCCAGGAACAAGAAGAAGCAAGTACAGAGGCAACTGAGGCTCACCAGCCAACAGGGGACAGTGCAGCTCCTACAGAGCAACCACAAGCACCTGGAGCACTACACACAAGAAGAGGTCGTCTAGTTAAAAAACCTGGTTATTTACGTGATTATGTTGAATCTTAAAATCTAACTGTTAAGTGTCAGCAAAGGTTTCTTTTACAGGGATGTGTTATGTATTAGTAAAGGGGGAGCAGTTATATCTGAACTTTGAGCATCCACTCATCCATAAAAGACTTTCAAAAGGGAAAAGATGTAACAATATGTGTGGAACTATAAATGTTAGCTGTAGTTTCCAGTGGGAGCACTTATAGTGGGACACTGGAACTATTAGGAAGTGGCAGGCTGCAGATAAGGAAAGTGAAAGTAAGTGGCACAGGCAATGAGTGCAGCCATGTTACAGCACTGTTATTAAAGTTTTATTATGTTTACCTGCCATAAGCTTTGGACTCATTTCATATAGAAGAAGCACATTGAAACAGGGCCCATGGCAGTTTCTGCACCAGGGCCCGGTGGCTTCTAGTTACGCCTCTGTGGCTTGCATTATTAGCCCTCTACTCACACCGTTATCTGAGCAGTTGCTTGCTTGCTATATCGGAGCCTGAAGACTGAAGTGGATGGATTCTTTCTTTCAGACTGTTCAGGTCCTGTGAGCATGTCCCTGGCTGTTTGTCTGGCAGCCACATTTCTATGTTCAGTGCTGTTGAAGCTTGACTAGCACTCTATACTATTGGAGGGAAATGATATAACATTATCTTCCTGTTTTCTAATATTCCTCTGTTTATACTTTCACTACCTTTCTAGCAATGCATTACTTGCCTTTTACTTCTGCATTTATGGTTTATTCCTATTTTTTGTTTATAATCCTTTATTTTGCGTATAGTCCTCTTGGGGCAGTGACTTTTCAAATGTTTTCCTTTACTTATCTTTCTTTTTTTGTTGTCCTGGTCCCTTTAAGAATGGGCATACATGGGGCCATATTGGATGGAACATAGAGCGCATATAAAGGACTTCTCTTGCCTAAATTTGTGTTTTGGTGGTTATAAGGGGGCTGTTATGTTGCCCACTACCTAGCAGAGCCCCGGTGGGATCGCCCCCTCCCCCAATATTGAGAGGTGCATTTTAGTGACAGCTGGAGAGCCTCCATACCATTATTTGAGGGAAACTACAGTTCCCATAAGCCTATTCTTCCAGGGCTTTTGGGCAGGGGAAGAGGTGGTCTCATGCTGACCTTCTTCCTTTTTGGACTCAGCTGCTACACAGAGGCTGGTCTCTCCCTCCTTGCTTGATACATTAACCCTTTACAGTATTCAAGTACTTCTATTGTACTTTCATTAAACTTCTGCTATTTTCCTGTATATTTTAAGGGGTCTTTCGCTATGTCAGAGCTTACAGAAGACATGGGCAAGACCAAGACTACTAAGGTTTCAGGAGTCCCCCTAACCCCTATAACCCTGTGCTCGTCAGGCCAGATTGACTTTCCTAGGGAATTTTCTGGTAATATTTGTCCATCTTGTTCTGTGGCCCCCCACACAACCTCTGGGTCCTCATCTATTGAACAGGAACCTGAATGAGTTAAGGCCATAATTTCCTCAGTGAGTTCTGTCCCCTCACCTATTCAAGGGGTCTTAGCCTCTTGCTCCCAAGGCCATGCTGTGTCCCCCAAAAGGTGCTTTAGCCATTTTACAGAGATCAATGCCCCTGTTGTTGGGGACTCCCCCTCTGAGGCAGAGGAAACAGACGATGATGACCTTGAGTCATCCCTTTCTGTTGGGGTTTCTTTTAGGACATTTGTTCCCTCAGTGATCTAGGTGTGCTCCACCCGAAATCCCAAGAAGACCTGGACAAGCAAAGAGCCTGCTCAGAACCCCAAAGATGACAAGCCTACCTCTGCATGACTCACAGGAGTCTGGTCTGCCTCAGGCAATAGCAGGTTGTCCATGAATTTACATGGCATGTGGGCCATTTCCACGGTGAACCAGTGAGTTTTGCATGTAATTTCAGAAGTGTACCATATAGACTTTAAGTCCCTTCTTCCCTGTCATTTCTTCATGTCCAGAGTTCCTCGCTATTCTGAGCAAAATCGGCTGTTTATATCCAAAGTCTTTTTCCTGCTTGATATGCAGGTTTTGGTACAGGTTTCTTCTCAGGAAAGGTTCAAAGCTTGCTATTCCAATCTTTTCATAGTCACCAAAAAGGACAGAGGATGCCTTTCTATTCTGGACTTAAAGCTTCTCAACCATTTTGTTCTTGCTCCTCGGTTCAATATGGAGTCCTTGAGCTGCATAATTGCCACTATGTGTCCAGGAGAATTTCTGGCATCTCTAGACATTAAGGGCACTTGTCTGCACATTCACATCCACACAGACCACCAGCATTTCTTGTGGTTTGTCTCTTAAGACTGCCATTTTCAGTTCATCTCCCTTTTGTTCATAAATATTCTAGAGCGTTGGGCAATTCGCCTAATCTATTGACACTGGTCTCAGTCTCTCCAGGGACCCACTGTGTGGATCCTGTCCGATAATGCAATGGCGGTGGCCTACATCAACAGCCAGGGAGGGAACAGAAATGCGGTCTCATGCTCTGAGGTTCAGCTGATCCTCATGTGGGTAGAGGCTTACATGTCAGCTCTCTCCATCATTCATAACCCAGGGGTAAACAATGTTATGGAAGACTTTCTTAGTCACCAAAGCCTGGATCCCAGAAATTACAAGCTCAACCAGACAGTGTTCAACTCTGTAGTTTATCTGTATGATCCTCAGACAGAGGACCTAATGGCCTCTTAGTTTAACCCACAAGGTTCCTCAGTTCTGTACCAGAGCCCTGGCAATGGACAAGATGGCTATACTATTGAATTTTCCCCCGACGTATGTGTTTCCTCTCTTTTCCCTGATTCCCAGAGTGTTGGGGAAAATCAGGATGGAGCGGGCCTGTCATTACAATTGTCCTGTTCTGGCCCCATCACACCTGTTTTTCAGATCTTCTCAATCTATCTGTGACAGAGCCATTTCGGCTTCCTCTGCATCCAGTCCTCTTGATTCAGTGTCAAGCCAGTTTCTTTCAAGGCTTACCACAGGATATTGTCCTTGTTCTATAACTAGTGTGAAGACTGACGGTTGCAACCTTTTCATTTTTCAAACCTTTTGGCCTTTCCTGCAGATGGTCTTAAAAAAACTAGGTCTTAGCTCATCTCTTTCAGTACTTATTCAGTGGTGCATTGCCTTATTACCAGATGACTCATGCCTACCTAGTCTTTTGAGATCTCATGCCTCCACGGGCCTTGAAACTGGTTCTGGGAGTGCTTCAGAAGGCACCTTTTGAACCTTTGTCTTCAGTCTCTCTGCATTTCTTAACACTGAATACGTTTCTGTTGGTTATTGTGACAGTTCAGTGGGTGGCCAAACTTCAGGCTTTGTCTTATAAGCCTCCCTTTCTGGTTTTCCACTCTGACATTATGGTTTTGCAGGCTCCTAGAGGGTTTCTCCCTAAGGCTGCTTCTGAGTTTCACATTAACCAGTACATTTTTCTTCCTTCTCTTTGTCCAACTCCATCTAGTAGACAGGAGCAGGAACTTCATCTATTGGATGTGGTTAGGTGCTTGAAGAACTATGTACACTGCCTTTTCACAAATCCGATTCACTTTTTGTCATCCCTGTGGGCCCTTGTCTGGACCACATTGTGCCTAAGGTAACAGTGGATTCTTGGATCAAGGTGACTATTCACCAGGCATATGTTCTCAGGATGAAGCCTGTGCCCTTTTGGTTATGGCTCATTCTACCAGGTCAGTGAGGCCTACAAGAATCTGGCCTCTGCTGGGCAGCTAAGCAAGGCAGTAACATGGTCTTCCTTTCGCATATTTGTCAAACGCTACCGTATTAATGTTCTGGCTTTGGCTGAAGACAGTTTTGGCCAGGAGGTCCAATAAGGCCACTCTACCTGTGCAGCTGTCCTTGATTTTATCCTGGTTAGTAACTTGTTAGTTACTGTTCTTTGGTTTGCAGTTTTGGTGTGTGTTGACACCTGAGGTTCATGTTGTACAAGTCCCTCAAGGTTGAAACTGGTCTATGTCTTGAGGGTTTTTTTTCTTTCTGTCCCTAGAATCTTAGTGAGTTCTTTGGTATATTGCCATGGTTCTAGTGTTGCACATAGGATGTAAGAGAAAAGGGAATTTTTGTGTACTTACCAATAAATCCTTTTCTCTTAGTCCATATGGAACACAGAATTTCCCTCCCAAAGAAAACCCAACTGCTCGAGTCCTGGGCAAGGACTTGTTCCAATTCTTTTTCTTTTCTTTAACTTTTGATATAATTTAAAAGTGAGCATGCCTGGTGGGGGTACAGCAGATCAGGAGGGAGTCTCCATCTCTGAGAGCTTTTTATTCTAGCGGCCTGCATTCCTGTGGAGTATACTTTACCCCAAGGTTCCTGTGTTGTACATGGACTATGAGAAAAGGATTTAAGTACACAAAAAAACAACCTTTTCTGACTTTCCCTGGGTCTGGCAAAGGATGATGGTAATCTAACAGCAGGGGTGTTTGTGTGTGAGTGCGCGTGCGTGTTTGAGTGCATATGTGGATGTGTGTGTATCTATTGTATGTGGGCATGCATTTGGTTTCATGAAACCTTTCAAGTTTACATAACCTATCCAGCAACAGCCGAGAGCTGGAATGGGCAAATTGGTGGGGAAGATGGAATTTGTAGTGCAACAACAAGTGGAAAACCGCAAGTTCCTGATTCATGGCTAGAGTTTTGCTGTCTGTTTGGAGCCTGCAGGGTGATTGTTGTAGTCAATTTAAACTAATTTGTCCTGTAGACAAAAAACTGAAATTAGCACAATGTAAACTGTATTTATCAAGAACTGAAAATTACCATGTGGCTATCTTCACAGCTGAATGTGCCAAAGCAGCAGAAAAATTGCTTAAATGTAAGCAATATTTACTATGCATATATCAGTATAAAAACCTACTTCAATGGGACAATATGAATACAAAGTAATTTATTGTGTGTTGCCTCAGTTGAGCTGGGCTGCTGAAATTATTTTCCCATAGGCTAATATGGGATTACACCAGTGGCATAAAAACTGCTGGTGACTCCTGCAGACACTGTTAAGTGTCCTCTTCAGTGTAGGAATGAGACATAAAGAACCCACTGGTAGCTGCAGTATCACACTTACATAGTCTGCCACGCCAGCCTTGTTCTACTGGTAGTATCAGAATCACACATACACTGTCTGACTCCCCAGTCTTATTCCATTGATAGGCACATAACAACACATACACTGTCTGACACCCCAACCTTGTTCCACTATTCACTAGTAGACAAATAACAACACATACACTGTCTGACACCCCAGTCCTGTTCTTCTGTCCACTGGTAGTTTCAGAACCACAAATACACTGTCTGACATCCTAGCTGTGTTCGGTTGGCCACTACTAGTCACACACAGAACAGCACATACACAGTCTGACAAACCTACACATAACTATCACCCAGCCTTGTTCCACTGGTAGAGACAGAAGCACACATACAATGTCTGATACCCCAGCCATGTTCTACTGTCCAATGGTTATCTCAGAACCACACATATACACCCTTCTGACACCACAGTCTTTTCTCACTGTCCACTAGTAGTCACAGAACACTGCTGGAAAGATTAAACACTTTCCTACATAAGATATAGTTAAACGCACACCTGCACATTTCACTAAATTTGTAATTTAATGTTTTTCAATTAAAATTGTACAGTGACCAATATAATTTGGCAACTTCAGATGCTCAAACCCCTTAACCCATAATTCAGAATTTCTCCATAATGCTGTTTTTCATTTTTAATATAATCTTGATTCTTCTTAACCTAATATTATTTTAGAGACATCCGCATTACTGTTTCATATAACTTTGCTTCTTTCAATTCAGATGTCATTGGTACATTGTAAAGATGTTTTTTGCTTCTGATGAAACAAGATGGAGACAGGTTGAGGTCAATACAAAGATCTCTCCAAGGAACTATTTACTCAAAGAGCTGAGCTAAAAACAAGAGGTCATCCATTAAGCCTAGAGGACAAGTGCTTTAGACTAAAACAAAGGCAGTAAAATTATGGAATGCTTTGCCTTGATATGCTGTGTTTGCAGATAATGTAATTGCCTTCAAAATAGTAGTGGATACCTTTCTAAAGCTGAACTATATTGAGAATTATGATTTTGATACAGGCAAATATCCGACTGCCTTTTGTCAGAAAGAATTTTTCACCACGTGGTCTTCAATAGGGTTTTTTCCTTCCTCTGGATCAAGGGTGAAATGGCATGGGCTGAACTTCATGGGCACGTCTTTTTCAGCCTCATCAACTATTTTACTGCCTATCATTTGGCCTTTTTCTACTGACAAGTGATTTGGACAGTGGTTTTTTTTTATGCAGTCAGATTTCTTTCAAGATTTTTTTTAAATCAGTTAATTGCATTAACCCTTTGAGTGCCAGAGGGGTACGCAACACATTACAAAGCAATGCACTGCGTACCCCTCTGGCACTCAAAGGGTTAATATAAATTTACCCGCCCATCAGTCCCGAAACGGGACGGATTCCTTTAGACACATCTATTTTTATGGTAAGACATCTATTTTCAAGCTAGTCACCATGCATTTAATGAATGCATGGCGACTTGCTATTTGAAAGTTCTGCTTTAATGTTGTAAATGACTATTGTAACTGGAAACAGCTGATTTTTAATGGAATATCTACATTTGCTGCAAATAGAGGATTTGACAAAAGCAAAGTTTGAAGGACACAATTACTATTTAAAGTGGAACTTTCATGTAATATCAAGTCGCCATGCATTCATTAAATGTATGGTGACTAGCTTGAAAATAGCTGTCTTAGCATTAGAAAATAGATGCGTCTAAAGTAATTCTTCCCTTTTCAGGACTGACGGGCAGGTTAATTTATATTAATGCAATTAACTGATTAAAAAAAAAATCTTGAAAGAAATCTGACTGCATAAAAAAAAAAACACTGTCCAAATCACTTGTCAGTAGAAAAAGGCCAAATGATAGGCAGGTTAGTGCGGTCTGTGCGCCTGCGCAGTCAGTCCCTTCCGGTGACTGTATGGTGCAAAGCAGTCTACTCTATGGAGACCAGGACTGACGGAGCAGGCGCATAGACAAGATGTCTGCTCCAATCTGGAAGGATTTTTTTAGACACATCTATTTTTTTACGGTAAGACAGCTATTTTCAAGCTAGTCGCTATGCGTTTAATGAAGACTTGCTATTACATGAAAGTTCCGCTTTAAATTAAAAATCCTTATTTCTAACCTGTCAACCTCTTGACTGCATTTCCTATTCATTTTGCAACTTATTTGATATATATTTTCATGGAAAACAAGGTAATTTCTGAAGTGATCCCAAACTTTTGAATGGTAGTGTATGTATGTATGTATGTATGTATGTATGTATGTGTGTGTGTGTGTGTGTGTGTGTGTGTGTGTGTGTGTGTGTGTGTGTATACGTGAGTGTCTATATGTATGTAGTTGTATGTATGTATGTGTATATGTCTGTGTAGATAGATAGAGAGATGACTATGTGTGGGAGACAGACTATGTGTTTGTGTTTATGTCTGTATATTTGTGTATATACAAATGTGCATCTCCCCTCTCCCCCCCCATGTCTCTACCTCCTCACATCCATGTTCCCCTCTGAAGACCATCCCCCCAAATCCATCTCACTATCCCAAATTTACCTCAGCCATAGAATAATGCAAACCATATCATTTTCACACTTCCACCCATTCCAGATATATCCATTTCCCTATCAGTTCCATTTCCCCCTCATGTCCACCTACCCCTTCACATGTCTATCCCCCCATTTCCATTCCTACCCTGATTTAGGCCACATAATGACGCAAATTGCATCATTCGGACATCTCACCAGTGCCGTGTTTGTTCATCTCCCCCCTCAAGTCAGTCTACCTCCAGATTTAGCTCCACCCACATCATGATGCATAATTTTGTCATTCCCACCACTGGAAGGTGACATATACTCATACACATCCTCCCCCACTCCATTTCCCCCTCATTTAAAAAACAAAGAAAAAGGTGCCCAATGGTACTAGCATCACTCTTATAGAAGACTAGCAATGTGGGACGGCGTTGCCCGTCATGTTATGACCATTGGGCGCACGTGTTTGAAATGCAGACACACTGATAAACACAGACATATGCAACACACAGGCAGACACATACCATACATCCCAAGTGTCCCTCTTTAGGAGGGACAGTCCCTCTTTGAGGGCCAAATCCCTCTGTCCCTCTTTCCCACCCTGTTGTCCCTCTTTTTAGGAGGTCAGACTGTGTGCAGGGCCGGCTCCACCTATAGGCGAGGTAGGCGCCGGCCTAGGGCGCACAGGTAGTGGGGGCGCGGGCATGCAGCGGAGAAGAGCTGCGCCCGCACACACCACGCCGGGAACCACAACACAATCAGGTCTGCGTTGCTACAGCGCTCCCTCATTGGGTCGTATCTTTAGTAATGCAGAGCGCGCTGGGAGTCATGATTTCCCGCCGCGCTCTGCATTACTGAAGAGAGGAGCTACAGGTATGTGATGGGGGGGCAAGTTGGAGCTGAGGGGGCATAGTGGAGCTGAGGGGGCAAGTTGGAGCAGATGTGGGGCAAAGTGGAGATGATGGGGGCAAGTTGGAGCTGTTAGGGGAAAGCTGGAGCTGAGGGGGCATAGTGGAGCTGGTGGGGGCAAGTTGTAGCTGATGAGGGTCAAAGTGGAGCTGATGAGGGTCAAAGTGGAGCTGAGGGGGGGCAAGTTGGAGCTGAGGGGGGCAAGTGGAGCTGAGGGGGGGCAAAGTGGAGCTGGTGGGGCAAGTTGGAGCGGATGGGGGGGCAAGTTGGAGCGGATGGGGGCAAGCTGGAGCTGCTGGGGGCATAGTGGAGCCGATAGTGGAAAGTTGGAGCTGAGAGGGCATAGTGGAGCTGGTGGGGGCAAGTTGGAGCGGATGGGGGGCAAAGTGGAGCTGATGGGGGTAAGTTGGAGATGAGGGGGCAAAGTGGAGCTGAGGGGGCAAAGTGAAGCTGAGGGGGCAAAGTGAAGCTGAGGGGGCAAAATGGAGCTGGTGGGGGCACGTTGGAGCTGATGGGGGGTAAGTTGGAGTTGATGGGGGCAAAGTGGAGCAGATGGGGGCAAGTTGGAGTTGATGGGGGCCAAAGTGAAGCTGGTGGGCCAAAGTGAAGCTGATAAGGGGCAAGTTGGAGCTGGTGGGGGGCATCTCTTACAGGCATCTCCAGAACAGGGGCAGAGTGGCTCAGGGGGCAGAGAGAGGACAATCATGAAAAGAGGTTGGGTATAAGTAGGCAGGGTATAAAGGGGTGGGACACAAGGGGCGGAGCGAAATGGGCGGCAAAATTAGGTTTTGCCTAGGGTGGCAAAAATCCTTGCACCAGCCCTGACTGTGTGGTGTGTATTACTTTGCGCTACAGCAATAAAGCAATAAACTTCAGTATATGTGTTTATACATTAGTCTGTGCAAATAAAATACTTTGGTCTTGAACTAAATCATTTATTCAGTTACATAAATAGCCAGTAATAGGTCATGAAATAACCTAAAAATTCTTAATAATGCCCCGCCCACCAGCCACACCCCCCAATAATATCACCTAAAACTAACGTGTCCCTCTTTGGCCCTGTGAAATGTTGGGAGGTATGCACATACACACAGTGAGCGGCAGAGACATGCAAAACACATGTACACACAGACACACTGGAGATGCACACATGGACACACACATATGTAACAGAGATGTACACACACAGACACGCAACATATATGAGCAGAAACACATGTGCTCATGAGTTGTGTACCCCTCTGGCACTCAAAGGGTTAAGGTATAGAGAGGCATGTCAGAGTTAAATAGCAGTGGGAAGTGTGTTCATACCTGGGAACACTGACTTGTGTAGTCCCTAGAGGGGACTGATGTGGTGCTGATGTGGAGAGACAAATGGGGCAATCTGGGTTAAAACTGGGTGGGGCTTAATCGCGAGTAGGGGGCGGGGCTTAACATAAATGTGAAAAAGTGTTAGTAATAGGCTGGGGAAGGAGGAGAAGTGGGAGGGGAATGCAAGTTTACAGTGTGAGGGGTTTGAACACACTCCATGAGGGGTAAAACTTGATACAGAACCCTGTGGCAGTCAGTGGGTTAAGTGTGTACCTGATTGCTGTCTGTCCTGTGTCTTGCATGGCAAATGGTGACAGTGAAGAAGTAATTCAGCAATGAGGGCCTACCTTAACCCTTTGAGTGCCATTTTGTTCCCCTGGTGATGCAGCATCGTTCAGTGGCTTTACTACAGGTCCTGCTGAGGCCACTGGGAGTCAGGGTGAGTGACTGTGTGTCAGCCATATTTCTTTCTGGCTTTGTGTGTGTGTGGTGGTGCCGTGTGAGTGGGACATGAGTGTGTAATACCTGAGAACTTTTACTTGTGGAGTCCCTCATGTGGTGCTGATGTGGAGAGAGCAATGGGGCAATCTGGTTTAAAAGGGGGGCGGGGCTTAATCGCGAGTAGGGGGCGGGGCTTAACATAAATATGGAAAAGTGTTAGTAATAGGCTGGGGGAAGGAGGAGAAGTGGGAGGGAAATGCAAGTTTACAGTGTGAGGGGGTTGAACACACTCCCTGAGGGGTAAGACTTGATACACAACCCTGTGGCAGTCAGTGGGTTAAGTGTGAATCTGATGGCTGTCTGTCCTGTGTCTTGCATGGCAAATGATGACAGTGAAGAAATAATTGAGCAATGAGGACCTACCTTAACCCTTTGAGTGCAATTTTGTTCCTCTGGTGCTGCAGTACAGGTCCTGCTAAGGCCTCTGGGAGTCAGGGTGAGTGACTGTGTGTGTGTGTCAGCCATATGTATTTCTGGCTTTGTGTGTGTATGTGGTGCTGTGTGTGTGAGTGGGGGCATGTCTGTTTGGTGCTGTGTAAGTGGGGCATGTGTGTGTGTATGTGGTGCTGTGTGTGTGAGTGGGGGCATGTCTGTTTGGTGCTGTGTAAGTGGGGCATGTGTGTGTGTTGTGTGTGGTGCTGTGTGTGAGTGGGGCATGTGTGTGTGTTTGTGTGGTGCTGTGTGAGTGGGGCATGTGTGTGTGGTGGTCTGTGTGTGTGAGTGGGGCATGTGTGTGTGTTTGTGTGGTGCTGTGTGAGTGGGGCATGTGTGTTTGTCTGTGGTGTAGGAGCAAGTGGCGGCCATATTGTTTTTTTCTGAATTTGATAGTGGTGGGCGGGCTGCATAGTGGGGGCGGGCCAACTCCCTGCATGATTGAATCACCCAATAGGAGTAGTAACTCCTGCTTTATGCCTCCCCTGGTGTGTTTTGGCAGGCACAAAGTCTTCTTTTATATATATAGACACAGAGAATGAAAGATATTCAGCTCACAAATAGTGATGACTGGTGCCAGGATGCCCAACACAACCAGCAAACAAGGTTTACGGAAAAGAGCCCATCTCCATTCTGGGTCATCCACAGAAAAAGGAGAGGAGTAGCTGCTTCCTTAATATACAATGAATGTATTAATATAACAATATGTAACGGGAACCCATGTCCTCATCCTGACTTGGGCCGTTGTGCCAGTGTCCTCTCTCCTACAAGCGGCAGCAGAAGGGTAGCGGCTCTGGTAACTCAGGATGGATGGCTGAAGCAGGCTTGGTTACTGGAACATAGCTCCCCTGACGTCAGCTACAAGATGGGTAGCTGGTCCTGGTAACTTCACCATAAGAGCTGGAACCACTGGAGCATGGCTGGAGAAAGCAAGGGGAAAATGCCGGATCAAATAAGCTGGAAATCTGCAGCTGAAGAATCCACTGGAAATGCTGGAACAGAAGACTCCTGAATGGGGGGCAAAGGGGCCCCTTTCTACCATCCAGAATAATGACACAGGATACTTCATAGTGTAAAAGGACAACCTCATTTTATTGGTGAATCTCAGCTCTTTTATATAGAGCTAATACAATAAACTATGGGCTGGGTACAACAGAGGAAAATGGGGAACAAAGGTGGTGGGAGCACAATACACATGTGAACAATGGATATGTAAACATAGGAACAAAAGGCAAAGGGATGGTACACAGTCAACAGCGTCTTTTACATAATTAAATTCTGCTGCTCCAATTCCTAGCCAATAGGAATTGGACTGGCAGAGTACATTAACCAATCAGGCGCTATAATCTTCCCAACCAATGACAGCCGTAATTACGCCTGGCAGGGCGACCAATCCCTGGGCCACCTACTTTCCCCATTAAAATGCTATGGAGGTCCTTTAAACCTGTCACATGGGTGATGGCAGTCAATCCATGAGCTGCCTACTTTCCCAATGTCCGTTGTCTGGTTGCACACAGTTTTTTTTAATATTTTATTTTAAATCCCGTCTGTGACCAATCCCTTTGATAAAGAGTTGCTGTGCCATGAAATGCGTAAGTGGAACTGTGTTTAGCATTTTGAAACATTATGCTATTTTTTATAAATTCATTATATATTAAGGAAGCAGCTGCTCCTCACTTTTTTCCAGTGTAGGTTTTTGCTTGCCTGCTTGTGATTCCCCTGTGTTTTGTCTTTTTTCTGCATTTCCCCCTTCATCAAATCCACGTGTGTGTGTGTGTGTGTGTGTGTGTATACAAAAGACAGACATTGGGGGTTATTCACTAAGGAGTGATAAAGAGGTGATAAAGTAGAGATGACTTCTCCAGTGAAATCACATCTCCAGTTCCTATGTTATTCTATGGAGCCAATTCACTAACATTTCTTAAGTCTTGGAAATCTTAGTGCATAGACTCCATGGAATAACATAGGAACTGGAGACATGATATCATTGGAGAAGTCATAACCTCTTTATCACCGCTTAGTGAATCTCCCCCATAGTTTATAATTTAAAACAACAACTAATGGTTTGGACAAAGCATTTTTGGAGGTACAAACCACGTACTTTCTGGGATAGTCAACTGAAGAGCGAATTACAAATTACACAGATTGGCGCAATCTGTTGTAGGAATGGATAGAAAACGAGATGCTGAAAGAATTAATTTAGATATTTTTACTGGAGCCTTTACTAAGAAGAAACGATTGATATGGAAGATCTTGCATATTTGGAAGAACTTAATTTGTCTAAAACAACTGAAGAGAGTAGATAATAGATGAATGAATAAAAAAAATAAAAAAAAAATCACAGAAAAAGGTGGAATATATACAATATTTAGGAAATGGCAAAAGCCTAGGATATGATGGTTTCACAAAGCTTTATTATTAGAAATACTTCTTAAAAAATACAAAATGACTTAGCACCACTAGTATATCAAAGAATGTGAGTATATTAATTAATAAAAACTAGGACTATATCATATAAAAACCCCTGCTATCTCATAAGATAATATTCTGTACTGACAATTCATCAGGATATCACATCTATATATACACTTCTGAATACTATTTCTATTGGAGCTGCTTGAGAAAGGGCTGAGTGGCCCAAAACATGTTGCAACCAAACGAAACCGTGAGAGAGTGGGGCTTTTGAATTTACCTATATCAGGATTTGTTTGCCTTATTGGGTCACTTTTGTGTTTGACAGTTTAAGGATTGGAACATTATGGATCATTGGATGTCACGAGTATTTTGATAACCTATGGTTCTAAAAAGATGGTACCGTTTCCATATATACTAACAATACTGTGAGCTTAAAGTGGATCTATCTATATATATATAAAAGAAGACTTTGTGCCTGCCAAAACACACCCAGGGGAGGCATAAAGCAAGAGTTACTACTCCTATTGGGTGATTCAGTCATGCAGGGAGTTGGCCCGCCCACACTATGCAGCCCGCCCACCACTATTAAAGTCAGAAAAAAACAATATGGCCGCCACTTGCTCCTACACCACAGACAAACACACATGCCCCACTCACACAGCACCACACAAACACATGCCCCACTCACACACACAGACCACCACACACACATGCCCCACTCACACAGCACCACACAAACACACATGCCCCACTTACACACACAGAGCACCACACAAACACACATGCCCCACTCACACAGCACCAAACAGACATGCCCCCACTCACACACACAGCACCACATACACACACAAAGCCAGAAATAAATATGGCTGACACACACACACAGTCACTCAACCTGACTCCCAGAGGCCTCAGCAGGACCTGTACTGCAGCACCAGAGGAACAAAATTGCACTCAAAGTGTTAAGGTAGGCCCTCATTGCTCAATTATTTCTTCACTGTCATCATTTGCCATGCAAGACACAAGACAGACAGCCATCAGATTCACACTTAACCCACTGACTGCCACAGGGTTGTGTATCAAGTTTTACCCCTCAGAGAGTGTGTTCAAACCCCTCACACTGTAAACTTGCATTTCTCTCCCACTTCTCCTCCTTCCCCAGCCTATTACTAACACTTTTCCATATTTATGTTAAGCCCCGCCCCCTTTTAACCCAGATTGCCCCATTGCTCTCTCCACATCAGCACCACATGAGGGACTCCACAAGTAACAGTTCCCAGGTATAACACACTCATGCCCCACTCACACAGCACCAAACACCCATACACACACACAAAGCCAGAAAGAAAGATGGCTGACACACAGTCACTCACCTTGACTCCCAGTGGCCTCAGCAGGACCTGTAGTAAAGCCACTGAACGGTGCTGCCTCACCAGGGGAACAAAATGGCACTCAAAGGGTTAAGGTAGGCCCTCATTGCTGAATTACTTCTTCACTGTCATCATTTGCCATGCAAGACACAGGACAGGCAGCCATCAGGTACACACTTAACCCACTGACTGCCACAGGGTTCTGTATCAAGTTTTACCCCTCATGGAGTGTGTTCAAACCCCTCACACTGTAAACTTGCATTTCCCTCCCACTTCTCCTCCTTCCCCAGCCTATTACTAACACTTTTCCACATTTATGTTAAGCCCCGCCCCCTACTCGCAATTAAGCCCCACCCACTTTTAACCCAGATTGCCCCATTTGTCAGTGTTCCCAGGTATGAACACACTTCCCACTGCTATTTAACTCTGACATGCCTCTCTATACCTTAACCCTTTGAGTGCCAGAGGGGTACACAACTCATGAGCACATGTGTTTCTGCTCATATATGTTGCGTGTCTGTGTGTGTACATCTCTGTTACATATGTGTGTCCATGTGTGCATCTCCAGTGTGTCTGTGTGTACATGTGTTTTGCATGTCTCTGCCGCTCACTGTGTGTATGTGCATACCTCCCAACATTTCACATGGCCAAAGAGGGACACTGTAGTTTTAGGTATATTATTGGGGGTGTGGCTGGTGGGCGGGGCATTAGTAAGAATTTTTAGGTTATTTCATGACCTATTACTGGCTATTTATGTAACTGAATAAATGATTTAGTTCAAGACCACAGTATTTTATTTGCACAGACTAATGTATAAACACATATACTGAAGTTTATTGCTTTATTGCTGTAGAGCAAAGTAATACACACCACACAGTCAGGGCTGGTGCAAGGATTTTTGCCACCCTAGGCAAAACCTAATTTTGCCGCCCATTTCGCTCCGCCCCTTGTGTCCCACCCCTTTATACCCTGCCTACTTATACCCAACCTCTTTTCATGATTGTCCTCTCTCTGCCCCCTGGGCCTGTCTGCCCCTGGTCTGGAGATGCCTGTAAGAGATGCCCCCCACCAGCTCCAACTTGCCCCTTATCAGCTTCACTTTGGCCCACCAGCTCCACTTTGCCCCTATCAACTCCAACTTGCCCCCATCAGCTCCAACGTGCCCCCACCAGCTCCATTTTGCCCTCTCAGCTTCACTTTGCCCCCTCAGCTCCAACTTACCCCCATCAGCTCCACTTTGCCCCCCATCCTCTCCAACTTACCCCCATCAGCTCCACTTTGCCCCCCATCTGCTCCAACTTGCCCCCATCCGCTCCAACTTGCCCCCACCAGCTCCACTATGCCCTCTCAGCTCCAACTTTCCACTATCAGCTCCATTATGCCCCCAGCAGCTCCAACTTGCCCCCATCCGCTCCAACTTGCCCCACCAGCTCCACTTTGCCCCCCCTCAGCTCCAACTTGCCCCCCCTCAGCTCCACTTTGACCCTCATCAGCTCTACTTTGACCCTCATCAGCTACAACTTGCCCCCATCATCTCCAACTTGCCCCCTCAGCTCCAGCTTTCCCCCATCATCTCCACTTTGCCCCACATCTGCTCCAACTTGCCCCCTCAGCTCCACTATGCCCCCTCAGCTCCAACTTGCCCCCCATCACATACCTGTAGCTCCCGCGCAGTCTTCTCTTCAGTAATGCAGAGCGCGGCGGGAGATCATGACTCCCAGCGCGCTCTGCATTACTAAAGATCCGACCACATGAGGGAGCGCTGTAGCAACACAGACCTGACTGTGTTGTGGTTCCTGGCGTGGTGTGTGTGGGCGCAGCTCTTCTCCGCTGCATGCCCGCGCCCCCAGTACATGTGCGCCCTAGGCCGGCGCCTACCTCGCCTATAGGTGGAGCCGGCCCTGCACACAGTCTGACCTCCTAAAAAGAGGGACAACAGGGTGGGAAAGAGGGACAGAGGGATTTGGCCCTCAAAGAGGGACTGTCCCTCCTAAAGAGGGACACTTGGGATGTATGGTATGTGTCTGCCTGTGTGTTGCATATGTCTGTCTTTATCAGTGTGTCTGCATTTCACACATGTGCGCCCAATGGTCATAACATGACGGGCAACGCCGTCCCACATTGCTAGTCACATATAGATATCTAATGCTCATTAGATAGAGCATTTAGCGAAAAAGTTTAATATGTTAGTCATTTTTGAAAAAAACCTGTTATCTGCGCAAACATTCAAGTTTAAAACGTGCCCAGCTGCCTACTTCCTGCTTGCAGCACTGCCTCTGCTCCCGTCCCAGTACGCAGAATCCTCCAATGATGGAGGCTTTCTTTCTCTAAGCTGGAGCAATCTCATTGGCAGAGATCAATATCTAGCCAATGAGATCGCTCCAGCTTAGAGACAAGACATTCTTCATCATCAGAGGATGCTGGGTAGTGGGACGGGAGCAGCCTCTGTGCGGCATGCAGCTTGCCACAGCGGCAAGCGGAAGTAGGCTGCTGGGCACCTTTTAAACTTGAAATTTTGCGTAGATAACAGGTTTTTTGTTTTTTTGTTTTTTTCAAAAATGACTAACATTAAATTTTTTTTGCTAAATGCTCTATCTAATGAACATTAGATATCTATATGTGATAGATAAAACAAAAAACACAAAAGTCTCAATGCAGTTGTATGTGTGACTAAATAAACATAGAATGTTTTATAATGGAAATGTGATATTTGAGTGAGAAGGTAGTGTGGTTCTCGCATATATTTATTACTAGAAAATTCACAAAAATACTGACAGGAGCCGTAATTAAGTTTTAATGAAAACTTAGAGAAATGCTACCTTAATAGAAATACATATAATACCATTATCTCAATGACAACAAAACTGGATAAGTACTTGGAACAAGTGGAAAAGTATAGATCCATTTGTCAGCATTAAAATCATAGCTAGACTTACCATGCAGGCTTAATACGGTCCTCATTTCGATTAATTCAAATCATATTTGGTTTATTCCATTTAGACAGACTACAGATAGTAGTAGATAGACAAAAATATAAATGAAAGATGGAAAAAAGATCATATAAAGAACAGATTCCTATTGTTGCTAGATATAAAGAAGACATTTGTCATTACTTCTTGGAGTTGAACGGGAAATTGTTGATCTTCTTTCAAGCAATTCACCAAGATTCTATAGCAAGTAAAACTTTAATGGGCTCAGATTCAAACCAGCTTCACGTAAGAAGTAGAGGATGTCCTCTCTCCCCAGGTATGTTTGCATCATATGTATTGAGCCACTTCTTGATAAGAAGGAAAATAGGATTTTAGTCTTACCTGTTAAATCCTTTTCACTTAGTCCATACAGGTCACTGGTACTCTGGGAGGCGATCCGCCCCTTTAATAGGCAGGAACAATTATTCAAATGTGTGCAGGGGGCGGAGCCTCCCCTCCTACTTAAGCTGCCTTCAGGCCAGAGCCACTAGATTGATTTGAGACACTAAAACTGACCAGAGACAAGCAAGAAGGAAGACTCCTGTGAGCATGCCCCGAAGGTCTCCCACTAAATGCCACAGGAGAGCCAAGCATGGTCTCTTGACAGGGTGGGAGACCAGTGACCTGTATGGACTAAGTGAAAAGGATTTAACAGGTAAGACTAAAATCCTATTTTCACTGTCGTCCAATACAGGTCACTGGTACTCTGGGATGTACAAACATTGAGCTGACCCAGAGGCGGGAAGTAAGTCAAGGACCAGGCGCAAGGCCCAAGTCACTAGAACTGCTATGAACCAGTTAATCACATAGCCCAGTAATAGAAGTGTCAACGGACACCAACCAGGGAAATCAACCCCTGAACTAATACAGCACACTGAACTTGAGCCAACAGGGCTCAACAGTAAAGAAGCACTAAGAATCACAGAGTAGAAGTCCTAAACAGGCAAAACTGCCTCCAGGACCTTCCTCCCAAAACTGGCATCAGCCAAGGCCAGTACATCAACTCGATAGTGCTTTGAAAATGTGTGCACAGAGGACCAAGTGGCCGCTCTGCACAGTTGATCAGCAGATGCCTGATTCTTGTAGGCCCAAGAGGCCCCGATAGATCTGGTGGAATGGGCAGTCACCCGGAAGGGAACGTGCTTATTCCGCAACTTATAGGCTTCACGAAAGGTAGCCTTAATCCAAGAGGCAATAGTAACTTTGGAAGCCGGTCTCCCTGCCCTGGGCCCCTCAGGAATGACGAATAGAGCGTCAGACTTCCTGATAGACTCGGTGCGATGAACATAAAACTTGAGACAACGCACCACATCCAACAAATGGAGATCTCGTTCCTTGTCAGATGAAGGGTTAGGGCAGAAAGAGGGAACCACAATCTCTTGATTGATGTGAAACTCGGACACAACCTTGGGTAAGAATTCCTTGGTAGTGCGAAGCACAGCCTTATCCTTGTGGAACACCAGGTAAGGAGGTTTACAAGACAGAGCTTGTAACTCTGCTACCCGGCGAACAGAAACAATAGCCAAAAGGAAGGCCATCTTCCAAGTCAAGAGACGTAATGGAATGGAAGCCAAGGATTCAAACGGGGGTCGCTGGAGAACTCCCAGCACCAAATTGAGGTCCCACTGGGGAGTAGGACTCTTGAAGGCAGGCCAAACATGAGTCACACCCTGGAAGAAAACCTTAACATCAGGAAGGATAGCAATCCGTTCCTGGAAAAATACAGACAAAGCAGAAGTCTGAACTTTGAGGGAACTCAGACTGAGCCCTTTCTCAACACCATCCTGCAGAAAAGCCAGGACAGTGGGAAGATGAAAATCTAGAGACACCTTCCTATCATTACACCAAGCCACAAAGGTGGCCCAGATACAATGATAAATCTTGGAGGACACAGGCTTGCGAGCACTAAGCATCGTCGACACCACTGAAGGAGAAAACCCTTTCTTCTCTAGAATTGAGGATTCAACCGCCAGGCCATTAAATGGAGATGCTGAACATCCTCTTTCCACAGATATCCTTGAAGAAGTAGATCCAGACGGGCAGGAAGTGGAAACGGTTCCGCCACTGACATGGCCATCAACTCCGGATACCAGGACTGGCGAGGCCAATTCGGAGCGATCAGGATGACAGGACAATGCTCCAGCTTCAACTTCTGGATGACTCTGAGCAATAGAGGAAGAGGAGGGAAGATGTAGGCCAGAGGAAAATCCCAAGGGATTGACAAGGCATCCACTGCTAGAGCAAGAGGGTCCCTCCACCGGGAGCAAAACGCCGGCACCTTCCTGTTGTGTCTGGTAGCCATCAGGTCCACTGCAGGTACGCCCCATCTCTGGGTGATTAGGTGAAACACCTCTGGATGAAGAGCCCACTCTCCGCTGTCGACTGTGTGACGACTGAGGAAGTCTGCCATGACGTTGTCTACGCCTGGAATGTGAACCGCTGAAATGACAGGCACGTGATCCTCTGCCCAGGATAAAATATCCTTGACCTCCAACCAGGCGGTGAAACTTCTTGTGCCGCCTTGCCTGTTGATGTAGGCCACTGAGGTGGCGTTGTCGGACTCCACTCTGACAGGGCAACCTTCCAGCTGAGATTCCCAGTGCCTCAGGGCAAGCCGTATGGCACGCAGTTCCAGAACATTGATGGGAAGAAGAGATTCCTCCAGTCCCCATTTCCCCTGGGCACTGAAACGACCCAGCACTGCCCCCCATCCCCGGAGGCTGGCATCCGTTGTGAGCGTGGTCCAATAGGGAACTCGAAAGGATCTCCCTTTCAGGAGATGGGAGAGATCCAACCACCAAAGTAGACTCGATTCGACATGAGGAGGCAGAGGGACTGACAGATGCTGATGATCTGGATGATTCTTGCACGTCTGGATCACAAACCTCTGAAGTTCCCTGGTGTGAGCCATGGCAAAGGGCACAGCTTCGATTGTGGAAATGAACTTCCCCACCAGAGACGTCAACTTCTGTACTGGAACCCTGTCCAGTTCCAGGATCCCGGCTACTTGGACGGCTATCTGATGAGCCACTTCCTCTGGCAGAAACACCATGCACTTTTGAGTGTCGAACAGGAGACCCAGGAACAGGAGTCTTTGAGATGGGACCAAGTCTGACTTGTCCAGATTCAATATCCAGCCGTGACTGTTCAGAGTGTGTATACACAGCTGCATCTGATGGTGGAGAAGCTCCGCTGAGGAGGCTTTCAGGAGGAGATCGTCCATGTAGGGGGTCACTCTGACACCTTTCCGATGAAGCACAGCTATCAAAGATCCCAATACTCTCTGAAAAACCAGAGGGCTGAAGTCAGTCCAAAGGGAAGAACTGAAAACTGAAAATGTCCCCTGTGGCAGGCAATCCTGAGATAACGTCTGCTCTCTGGATGAATAGGGATGTGAAGATATGCATCCTGAAGGTCCAGGGAGGCAAGGAACTCCCCTGGAGACATTGCGGCAATCACAGAGCGCAGAGATTCCTGGCGGAAGTGGGAACTCACAACAAAGGAATTTAGATCCTTTAGATCCAAGATAGGACGAGCACCTCCGTCCTTTTTGGCCACTACGAACAGGTTGGAATAGAATCCTGAACCTGTGTCCTCTGGAGGAACCAATTCCAGGACCTCTTTGTCCAAAAGATCCTGAATAGCGTTGTCGAACAGACGCCTTTTTTGTAGGTTCCTGAGAAGGATGAGTAAAATGGAACCGAAAAGGAGGAAGGGAAGAGAAAGGGATCCTGTATCCCTCTGACACTACCTGAATAACCCATGGGTCCGTCACAGACTCCTCCCAAATCCGGCGAAAGATGTGGAGACGTCCACCTACTGCCGGATGCGGACCCGGGTTCGGTGAGTCATGCCGAAGCAGTCTTGGAGGTCTTGGCCTTGGGGGCAACTTTGGGCTTCCAGGACTGTTTTGGCTTGGAGGAGGGACGCGTAGAGGACGGCCCCGTCTGGGACGTGGAGCGTGTCTCAGTCTGAAAGGAACGAAAGGACCGGTTGCGTTTGGCTGGAAACTTTTTCTTGAAGACTGAAGGCAGAAGAGTACTTTTACCTCCAGTAGCCTCACTGATCATCTCTTTGAGTTCAGAACCAAATAGCAAGTTCCCCTGAAAGGGCAAGGAAAGCAAGGCTTTCTTAAAGGCCGTATCAGCAGACCAAATTTTCAGCCAAAGGGCACGTCTAGCCACCACAGAAGAAGTGGAGGCCCTCGCCATCATGCTCACAGCATCAAAGGCAGCATCAGCAACATAATTCTGTGCCTCAGTAATAGTAGCAAGGAGCTGCAACTGCTCAGATACCGGTGCATCCTGGCGGACCGCTTCAGTCAGTCGTTCAGTCCAGGCTGCAATAGCTCTATTAACCCACGCCACTGCAAAGGTTGGACGCATGGCAGTGCCAATGGAGGCAAAAATAGACTTAAGAGAAAGTTCTAGCTTTTTGTCCGTCCAATCCTGCAGGGCAGAGGCATCAGAGACAGCTAAAGCAGTAGATTTGGACAGCCTGGAAACAGGAGCATCCACTTTAGGAGGATGAACCCATTTTGCCAGTTCAGTCTCAGGAAACGGGTACAGTTTAGCAAACTTTTTGGACACAGAAGAGGACTTATCAGGATTCTTCCACGCCTCAGAGACTAGACGGGCAAGAGTAGGGTTAGTTGGAAAACATACAACCGCCTTAGATGGTTTTTGGAAAACGTCAGTTGGATCATGAGTAGATTCCTGAGTCAGAGGAAGGTTGAGCGTAGTTAACACAGCTCTAATCAAACCCTCAGCAGAAACCTCAGGGTCACATTCATAAGGGTCCCCAATGGACCTGTTAGATTCAATAACAGTGCCTTCCTCAGCATCAGAATCCTGTAATAGTTCTTCTTCAGAAGAATCAGACACATCAGGAGCCCCCTGTGGCTTAGGCAGGGAGGTCCTGATTGTAGAGGGGGTCTGCCAAACCTGGAGAGCCCCCTGTACCTGAGAGGGAAAGAGTTGGAGAGTAGATCTGAGATCCCTAGTGGCAGCTTTAAACTCTTTCACCCAAGTTGGCTCAATAGCATGGCTGGGAAGCCCAGGGTTGCTATCATGACAATCAGTGCATTTAGGGCATAAACTACCAGAACAATCTCTAGGCAGCCCAGAGTGACAAGAGGAGCAAAGCGCAATGGGGGGAACAGACACCCCAGCCTCCTTAGTCTTGGGTCTAGCCCCTGGCTCCAGTGGAGTAGACATGCTCACAGCGTCAATATACACCACTTAACAAATATCACCCAGTAAAAGTGTGGAAGATTAAATTTTCACCCCAGAAATGCCTAAAAACAGACTTATCTGGCCAGCGAAGGGTTAATCTGCTAAGAGGAGAGGAGGCTCGGTCCCTGCGTAGTATACTCGCTGAGAAATAACACCACAAAATGGCTGCCGTCAGGTCAACCAATCAGAAAACGGGCGCGAAACGGCGCTCAAGGGAAACGTAGTTTTCTCTCAGAAGTACCCCAAACAGTGCCCGAAGCCCCCCTGAACTCCCGACACCCCAAAATTAGACACCGGATGATAGAGCAGGAGCAGAGTAACAAAATGAGCCATCTCTGAAGTTGCTGTGACAAGCGGTTCCAGAGATATGTCCCACACTGTGTAATCTCATAGAGAGTAAAGGAGCAATGGCGTCTATGCGGGAAAAGGCGCGCTTAAAGGCGCGGAACACTAAATTTTAATAAAGTTCAACTGAAACATAAAAAGCCCCAAACAGTTATCAAACACATGAGAAACATAAGAAAAACAATACCCAATGCTCCAAAACCCAGAGAATACCACAGAAATTGCATAATTATAAGAAATGCAAATAAAAACACCCTATGAGTGCTGGAGTGCAAAGCAAACTCCCAAATACAAGCCCATCAAAGGGACACTGTGGGGACAAGTGGACCTTCAGCACTCAAGGGGTGGCTCACCTTTCTGCAGGACTTCTGTCTTCAGGTGACCATGATGAAGTAGGAATAGACCAGAGGTAAATTCCCCAGCTGTTCCCTCTTCAGGGCATAAGGTCCACAGAAAATCCCTGGAAGCTGCACTAGCCACTTTAGAGAGGGCAATTCACAGCCATGGTCACCCTCCTAATGGTGGTATTCCATATTTGAATAAAAATAATAAAATACTAAGTTGAATGTATAGATGTTCTCCACCTGGTGTGCACAGCACACAGGAACAAATCAATCTTGTGGCTCTGGCCTGAAGGCAGCTTAAGTAGGAGGGGAGGCTCCGCCCCTGCACACATTTGAATAATTGTTCCTGCCTATTAAAGGGGCGGATCGCCTCCCAGAGTACCAGTGACCTGTATTGGACGACAGTGAAATCCATCTGATGTTAAGTTCAGACAATTAGAGTAGATTGCATTATATATAATCGGCATGGCTTTGTCCGTGTGGTTAATCAAACAAATTTTAAAAATAAAGTACCATGCAGTTGTATTTCTGAATATATAAACACACTGCAGAGCTGTCACTACGTGGAGGGTAGGGAGCCACTTAGTACCAGCATTGGTTCAGTAGGTAGAGAGCGTAGCTAGCGAGCGATGCTTGGGGCGGTGACGGTTTGCCTGGTACTCCCTTGCTGCAGGCGAAACTGGGTAAAGATGCTTGTTGCAAAACCAGATTGTTCCTCCCTAGTTGAGCCAGGGAGCAACCAGGATGGAAGTACACAGAGACCCGTAGAGAACCAGTCTAAGATAGGACACTAGGAGCAGGGTAGGACCATAACAGGACCCACAGAAAGTCAGACCAAGCCGTGTCAAACCTGAGCAGGCATGTAGAACCAATGCAGAAGCCAAAGATGTGGGGTCATGGATAGCAGGAGGTCAGAAGCCAGGGAAACAGTCTGCTGTAAGCTTGGTCTAGGAAGCCAGTCAGGAGCCAGGAAATCAATCAGAAGCGAAGCTATAGTCAAGAGAGCCAAGTCAGAAGGCAGGAGTCTATCAGGAACTAGCCAGAGGGTAGTACAACACAATATTCTCAGCCAAATCAGAAGGTGTGTGTGTGTGATCTAGTTAACACCTTAAAGGGACAGTAATGTTTCACAATAAAAAGCAGCTCCAATTAATCTTCATAGTATTTGGGATGTGGAGAGTGTTATTTTAATACTGTCAGAGCTGCAGTACAAGAGTAATTAAATGATAAAGTATCCACCTCCCACCCCTTTTACTGATGTCTCACTGCTCACCTCAGAGCAGCAAGACTGTCTGGATGGATCATAGAGAGGGATACTCTTCAGTGAGTATAAGGAAAAACCTGTTAAAGAGGGCAGGGTTTTCCTTATGATCACAGTAAGAAGATTGTCCCTTGCTGTGAGCTGTCCAGTCAAGAGACCAGATTCCACATCTGAGGGGAGGTGACTTACACTAGGTAAAAGGGGCAGGAGGGGGATACTTAATCACCCAATTACTCTTGAACTACAACTCTGACAGTACTGAAATAACACTCTCCAAGGCCCCAATACTATGAAGAGCAATGTGTCGCATGCTCCTCTGGCACTCAAAAGGTTAATAAAGATTAATGAATCCAGGCAGCTGGAAACCTGGTATGCAGGTTTCTGATCGTTTGCTCACAACCAGGCCTACTATGGTATTATTCCCCATCCCTTAACGTCAGGTTATGTGCCAGGACCGGCACAGTTTTTTTTTTTTTCCAGGTTATGTTCCAAGGACCAGTGAAATTCTTGGCACTCCACAAACTATGTGCTTACAGACCTCCTGCAGCACCACTGTAAGCACTAGCAGGGTCTGAAATGGACCGCTCCAAGAACAAGCGGTCTCTCTCAGACCCCCATTTGGAGTGCTGGTACAAGTCACGTGGGCTGGCATGTCGGCATGGATCAAAGCAGTCCTTAAGGGGAGGTAAATTCCCGGTACTGCTAGTCCTTAAAGAGATAGTAATGTTTCACAAAAACAGCAGCTCCAATTAATCTTCACAGTATCTGAGCCATAGAGAGTGTTATTTCAATATTGTCAGAGTTGTAGTTAGAGTAATTGAATGATAAATTATCCACCTCCCGCCCCTTTTACCTAGTGTAAGCCACCTACCCTCAGATGTGGAATCTGGTCTACAGTCCAGACAGCTCACAGCCAGGGACAATCTTCTTACTGTGAACATAAGGAAAACCCTGTCCCCCTTGACAGGTTTTTCCTTATCACTGAAGATTGTCCCTCTCTGTGATCCATCCGGACAGTCTTGCTGTTCTGAGGTGATTAGCGTTACATCAGTAAAAGGGGCAGGAGGGGGATACTTTATCATTCAATTACTCTTGAACGACAACTCTGACAGTATTGAAATAACACTCTCCATGGCGCAAATACTATGAACATTAATTGGAGTTGCTGTTTTTGTGAAACATTACTATCCCTTTAATGTCAATCTGAACAGCACATTTTTAAAGGTCATAACCAAGATGGTTTCTAAAATTGCAGTGAGGTTGGTATCTTCATACACATGGAAGTGCCATTAAGGAGACTACGGTTAACCCTTTGAGTGTCAGAGTGGGTGTGCAAAAGGCACTCAAAAGGTTAAAATAATCAAATACTTGGACGATGTGTTAATTTGTTTAACCCCTTAATGACAGGTCACATGGCCAGCAGTTAAGAACCACAGAGCTTTTTTTTTTTTTCCCTAAATGGATCCAGTGTCCCCGAGCGGCATTCAGCCGTGCGGGAACCCCTGAATTCCATGACCTGCCAGGACTGTTAATAAATAAGAACATTTCCAACAAACAAATATGATAAAATGCAACAATTAGTTTTCATGATTACTAGAATATATATATTGGTTCATGCTGGAAGAGAGATAATTTATACTGGCAAACCACAGTGGACCCGTCACCTTGATATTTTTTTTTTTTTTTTACACATTTGAAAATTTCATTCAAAACAGTCTGTGTCATGTTAACCAACGGTCCAGCAGATGTAGAGTTTTATATATTCACAGTTATTTCTGGGAAAAGTGAAAGTTTCCTGGTGCTGCACATTTCCTAAAAAGCATATGATCGGTCACTGAAAGCCTTTGTTACCATAAGAAATGTCACTGAGAAGGCTTCATAAGTATATGAAATATCACAGAGAAAGCTTCATAAGCACATGAAACATCATTGGTACCACAAGCATATGGTACCCCGTATGAATATCTCCTTAACTGTGCATTTTGCTTGCCTTTTAGCTAAGTATTTTCGTAAACATTTACATTTTAGAGTATTTATAAACATTTCATATTTGTAATTGTCAAAAAGAGCAAGTGTTTAGTATTGTTTACTGCGTAGTTTTTTTTTTTTAATTAAACATAAGAATGTAAAGAAGTGTGTGTGTATGTGTCTTACATATAGCTAAATAGATCATAAGCCTGCAGTACTGCTTTCCCATCCCAACTGCTGCTTCCTACCAGAAAGTACTAGCTCAGTTGCATAAACCGACAAATCAATAATGCTAAATTGTTTGAAATAAAAAAAAAGACTAACAAAAAATGGGTTTTTTTGAAACACAATTTCCACTTTTATCTATGTTATATAAAAGAAAGATCCAGCAGGCAATTTTTTTTTTTTTTATTATTTGTTTTATTTAACAAAATGGACATCACAAAGCATCCCTACAATATGTACAGCTTGGGGAAGGTAAGAGGTGTAGGTGGATGGAATGTGTCTTCTGGTTGCCAGTGTCCTGTACTTAATGAGATAGAGAGAGTGGTGCTGGGATCAAGGTGAGAAGGACGGGGGACTTAGACAGAGGAGAGATTCCCACACTACTGGTCTAATGTTTCTAGGTCCCTGCAGAAAGCAGCAATTAGTCTTCACAGAGCTACATCTGTAGGGAGACAAGGCAAAAATAAAATTAATCAGAGGGTAGTACAACACAATATTCTCAGCCAAATCAAAAAGAAGTTGGGGGGGGTGATTTCTAGTTAACACCTGAAAGGGATCATAATGTTTCATAATAAAAGCAGCTCCAATTAATCTTCATAGTATTTGGACTTTGGAGAGTGTTATTTCAATTCTGTCAGAGTTGTAGTTCAAGAGTAATTAAATTGCAAAGTATCCCCCTCCCGCCCCTTTTACTGATGTAACACTGCTCACCGCGGAGCAGCAAGACTGTCCGGATGGATTGCAGAGACGGAAAATCTTCAATTAGCATGAGGGAAAAAAAATCTGTCAAAGGGGCCAGGGCTTTCATTGTTCTCACAGTAAGAAGATTGTCCCTTGCAGTGAGCTGTCTGGTCTGTGGACCAGATTTCACATCTGAGAGGAGGTGGCTTACACTAGGTAAAAGGGGACAGGAGGGGGATATTTTATCATTCAATTACTCTTGAACTACAACACTGACAGTATTGAAACAACACTCTATATGGCTTAAATACTATGAAGATTAATTGGAGTTGCTGTTTTTGTGAAACATTACTATCCCTTTAAGGACCAACAATGTGCCAGGACAATAACCAATTATTGTCCTGACACATCATGGCTTAATGATCACAGTGAGCCTCAGGACGCGCTGTGATAATTGCGGGAAGGCTGTACTTGACTGCTCCAGGACCAAAGCGACATGGCAAAGGCAATGTATGTAAACATTCCGTCTGTCACAGTTATCTGCCCCTCTCCTTCTCACTGTGATCGTGTATAGAAAACACATCTGTCACTGTTCTCTGCCTCTCTCCCCTCCTCCTCTCGGAGATAGTGTATAGTATACAATATATGTCACTGTTCTGACGCTCTCCTCCTCACTGTGATTGTGTATATTATACATTATATCTGTCACTGTTCTCTGCCCCGCTCCTCCATACTGTGACCATGTATAGTATACAATATATCGGTCACTGTTCTCTGCCTCTCTTCTCCTCTCACTGTGATAATATATAGTATACATTATATCTGTCACTGTTCTCTCCTCCTCCTCACTGTGATCCTGTATAGTATACATTATATCTGTCACTGTTCTCTGCTTCTGTCCTCCTCACTGTGATCATGTATAGTATACATTACTTCAGTCACTGTTCTCTGCCTCTCTCCTCACTGTGATCATGTCTAGTATAACATTGTGTGTGTCACTGCTCTCTGCCTCTCTCCTCACTATGATCATGTATAGTATACATTATATGTCACTGTTCTTTGCCTCTCTCCTCACTATGATCATGTATAATATACATTGCGTGTGTCACTGTTCTCTGCCTCTACCCTCCTCACTAGGATAGTGTATAGTATACATTATATCTGTCATTGTTCTCTGTCTATCCCCTCCTCCTCACTGTGATCATGTATAGTATACATTATATCTGTCACTGTGATCATGTATAGTATACATTATATCTGTCACTGTTCTCTGCCTCTCTCCTCCTCCTCCTCACTGTGATTATGAGGAAGAAAGAAGCAGAGGACAGAGCTCCAAAGAGATGAAAAGGTCCAAAGAGGGGGGCACTTGTTTTATGTGATGGTGCTGGGAGTAGGATTGAGGGGGGGGGGGGGCACTTGGGTGGTATGAATGCAGGTTCTTACCCTTTTATCCAGTCCTTGTTAACTAATTGAGCACAAATCATCACAAGAAAACCTCCCCCCGACATATACACTTTTTATATTGTTATCAAACTAAATGATGGGTTATAAAAGAAATCCCTATGTATCCTTAAAAAAAACATTGTATGGGTATAGGAAGGTAATTAGAGGTAAGACATGGTTGAACAATGACATATTAAAAAGGCCTAAATTGCTATGGTACTCTAGTATTTTTTTTTTTTAATAAAAAATCCTTGGTCACCAAGGTGTTAAACAATTGCGTTTGCACACAATAAATCCCAAATTCCAATACACTTAAAGAAGAACAGACACCTATGTGCTTTTGGTCAAAATATTATCTTCAATCACTCCTGGATGTCCGGATGGAGGCAGACATGACAGTTGCTGGCAGGGAATGTGCCTACCTAACCCTTTAATGATCAGAGTGTTGCACAATACACTGTAAAGCAATTTAATCCTTTCAATGATTTCTGTGTGTTGATTACTACTCTGGCACTGAAATGGTTATTGTTGTTCAATGGGTGGAGTTTGGGTCCTGCAAGCAACTATCACATCATCTCCATGAGCATGACAACCAGGGCTAATTAAAGATGTACAAGGTCAAAATTCATAGGGTCCTTTAACCCTTTGAGTGCCAGAGGGGTATGCAACATCTCAGTTTGTACCCCCGAATTCGCAAAGACCAACAAATCATGATTGCATGAGGCAGTGGGAACCACAGTCTCAACTCTGGAAGCAATTAGGTTTTCTAAGTTCCATCTGTGAAAGTGACAATTAGAATGTTTACAGACATGGAACAAGGACTTCAAATTCCTACACAACCACATACTATGGTCACAGTCAATGCAACAGCCAATGGATTGGGGGCTGCACAAAGACAAAAAGGCCATTCAGACATGGACAGTGATCAACACAGATGCCAGTCCCTTAGGTGGGGAGCAGAATACTTGCACCATTCTACTCAAGGTTTGTGGTCAAAACCAGAGTATGCCATCCTCATCAATGTTCTACAGCTGAGGGCAGCCTACAAACTTCTTTTGACCTGAAGGGCCATCCTTTAGTATAGGAAACAACATAGTTACCACTGTCATTTATATAAAACATAAAGCAGAATGGTGGGAAGTGCGAAAAGATCCTTAAATTAGCAATTCAAAAGCAAATGACCTCCGTGCAAGAAAGAGAGATCCCAAGGTGGCAGTGGTAGAAACCATGGTGATCCCTTGGAAGTGTAGCCTGGCACACATATTTTGGCAAACAGAAGCCCACGCTGCCACCAGACATACTCACTCGAGGGCCATAAATTATCCTAATCCAGCCAATCTTGATTTAACAATATGGTACTTGAAACTCTATCTTATGGCATAAAGGTCTGACTGATAGTGTAACCAAATTCCCCTCAACCAGGACTAGAAAAATGTTAATCTTAATTCTCTAAAATTTCAAACATCTGAGATATCAATGCTCTTCTTGTGAAATATCAGGAGACTAGGAGAGTAAAAGTGATACCTTTATTGATTAAGTTGCTAAAGTGAAATCTTGAAGAAATTCTGAAGCTGTAGATTTTCCTGCAAGGTGTAGCCCCTCCAGTGATACGTAGTCTACATGGGACTTGAACTTGGTCTTGAAGTGTAACAATCCACTCCCTTTCAACCCTGGTCTCTTCTGTGTCCCTGAAGCACCTTAAGTGTAAGACTTTGGAAGCTCAATGTTTTATCCTGTGAACCCTTCACCTTATCTTCATCAGGATAAGGAAAATTTGAGGATGGTTTCAGAGTTCCGTCCAAGGTGGTGTGTTCTCTCCACATCCTATATTATAATTCGCTACGTATGTTTGTCAGAAGCCATCATGCGCAGTAGAGACAGCTGCGCACGCTGCAGTCATGCGCAGTACAGACTGCCCCAGCCACGGCTGATACAGAGTGGGGCTCTGAATTCAGACCGGAGTCCTCTCTGCGCACTTTGAGCAGAGGACGACTCTGGTCTGACTTTGGAGCACCCCGCTCCGTATCAGCTGCGGAGCGGGCAGTCTGTACTGCGCGTGACTGCAGCACCGTCAGTGTTGGCCCTTGTACACAGGCTTTAAAACTAGTTAAATCAATAATTGATTTTACCTTCTCTAGGTCATAACCCAGGCAACAAGATGAAGGAATAATTGCATACGTTGTATGCGGTCCAGTGCTTTAGACAACATGTTCACATTAGTAAACCCTTCAATCTGCTTTTCATCATTTCTGAAGGTCCTGGAAAGTGCAGAACAGCTTCCAAGGCTACAACAGCATCAAGGATCAAATAGACTATAAGACAAGCCTGTATTCTCAGATACAGACTAATACATGGCCCAAGACTTTAAAGCATCAACAGTTCATGGCTTTGTACAGCAGCCTCCTGGTCCTCTGTACACGCGTTTTTGAATTTCTGCAAGGTTAACATGCTTTATTCAGGAGAAGCAAGTTTGGATGCAATGTTCTTTAAGCTGCAGTTGTTTAACCACTTTCTCTCACACCCCGCATTTTTGGAACATTCCCATAGTCTCTCTGTCCCCAACTGGATGCAAGAGAAAGAGGGGAACTTATTTACAGATATTTTTTTTTTCTTCTATGTCCCAACACAGCATTGCAGTGGGTATTGTCTGAGCCCTCCAGCTGGGTAGAATCACTGAACAAAAACTTTAAAAAGTAGTCTTATGGGAATTCTCTCCAGTTTTGCCTTTGTCCAAGCTGTAACAGAAAGCACATAGTTAAGGGTAGAGTGTGCAGTGGAGGGACACAGAAGAAAAATTAATATTGTTAAATAAATTCCCCTCTTTCTTCTGTGCCCCTTACCAAAAGGCATTAGAGGGATTTAGAAAGCAGTGTCCATAACCAGCCAATGGTGGGAAAGAGGAAAGGTGTTAGGAAAGGAGAACCCTGGATGAAGGTACAGGCAATAACCAATTCAGCCCAAGAAGAGAAGCAAGGAAGGAGCCTACCAGTTAAACTGTGACCACTGCTTGAAGGACTTTTCTTCCAAATCTAGCGTCAGCCAAGGCTAGGACATATAGTTGGTAATGCTTTATGAAAAGCGATATGGAAGACCAAGTAGTGGCTCTGCAAATCTCTAACGCTATCTTTGACTAGAAAATGGAGATGATGGTGCTAGTGGAATGATCCTTTATATTCATAGGTGCAGGTGCTTCAAAGCCTGCTTCCTTGCAGGATAGCTTTATACCATTACTAATCCATCTAGGAGATAGAATGTTTTGAGGCAGGAAAGCTCTTGAATTTTCCTTGGAAACGAATAGACAAACTCTTCAAATTCCTCAGGTTCTATTGAGTTAAGTCTTTGTGTATCTGACTACGTCCAGATTATGGAACAGTCTTTCATTTTCCCCTTTGGTGCTGGGAAAATTGGAAAGGAAAATAATCTACAGGTTCAAATAAAAATCAGAGACAACCTTTGATCTGGAAGAAGCTTTAGACTGAAGGACATTCTCCTCCTGATGAATAAGTAGGTAAAGGGAATGGCAGCAAAGAGACTGAAGCTTGCAGACTCTTCTGGTAGAAGTGATTGCAGTCAGGTAGATAGCTTTTAGAGTCGGATTCTTAAGAGGGATCTTGTAAATAGGCTTGAAATGTGGTGAGGTAGAAAGTTGATCCAGGACCAAATTTATATCACTTCGAGGTAGCAGCTCTTGATTTGCAAATGTTTTTTTAAAGAATTTCTTCACCAAGTCATTGTTTGCGTACTGGCTTGTTAAAATAGTTGAAATAGCCAAAAGTTGGACTATAGAGGGTGTCCGAAGGCCTGACTCAAAACAGTTTTATAAAAAGTCCACGACTCCTGCGGAAGAGATAGAAATCACTGATGTTGAACAAGATTACATTACACGGGTGTTGTACAAACTCTGCAGTAAACTTTGGAAGTAGAGGCTTTTCTTCCAGTAATGAAAGTTCTGGCTACGGCTTCTGCAGTACCTCCATTCTTCAAAGACTGCCACTCAACCTCAATACCGTTAACTTCAAGAATCGAGGTGTGATGCAGAAGGGGACCTGGAGATAGAAGTTCTGCTGAAATTGGCAGTTTCCAAAATTGGGATGGAGACATCTGAATTAGAAGAGGAAACCCAGTCCTTCTTGGCCATTTGGGTGATATTAGCATAACCTTTGCCTTATCCCTTCTGACCTTCCTGAGGACCTCTAGGAGGGTAGGAATTGGACTGCAGATGTAATCAAAAAGACGTTTCATGGGAACATCAGGACCTCCTGGCCTAGAGCTTCCGGATTTGAAAAAAAATCCTTGAAACAGATTCGGAGTTGTGACACGGGAGAATTCTAGCGGGTACCCTAGTTCCAGAACTTGATTACCCAGAGATACGGGTTTGGGATGGTTATCCATAATTGGAAAAACACTTTCCAGTCTGCACCCCCACTGCTGTTTCTCACTGGAATGTCTTCTTGAAGTGGGCTTTAGAGGATAAGTCCTTCCTAAAGCCTACTGTGATATGGTGGGAGGATGTTTTAAGCCTCTAATCATATTCTCCCTTGCTATTTTCTTGCCTCACAAAAGGAAGGATTCCTGGAGCAAAAAACTGCTGAATATCTGGAAGGGGATCTTCTGTGTCTTAAATCATGAGGAAGGAGGGAACTCTTATTTGATACCTCATTGATAATATCTTCCAGGAGTTCTCCAAACAATATGGAGCCGGAAAATGGAAGGGCTTCAAGTTTACTTTTAGATGAAGCATCAGCCCACCATGGTTTTAGCCATAGAGACCGTGAGGCAGTGACAGAGGATCTGGTGACAGATTTAATGATATCAATGGAGGGATTACATGAGAAGTAGGTTGCTTCTTTTCTAGTAGAAACGTCCGTCATAAGCCTTGATTGAGAGCCAGATTTGATTTTCTTTTCAAGTTCTGATGGTGCAAGTAATGCACAAGATAATCGTGGCTGACTTCAGAGTCTGACCCAGGATGTTATATTGTCTACACAGGGCACTGTCCATCTTGCATTCCATTGCATCCTTGAAAGGGGAACCATGTTCCAGTGGAAGGGTAGTTCTCTTAGATAGACAGACAAAGGCATCAGTCTTGGGAGGACCGACCCAAGCTTTTACCACATCTTTAAATGGATACATACAGAGCACTAGATCTAGTCTCCCATGTTCCACTTGGCTTTAACAAGATCAGAGATAGAATGATGTATGGAAAGAACCAGAAAGGATCTTTTAGGTTCCACAAATGCATCTGTAACATCCAGGACTGTGTACAGAGAATCTTTAGAAAGGATTGAACCTTGTCCTGGTTGAAAGAGCCAGAGATATTTGGAATCTCCTCTTATTCAGAAGACATTTCTGAGTGAGGATCTATAAGACTAGGTTCAAAATCCAACTCCTCTAGCTTAAATGACGTACCCTCTCCAGGGTCTGTGTTCTGGGTCTTTCTCTTGGGATCTCTGAATCACTCATGGTCTTGAAAGTCTCCTTCTTGGATAACTTCATCTAGGAAAGGAATTCCTGGAACTGAAACGCTATGTCAGAGTTTCAGGCCTGGCAGACAAGAAGCTGCATCACTGACTTTTGGTAGGAGAAGAGATTCTACCAATAGGAGAAGGAGAGGAGGAGGAGGTGGCAGTACATCGGTAGTGTGTTCCACGCTTGAAACACAATGGTGAGGAAGCTGCACCACTGAGAGAAGAAGAAAAGGAGACATGCTGTGCAACTGTCATGACTGCGAATTTGAGGTCAGATGACAGCATACTTGAATGAAGTTTGAAAATAGAATCCTCCCCTGGCAAAAAACTAGTGTGGATCCATGGGCTTCAGGGAAAGGTGGCATAAATCGTGGCCATCACAGTAAAATAAAAAATTAGAGACAAATTGCCATTGCCAGACTGTCCTTCATCTAGGAAGAAAGAAACCATAGAGAATTAACACAAGTCTCTTTTTAAAGTTTTCATTGATCCCACCCAAATGGAGGATGCAGACAACACCCGCTGTAATGCCATGTGTAAGGGACACAAGAAAAGGGGGATTTTTGTACTCACATAATCTTCTCTTAGTCCACTGGAGGACAAAGGACATCCTGCTCAGAGAAAACCTATTCTCTGATGGGGCTGAGGGTGCCCTGCCATTTTCTTGGCTCCTCTCTCTCTGAGTGACATTAAAGGGGAACATTCACCTTTTAAAAATATTTTACCATGGGTTTAGTTAATAAAATACCATTAGGAAAGGTGTTTTTTTCTTCATGTGCATACTTTTAAAGATATTTAATCTTATAGCTGTGCACTTGAACTGTGCCGAAGATTCAGAGTGCCCATTATGCACTTCTCCCCCCACCTCCCTCCCAGATGCCCCAGAGAGCGTGCTCATGCTTCCTTTCGATGTGGCGTGAATGGTTTCTATTGTTACATCAAGCTCTGGTTAGCATTCTACTGAGGTTGCAACACCTTTCCTAATACTACTTTATTAACTAAACTTACGGTAAAAAATGTCTAAGAGGTGAATGTTCCCCTTTAACTTCCCATACCTTGCTATATGTAAACTAGCCACTAGGTGGAATTCTGGGAGTAAAATAGGGCAGGAGAGAGGTTACTCGTTTCTTCATGGTTAAATGAACTAACTCCTTGGGGATATTCCTTTACCCCATAATCCCTGTATCCTCAAAGGAACAAGGGAAAAGAATTTATCGTTGTGAAATAAAATAGTTTTCTTTAGGTCAGTCAATTTTATATTTCAAACAATAGTACAAAGAGACATTTGTGAGAAGGTGGGAACTACAATCAGATGATTTTATAAAGACAACAAAAGATACTACACAAAACAAAAACAATCTGGAGAATTACATGCCCAGCTCTGCAGCGCAGACAAATTTAGGCTGATGAACTAAGTAGAAATAGGAACATTTTATAGGAGTCAAATAAAGATTCACAAAGCATTAAGGAACTTAATTTTATTGTCTGTGATGCAGATTATTTGCCCTCAGAATTGCCATTTCTTCACAATGTTTTATCCCAGTGGGAGCTATTGTAATTATCACATCTCTGACTCGACTGTGAGAGAGTTCTATACGTAGTTACACACAATTTAGTAAATCAGGGGTAATCATTTGCTGGCTCTCCAGCTGTTGGAGGTCTGGTTGGTTGGGGAATGTGAGACTTTTAGTCCCCCAAAAGCTGGAGGCCCAGCAAATAACTACCTGAGTAGAAGGTAATACATACACACAGTGTTGTTTCACAGCTCATCATGGTCTTCTGGCAGGATCTCTGGAGGTGGATGACAGGCAGCAGGAGTGAAGAACTCCATCAGGTACTCACAGCGACTCGGCTCAGATGTGGACGTAACTATAGTTTCCTTCCCACAGGACAGCTTCACCTGAGAAGACAGAGAGAGGTGAAATCTGCATCAACAATATAGACTTCCTGTGTCACTCTGCAGTGGGAGGGACAGACTCCATGTCCCATAGCTCCCTCCTGTCTGCATCACCCTGCAGTGGGAGGGACAGACTCCATATACCATAGCTCCCTCCTGTCCGTGTCACCCTGCAGTGGGAGGGACAGACTCCATGTCCCATAGCTCCCTCCTGTCTGCGTCACCCTGCAGTGGGAGGGACAGACTTCATGTCCCATAGCTCCCTCTTGTCTGTGTCACCCTGCAGTGGGAGGGACAGACTCCATGTCCCATAGCTCCCTCCTATCTGTGTCACCCTGCAATGGGAGGGACAGACTTCATGTTCTATAGCCCCCTCCTATCTGTGTCACCCTGCAGTGGGAGGGACAGACTCCATGTCCCATAGCTCCCTCCTGTCTGTGTCACCCTGCAGTGGGAGGAACAGACTTCACGTCCCATAGCTCCCTCCTGTCTGTGTCACCCTGCAGTGGGAGGGACAGACTCCATGTCCCATAGCTCCCTCCTGTCTGTGTCACCCTGCAGTGGGAGGGACAGACTCCATGTCCCATAGCTCCCTCCTGTCTGTGTCACCCTGCAGTGGGAGGAACAGACTTCACGTCCCATAGCTCCCTCCTGTCTGTGTCACCCTGCAGTGGGAGGGACAGACTCCATGTCCCATAGCTCCCTCCTGTCTGTGTCACCCTGCAGTGGGAGGGACAGACTCCATGTCCCATAGCTCCCTCCTGTCTGTGTCACCCTGCAGTGGGAGGGACAGACTCCATGTCCCATAGCTCCCTCCTGTCTGTGTCACCCTGCAGTGGGAGGGACAGACTTCATGTCCCTTAGCTCCCTCCTGTCTGTGTCACCCTGCAGTGGGAGGGACAGACTCCATGTCCCATAGTTCCCTCCTGTCTGTGTCACCCTGCAGTGGGAGGGACAGACTCCATGTCCCATAGCTCCCTCCTGTCACCCTGCAGTGGGAGGGACAGACAACACCCTTTCTTGTCTGGGTCTCACTCACCTGTGTGGAGCGGTTTGGTCCCTGCCAGCAGGCGGTTCCTTGTTCATACTTCATGGCACTGAATTTGTTATCCTCTGGTCCTGACCAGAATCCCCATGACCTGTGGCGATGAATACAATAAGATGGAGTATTACAAGTCTAGTCCTAGTTGTCTCATGTTCCGTACCAGTGGACTCTGGACTACATGGTCTTTACACACGAGAGACAAGAAAAGCAATTCTGTAGCAAACAAACTGCAAGATAGGGGACAAACACAAATTCCCTTTCATTCATATGGAGTATGAGAGCAAGAGAAGTCTCCATTACACATTGGGAAGCTATATTCTAGGGACCGCTATAGCATTCAGGTCTTAAAAGCACCATTTAGGATAAACAGGAATTTTTATATAACCCCTATAGTGCAGTTGGTTTGCTCCACTTTGCCTTTATACAAAATGCCCAATGTTCCCTATCTCCTAGCGCCAAGGACAATTCCATCCTCTTTTCTAACCCCTGGCCCAGCAAAGGCTCATCCCTTTAAGGGTCAGAGGAGAATAAAAAATTTTGCTTCACAATGCACTGTGTATCACTTTGGTGTTTCAAGTGTTAAACATAATACGCAGTTCTTTTGAAAACTCTGGGGCTGCAAAAGTAGTGCTTGGAGTGAAACTTGTTGCCGGTCAGCACTTACCCGAGGTTGGTTTCGGAGCCCCCGTGCTTTGGTTTCTGTGTCACGCGATTAAACGGACAGAGGCGATATATATACCTGGGGAGGAACAGAGAGAAATTGTAACTGCACCTCCTATTACCCTTTACTACTATTCCTGTGCACAGCTTTATCACTACATACTATCCATACTAATATTATGGATAGTATGTAGTGATAAAGCTGTATAACACAAAGCCTTATCACTACATACTGTATATACTAAACACACAGCCTTTTCACTACATACTATCCACACATACCAAGACACAGCTTTATCACTACATACTATCCATACATACCAACACACAGCTTTATCACTACATACTGTATATACCAACACACAGCTTTATCATTACATACTATCCACACATACCAACACACAGCTTTATCACTACATACTATCCATACATACCAACACACAGCTTTATCACTACATACTATCCATACATACCAACACACAGCCTGATTACTACATACTATCCATACATACCAACACACAGCTTTATCACTACATACTGTATATACTAACACAGCTTTATCACTACATACTATCCACACATACCAACACACAGCTTTATCACTACATACTATCCACACATACCAACACACAGCGTTATCACTACATACTATCCATACATACCAACACACAGCCTGATTACTACATACTATCCATACATACCAACACACAGCTTTATCACTACATACTATCCATACTAATATACAGCTTTATCACTACATACTATCCATACTAATATACAGCTTTATCACTACATACTATCCATACTAATATACAGCTTGATCACTACATACTGTATATACTAACACACAGCCTTTTCACTACATACTATCCACACATACCAACACACAGCTTTATCACTACATACTATCCATACATACCAACACAGCCTGATTACTACATACTATCCATACATACCAACACACAGCTTTATCACTACATACTATCCACACATACCAACACACAGCTTTATCACTACATACTATCCACACATACCAACACACAGCGTTATCACTACATACTACCCATACATACCAACACACAGCCTTATCACTACATACTATCCATACATACCAACACACAGCCTTATCACTGCATCCTATCCATACATACCAACACATAGCCTTATCACTACATACCATCCATACATACCAACACACAGCCTTATCACTACATACTACCCATACATACCAACACACAGCCTTATCACTACATACTATCCATACATACCAACACACAGCCTTATCACTGCATCCTATCCATACATACCAACACACAGCCTTATCACTACATACCATCCATACATACCAACACACAGCCTTATCACTACATACTGTATATACCAACACACAGCTTTATCACTACATACTGTATATACCAACACACAGCTTTATCATTACATACTATCCATACATACCAACACACAGCTTTATCATTACATACTATCCATACATACAAACACAAAGCCTTATCACTACATACTGTATATACTAACACACAGCCTTATCACTACATACTATCCATACTAATATACAGCTTTATCACTACATACTGTATATACTAACACACAGCTTTATCACTACATACTATCCATACATACCAACACACAGCTTTATCATTACATACTATCCATACATACAAACACAAAGCCTTATCACTACATACTGTATATACTAACACACAGCCTTATCACTACATACTATCCATACATACCAACACACAGCCTGATCACTACATACTATCCATACATACCAACACACAGCTTTATCACTACATACTATCCATACATACCAACACACAGCCTGATCACTACATACTATCCATACATACCAACACACAGCCTTATCACTACATACTATCCATACATACCAACACACAGCCTTATCACTATATACTGTATATACCAACACACAGCCTTATCACTACATACTATCCACACATACCAACACACAGCGTTATCACTACATACTATCCACACATACCAACACACAGCCTTATCACTACATACTATCCATACATACCAACACACAGCTTTATCACTACATACTATCCATACATACCAACACACAGCCTTATCACTACATACTGTATATACCAACACACAGCCTTATCACTACATACTATCCATACATACCAACACACAGCCTGATCACTACATACTATCCATACATACCAACACACAGCTTTATCACTACATACTATCCATACATACCAACACACAGCCTGATCACTACATACTATCCATACATACCAACACACAGCCTTATCACTACATACTATCCATACATACCAACACACAGCCTTATCACTATATACTGTATATACCAACACACAGCCTTATCACTACATACTATCCACACATACCAACACACAGCGTTATCACTACATACTATCCACACATACCAACACACAGCCTTATCACTACATACTATCCACACATACCAACACACAGCTTTATCACTACATACTATCCACACATACCAACACACAGCTTTATCACTACATACTATCCACACATACCAACACACAGCCTTATCACTACATACTATCCATACATACCAACACACAGCCTTATCACTACATACTATCCATACATACCAACACACAGCCTTATCACTACATACTATCCATACATACCAACACACAGCTTTATCACTACATACTATCCATACATACCAACACACAGCCTGATCACTACATACTATCCATACATACCAACACACAGCTTTATCACTACATACTATCCACACATACCAACACACAGCTTTATCACTACATACTATCCACACATACCAACACACAGCTTTATCACTACATACTATCCATACATACCAACACACAGCCTTATCACTACATACTGTATATACCAACACACAAGCTTTATCACTACATACTATCCACACATACCAACACACAGCTTTATCACTACATACTATCCACACATACCAACACACAGCCTTATCACTACATACTATCCATACATACCAACACACAGCTTTATCACTACATACTGTATATACCAACACACAAGCTTTATCACTACATACTATCCACACATACCAACACACAGCTTTATCACTACATACTATCCACACATACCAACACACAGCCTTATCACTACATACTATCCATACATACCAACACACAGCCTTATCACTACATACTATCCATACATACCAACACACAGCCTTATCACTACATACTATCCATACATACCAACACACAGCTTTATCACTACATACTATCCATACATACCAACACACAGCCTGATCACTACATACTATCCATACATACCAACACACAGCTTTATCACTACATACTATCCACACATACCAACACACAGCCTTATCACTACATACTATCCATACATACCAACACACAGCTTTATCACTACATACTATCCACACATACCAACACACAGCTTTATCACTACATACTATCCACACATACCAACACACAGCTTTATCACTACATACTATCCACACATACCAACACACAGCTTTATCACTACATACTATCCACACATACCAACACACAGCTTTATCACTACATACTATCCACACATACCAACACACAGCTTTATCACTACATACTATCCACACATACCAACACACAGCCTTATCACTACATACTATCCATACATACCAACACACAGCTTTATCACTACATACTGTATATACCAACACACAAGCTTTATCACTACATACTATCCACACATACCAACACACAGCTTTATCACTACATACTATCCACACATACCAACACACAGCCTTATCACTACATACTATCCATACATACCAACACACAGCCTTATCACTACATACTATCCATACATACCAACACACAGCCTTATCACTACATACTATCCATACATACCAACACACAGCTTTATCACTACATACTATCCATACATACCAACACACAGCCTGATCACTACATACTATCCATACATACCAACACACAGCTTTATCACTACATACTATCCACACATACCAACACACAGCCTTATCACTACATACTATCCATACATACCAACACACAGCTTTATCACTACATACTATCCACACATACCAACACACAGCTTTATCACTACATACTATCCACACATACCAACACACAGCTTTATCACTACATACTATCCACACATACCAACACACAGCTTTATCACTACATACTATCCACACATACCAACACACAGCTTTATCACTACATACTATCCACACATACCAACACACAGCTTTATCACTACATACTATCCATACATACCAACACACAGCCTTATCACTACATACTATCCATACATACCAACACACAGCTTTATCACTACATACTGTATATACCAACACACAGCTTTATCACTATATACTATCCACACATACCAACACACAGCTTTATCACTACATACTATCCACACATACCAACACACAGCCTTATCACTACATACTATCCATACATACCAACACACAGCTTTATCACTACATACTATCCACACATACCAACACACAGCTTTATCACTACATACTATCCACACATACCAACACACAGCTTTATCACTACATACTATCCACACATACCAACACACAGCTTTATCACTACATACTATCCACACATACCAACACACAGCTTTATCACTACATACTATCCATACATACCAACACACAGCCTTATCACTACATACTATCCATACATACCAACACACAGCTTTATCACTACATACTATCCATACATACCAACACACAGCTTTATCACTACATACTATCCACACATACCAACACACAGCCTTATCACTACATACTATCCACACATACCAACACACAGCTTTATCACTACATACTGTATATACCAACACACAAGCTTTATCACTACATACTCACATACTAACAGACAGTTTTATCACTACAGCTATGTTATACTTGTGCCAGCTCATTCCCTACTCACAGACAACTCTGTTACTCTACCTTTATACTGGAAGCAGCCCCTTCTGATCTATCATAAGGACCGGTTCCACACAGCTCTTTTCACTGCACAGTCCACTGCTATTCCTATAAGAGCCCCATACACAGACCCCCTTACACTAATACACACACTGCTATCTGCTTACTCGCTTGTTGAAAGTTCATAACATTCGCCATAAAGATATGAAAATTCTCCGTTGGGTCCAAAATCCAATGATATTTCCTTCTCCAGACCCCTAAAACACAAAGTCAATATTTGTAATAGCATTCAAGGGCTGAGGAAGTGCAGGGGCAGGCAACTGTGGTTCTCCAGATCCTAGGGACAACAGCTGGAGAGATGTGGTTGCCTACCACCAAGCTAGATTAATAAAGTAGAAGTACAACACTCAGGAGCTGGGTTACTGTAATAAGATGTTACAGGTACAATTCACTCAGGAGCTGGGTTACTGTAATAAGATGTTACAGGACAATAAGACACTCAGGAGCTGGGTTACTGTAATAAGATGTTACAGGTACAATTCACTCAGGAGCTGGGTTACTGTAATAAGATGTTACAGGACAATAAGACACTCAGGAGCTGGGTTACTGTAATAAGATGTTACAGGACAATAAGGTACTCAGGAGCTGGGTTATTATAATAAGATGTTACAGGACAATAAGGCACTCAGGAGCTGGGTTACTGTAATATGATGTTATGGGACAATAAAGCACTCAGGAGCTGTGTTACTGTAATAAGATGTTACAGGGACAATAAGACACTCAGGAGCTGGGTTACTGTAATAAGATGTTACAGGACAATAAGGCACTCAGGAGCTGGGTTACTGTAATAAGAAGTTACAGGACAATAAGGCACTCAGGAGCTGGGTTACTGTAATAAGATGTTACAGGACAATAAGGCACTCAGGAGCTGGGTTACTGTAATAAGATGTTACAGGGACAATAAGACACTCAGGAGCTGGGTTACTGTAATAAGGTGTTACAGGACAATAAGGCACTCAGGAGCTGGGTTACTGTAATAAGATGTTACAGGACAATAACACACTCAGGAACTGGGTTACTGTAATAAGATGTTACAGGACAATAAGACACTCAGGAGCTGGGTTACTGTAATAAGATGTTACAGGACAATAAGGCACTCAGGAGCTGGGTTACTGTAATAAGATGTTACAGGACAATAAGACACTCAGGAACTGGGTTACTGTAATAAGATGTTACAGGACAATAAGACACTCAGGAGCTGGGTTACTGTAATAAGATGTTACAGGACAATAAGACACTCAGGAGCTGGGTTACTGTAATAAGATGTTACAGGACAATAAGGCACTCAGGAGCTGGGTTACTGTAATAAGATGTTACAGGACAATAAGACACTCAGGAGCTGGGTTACTGTAATAAGATGTTACAGGACAATAAGACACTCAGGAACTGGGTTACTGTAATAACATGTTACATAGACAATAAGGCGCTCAGGAGCTGTGTTACTGTAATAAGATGTTACAGGACAATAAGGCATTCAGGAACTGGGTTACTGTAATAAGATGTTACAGTGACAATAAGGCACTCAGGAGCTGGGTTACTGTAATAACATGTTACAGTGACAATAAGACACTCAGGAGCTGGGTCACTGTAATAACATGTTACATAGACAATAAAACACTCAGGAGCTGGGTTACTGTAATAAGATGCTAGAGGACAATAAGGCACTCAGGAGCTGAGTTACTGTAATAAGATGTAACAGGGCAATAAGACACTCAGGAGCTGGGTTACTGTAATAAGATGTCACAGGACAATAAGGCGCTCAGGAGCTGGGTTACTGTAATAAGATGTTACAGGACAATAAGGCACTCAGGAGCTGGGTTACTGTAATAAGATGTTACAGGACAATAAGGTACTCAGGAGCTGGGTTATTATAATAAGATGTTACAGGACAATAAGGCACTCAGGAGCTGGGTTACTGTAATAAGATGTTACAGGTACAATTCACTCAGGAGCTGGGTTACTGTAATAAGATGTTACAGGACAATAAGACACTCAGGAGCTGGGTTACTGTAATAAGATGTTACAGGACAATAAGGTACTCAGGAGCTGGGTTATTATAATAAGATGTTACAGGACAATAAGGCACTCAGGAGCTGGGTTACTGTAATATGATGTTATGGGACAATAAAGCACTCAGGAGCTGTGTTACTGTAATAAGATGTTACAGGGACAATAAGACACTCAGGAGCTGGGTTACTGTAATAAGATGTTACAGGACAATAAGGCACTCAGGAGCTGGGTTACTGTAATAAGAAGTTACAGGACAATAAGGCACTCAGGAGCTGGGTTACTGTAATAAGATGTTACAGGACAATAAGGCACTCAGGAGCTGGGTTACTGTAATAAGATGTCACAGGACAATAAGGCGCTCAGGAGCTGGATTACTGTAATAAGATGTCACAGGACAATAAGGCGCTCAGGAGCTGGATTACTGTAATAAGATGTTACAGGACAATAAGGTACTCAGGAACTGTGTTACTGTAATAAGATGTTACAGGACAATAAGGCACTCATGAGCTGGGTTACTGTAATAAGATGTTACAGGACAATAATGCACTCAGGAGCTGTGTTACTGTAATAAGATGTTACAGGACAATAAGGCACTCAGGAGCTGGGTTACTGTAATAATGTGTTACAGGTACAATAAAGCACTCAGAATCTTGGTTACCATAACAAGATGCCGAAGGCGCAATAAGGCACTAAGGAGCTGGGTTACTTTAATATATAGCAAGATATATGGGGTAATAAGGAACTCGGAAGGTAGGCAGTTACACACCTGATAGTGTCTTCCATCTCACGCAAAGACTTTTCTGCTTCTTCATACTGAGAACGAGCTTTCTGAGCAGCTGAAAAACAAAAGAAAGTTTAGGAGGAGAGTTGTACAGGAGAGAAGGAAGGTGAAGAAAGTAAAAGTAAAGTAGACATGGGGGGGCTGCGTGCACACAAGGCACTAAAACTGGCTCCTCAGTCTGATACTCACTGTCTATCAATGCCTGGGTCATTTCATCATAAGGAGGGATCTCTGATTCAGTATCTGGAGTCTTGATGGGAGGAGCCTGTAAAAGTGCAAAGGGATACAAGTCTAGAACTGGCATTGTCTTTGATTATGCGAAGGGTTAGTGGCAAGGCATGCTAAGATTGTTGGGGGGGGGATAATAAAGGTCCTGGCCTTGCTGCAGGTTAGTTGTGCGGTTAGTGATAAAGTGTATGAAGAGGTTAGTGATAGTCACACTGAGACTTATCAGTAAAAGAAAAGACATACAATTTTGGGGCAGACCAACTACGCCATAGGGAAAAAATAAAAATGCCTTTATTTTCAAAGGAGACAAGCCCTGTACTTCTTCAGCAAGACACTTACAAAAAATGAAGTTAGGTGGCACTAGGCAGAGATTATAGTAGAGCTGAAAGGGGGTCTACTTACACCTTCCATCGGTTTTAGTTTAGTGCACTGCATCCTAGTGGAACATTGTGGTCCATGGGACCCCAGTGATTTAAAGAGAAATGGGTCCCTAACCGCTTGAATGTTACATCTCCAACTGTAGTGTTTGCAGGGTTGAAAGAACCATTTAAACCTTTCAGTGCCAGATGGGTGCACAATGCATTGAGAAGCAATGCACGAGTACCCCCTCTGGCACTCAAAAGGGTTAAAGAAGCAGTACATTTTGTTATGAAAATATATATATATATTGTAGGGCTTTTATTGTGTAAAATAATGGTACTCTCACTGCTGAGAGATGCACATTTCCAGTGTTATTTACAGTTTAACTAGTTTTTTCCTTCATTAACAGTGCCCTCTAGTGGTCAATTTCCAATTAGCTATCCTGTTACATGCTGATGGAGAGGAAAGTCAGTGCTTTACACCTCTCCTATAGAATGTGATAGAAACTGCTGAGTCACTTCCTGTCAGTTAGAACTATCAGGAAGTAAACATAGTAAATTCACTTCCTGATTATCTGAACTTTCACAGAATTTGAATAAAACAACTGACAGCAGTGGGAGTGACCTTGTTTTAATCAGCAGGAAAAGCTCTATAACATAGGTTTTCATAAAAAATAGTTTCTTGGTCCTTAAAATCACATGGAATTTGGGGGAATTATTTCTTCCCTATGGAGTCTGTTAGTCACAGGACTATTATTCTCTTCTTTTGTGTAGTTTAGAATGGACACATTAGTGATCTGCCCCAGGTAAGGTTAAATGTGCAGGATTCTCAATACCATATCTGATCCGGTTTAGGCCATAGCATCAGTGGCACAGTGTGGTATGGGTGTCCCAGATCAGTCTTCAAGTGAGTGGAAGAGAGAGTGAAGGAGCTCAGGCAGGAGAGGTTGAGTGGCAGATTAGTGCTGGGTCTTTCTCAGGTCAGGCTGGGAAGAAGCAGAGCATTAGCCTTACCCGGTGGTCATCATCTGACTCATCCTCTTCTTCCTCTTCTCCTTCCTCTCCATCCTCATCCTCCTCTTCTTCGGGGGAAATTTCTGGGTGTGTTTCTGTTCCCTCCTCTACCTGGGGTGGTGAGTGGGCCTCAGTCTGAAGGTCATGAACAGATACAGGAAGGTTAGTTTCCAAGATATTCCGACAGAGAAGCCAGATTCTCCATTCCATACAGATGTCCAAAGTGGGCCAGGCATTCCATGACTCGTATCCTCCCAGGCTTTTGATACCCACATCCCACTCTCCTCAGTGCCCTAAATGCTCCCAAATCAGGCCCAGTAGTGGTCTAGATGCACCATGCCCCACAAAGAGGCCAGCCCACCCAACCCCCTCCCCAATGTCTTGCCCCACAAAAGTCATAACCTCTCTGCACAAAAGAATAAGAGGAACCATTCTGGAGCAAACCAACTGCTCCATATGGGACAAACAAATCACACACAAACACACACACAAACACACACAAACACACACACACACAAACACACACACACACACACACACACACACACACAAACACACACACACAAACACACACACACACAAACACACACACACAAACAAACACACACACAAACAAACACACACACAAACACACACACACAAACACACATAAACACACACACACAAACACACACACAAACACACATAAACACACACATAAACACACACATAAACACACACATAAACACACACATAAACACACACATAAACACACACATAAACACACACATAAACACACACATAAACACACACATAAACACACACATAAACACACACATAAACACACACATAAACACACACACACACACACACACACACACACACACACACAAGATATTCCGATAGAGAAGCCAGATTCTCCATTCCATACAGATGTCCAAAGTGGGCCAGGCATTCCATGACTCGTATCCTCCCAGGCTTTTGATACCCACATCCCACTCTCCTCAGTGCCCTAAATGCTCCCAAATCAGGCCCAGTAGTGGTCTAGATGCACCATGCCCCACAAAGAGGCCAGCCCACCCAACCCCCTCCCCAATGTCTTGCCCCACAAAAGTCATAACCTCTCTGCACAAAAGAATAAGAGGAACCATTCTGGAGCAAACCAACTGCTCCATATGGGACAAACAAATCACACACATACACACATACACACACACACACACACACACACACACACACACACACACACACACACACAAACAAACAAACAAACAAACAAACACACACACAAACACACACACACACACACACACACACACACTTTAACGGAGGCTTTAATAATTTGAAAGCTAGCGAGGTCTCCGGTGCATTGCTATCTAGTATTCAAGGGTTTAAAAGACCTATTTAAAGCAATGTAAAGTTTTATTTCTCCCCTATGGAGAAGATGGATGGCCCCAAAGTGTTCCTCATTTCTTTTGTGCATAAGGTCTAAACATGTCCCCACTGTAGTCTGTCACTTACATCAGATTTGAATTTTTCTCGGATTTGAGGCCAAACAGAATCCTGGAAAACGCTGAAATCCAAAGACTGTGACCCACCTAGGAGAGACTGGGGGGGAGAGGTGTGAGGGAGGAAGCACAACACACATTACACCTCATGTATGTAAATGGCAGAGAGACAATCAACTGGTATAGAAGTATGTGTTTCTAGACATTTTCCCTTCATCTGAGTTCTGCATAGTTGTTGTTAAAGAGGAACAAACACCTTTTCAGAGATGTATTTAGGCCTAGGGAGACATATTGATAAGACAGCAAAACAATGCCATGGAGAGTTGTTATGACATCACCAAGTATTGCACATAAAGTCACATGCCATGTACCCTACTACACAGACTTATCTCAAAGTTTAAGAGGCTGAGGGACATTTCATTTGCAATGTCAGGCGTAACATACACTGTATATATAATAGGCTTTAGTGGGTCTTTGGTCTTTTAGGACCATACCCTTCAAACCCCATAGATCAGGGGTAGTCAACTGTATGCCCAACTGTTGGGGACTACAACTCCAATTATCCATAGCCAAACATTAAAGGGATAGTAATGTTTCACAATAAAAGCAGCTCTGATTAATCTTCATAGTATTTGGGCCATGGAGAGTGTTCTTTCAGTACTGTCAGAATTGTAATACAAGAGTAATTGAATGATAAAGTATCCCCCTCCTGCCCCTTCTACTGATGTAACACTGTTCACCTCAGAGCAGCAAGACTGTCCCTCTCTGTGATCCATCAGGACAATCTTCAGTGAGCATAAGGGAAAAACCTGTCAAGGGGGTAGGGTTTTCCTTATGATCGCAGTAAGAAGATTGTCCCTTGGTGTGATCTGTCCAGTCAAGGGACCAGATTTCACATCTGAGGGGAGTTGGTTACACTAGGTAAAAGGGGTGAGAGGGGGACACTTTATCATTCAATTACTCTTGCACTACAACTCTGACAGTATTGAAATAACACTCTCCATGGCTCAAATACTATGAAGATTAATTGGAGATGCTGTTTTTGTGAAACATTTAAGGGCTAGCGGTCCCAGGAAGTTTCCTTCCCTTAAGGACTGATTTGATCTATGCTGACACGCTGGCATGGGGGTCTGAGAGAGACCGATCCAAATACTATGAAGACTATTGGAGCTGCTTTTTGTGAAACATTACTATCCCTTTAAGGTCCAACAATTATATTGTTGCTGTAGCAAGACAGATAGAAAAAAAAAAAAAGACCCCTTTGAATACCAGAGATGCATTGCAATATGATTTGGATACCTCTCTGGCACTCACAGGGTTAAACTGAGATCTCTCGTCAATATGCAGACATGGCATAGCAGCCATTTTGACATGCAAAATACTTTGCATACAGGCACAAATAAAGCAATAACTACTGCCTAGCATGCCTGGAAGTCTGCACCTATAATTTCCTAATCACCTGTTTGTAACAAAGTAACATATACTTTATGCTTCACTGAAAAATCCAGAACTACTACTATTGCAAGGGTGGAAAAATCCCAAAAGCCTGGAACCCAGGGCTCCTAACAGGCTTCGTATGGTTTCTACATTTGTTTTAAAGCGGAACTTTCACCTAAGCACAAGTGTGCTTTAATCCATTTATTATACCGATTGTAACTGTGCTTTTTTTTTTTTTTTTAAACGTGATAGAAATGAAGTTTGAGGGTTAACTTTTTCCCTATTCTCCTCATTCTGATCGGCACCATCTTACCTTTGAGAATAAAGGCGAAATCCTCCTCCCCACTGGTCTGTCAGTAAGCTGGAAAACTCTCATTGGCAGAGATCGATAGATCCTCCTCCTCGCTGGTCTGTCAGTATACTGGAGCACTCTTATTGGCAGAGATCAATAGATCCTCCTCCCCACTGATCTGTCAGTATGCTGGAGAACTCTCATTGGCAGAGATCAATATCTAGCCAATGAGAGTACTCCAGAGCTTACTGACAGACCAGCGGGGAGGAGGATCTCCTGTTTTCTCATTGGCAAGATGGTGCCGATCAGAATGAAGTGAAGAAGGAAAAAGTTAACCCTCAAACTTAATTTGTATCGCTTTTTTTTTTTTTTTTTTTTTTTTTTTTTAAACAAAACCAACACAGTTAGAATCGGTATAATAAGTGGATTAAAGCAAACTTGTGCTTAGGTGAAAGTTCGTCTTTAAATAAATCAGTGTATACAGTGGGGCAAAAAAGTATTTAGTCAGCCACCAATTGTGCAAGTTCTCCCACTTAAAAAGATGAGAGAGGGCTGTAATTTTCATCATAGGTACACTTCAACTATGAGAGACAGAATGGGGGGAAAGAATACAGGAAATCACATTGTAGGATTTCTAATGAATTCATTGGTAAATTCCTCGGTAAAATAAGTATTTGGTCACCTACAAACATGCAAGATTTCTGGTTCTCACAGACCTGTAACTTCTTCTTTAAGAGTCTCCTCTGTCCTCCACTCATTACCTGTATTAATGGCACCTGTTTGAACTTGTTATCGGTATAAAAGACACCTGTCAACAACCGCAAACAGTCACACTCCAAACTCCACTATGGCCAAGACCAAAGAGCTGTCGAAGGACACCAGAAACAAAATTGTAGACCTTCACCAGGCTGGGAAGACTGAATCTGCAATAGGCAAGCAGCTTGGTGTGAAGAAATCAACTGTGGGAGCAATTATTCGTAAATGGAAGACATACAAGACCACTGATAATCTCCCTCGATCTGGGGCTCCACGCAAGATCTCACCCCGTGGTGTCAAAATGATCACAAGAACGGTGAGCAAAAATCCCAGAACCACACGGGGGGACCTAGTGAATGACCCGCAGAGAGCTGGGACCAAAGTAGCAAAGGCTACCATCAGTAACACACTACGCCACCAGGGACTCAAATCATGCAGTGCCAGACGTGTCCCCCTGCTTAAGCCAGTAAATGTCCTGGCCCGTCTGAAGTTTGCTAGAGAGCATTTGGATGATCCAGAAGAGGATTGGGTGAATGTCATATGGTCAGATGAAACCAAAGTAGAACTTTTTGGTAAAAACTCAACTTGTCGTGTTTGGAGGAGAAAGAATGCTGAGTTGCATCCAAAGAACACCATACCTACGGTGAAGCATGGGGGTGGAAACATCATGCTTTGGGGCTGTTTTTCTGCAAAGGGACCAGGACGACTGATCCGTGGAAAGGAAAGAATGAATGGGGCCATGTATCGTGAGATTTTGAGTGAAAACCTCCTTCCATCAGCAAGGGCATTGAAGATGAAACGTGGCTGGGTCTTTCTGCATGACAATGATCCCAAACACACTGCCTGGGGCAACGAAGGAGTGGCTTCGTAAGAAGCATTTCAAGGTCCTGGAGTGGCCTAGCCAGTCTCCAGATCTCAACCCCATAGAAAACCTTTGGAGGGAGTTGAAAGTCCGTGTTGCCCAGCGAAAGCCCCAAAACATCACTGCTCTAGAGGAGATCTGCATGGAGGAATGGTCCAAAATACCAGCAACAGTGTGTGAAAACCTTGTGAAGACTTACAGAAAACGTTTGACCTCTGTCATTGCCAACAAAGGGTATATAACAAAGTATTGATATGAACTTGTTATTGACCAAATACTTATTTTCCACCATAATTTGCAAATAAATTCTTTAAAAATCAGACAATGTGATTTTATGGATTTTTTTGTCTCATTCTGTCTCTCATAGTTGAAGTGTACCTATGATGAAAATTACAGGCCTCTCATCTTTTTAAGTGGGAGAACTTGCACAATTGGTGGACGACTAAATACTTTTTTGCCTCATTGTACCACACAATTGGCTTCTAAATGTCTTAGTTAGCTCCTAAGAAAATGTGCTTAGCCTCAAAATTTGATATTGTTGTCCAGCTCTGATCTACTGCATACCGATTCATCACAACTAGACAAAGCGGCCAATCTCACCTGTGCCTCTTCATCTGACAGAGCGCCATCTCCATCTGTATCCAGCTCCGCATGAGAGACCAGCTCAGATACAGCCAACCTGAGAAAGAAATGGTTTTATAACATATTGTCTGGTATGGAAAGACAGCTTTAACCCTTTGAGTGCCAGAGGGGTACACAACTCATTGCAAAGCAATGAATTGCTTACGTCTCTGGCACCTAAAGGGTTAACCCCTACAGCACATTGCGATGGAGAAATCTGGCACCAAATAAGTCAAATTCTGTCTTATATGTACTTTGCATTCCCACCCCACACCAATAAAGCTTTTCAGTGTATTGGCACAGTAATATAACACCACAATACTCACATTTCATTGTGTCTGCTCAAAGTGTAAAACAATAAACAACCATAAAAAAAAAAACCCAAAGATATTTTAGCTTATTTAATTTGAAATAAACTTGTTATATTATAGTCCTAGTGATGGAATGCCGTTTGGATTTATATTCTGGTTTAAAGTGGGTCTATCAGATATAGAAAATTAATGTTCATTAGTTAGAGCATTTAGCAAAAAAGTTTAATGTTACTCTTTTTTTTTTTTTTAAATCATGTTATCTGCGCAAAAATTAATGTTTAAAATGTGCCCGGCAGCCTACTTCTGGCTTGCAGTACTGCCTCTGCTCCCGTCCCACTACCCAGCATCCTCCAATGACGGAGGCTTTATTTCTCTAAGCTACAGCGATCTCATTGGCAGAGATAGATATCTAGCCAATAAGATTGCTCCGGATTAGAGACGGACAGCCTCCATCATCGAAGGATGCTGGGTAGTGGGACGGGAGCAGCCTCTGTGTGGCAATCTGTGGCAAGCGGAAGTACACTGCTTGACACTTTTTAAACATTATTTTTTTGTGCAGATAACGGGTTTTTAAAAAAAATGAGTAACATGAGTAATAGGGATTGACGGTGCAGGAGCACAGATGCCTCTAAAGAAGCCTGTCAGTCAGTATCAGATCAAGTAAGATTTGTTGAATAACGCTGTACTTATCTATATAACACTAGTATTTATTGCTGTATCAATAATTGTTTTATGGTGGGCACTTTATGTTGAGTGATAGTTTCACTTTAACACAAAAAACAGCCTGTATGCAAATAGATTCTGCCATGCATTAACCCTGTGAGTTCCAGAGGGGTAGCAATGTGTTGCCTACCCCTCTGGCACTCAAAGAGTTAAGCATTGCTTTACAGAAAGGGTGATTCATGGGTCAATCAACCAGCAGAGATGGTAATGACAAATAATGTTAGGGAATTCCAGAATGCCTGGGATAGACATACGTCTACTCTGAATGGTGTATTAGGCATTTTAGTTACATAGGGAAATGGGCACACTATGTCTCTAGGGGCCCTACCCTGCTTGGGCACACCTCTGTGTCTAACAATGACTAACAGACTGCGGCACTAAGAACTGGAGCAATTCTAGGGCAAACCAACTGCATAAAAGGAGACAAAAAATGTAAAATAAATCACATTGACTGGGGCTTTTAAGCCCATGAAATGCTAGAGATCTCCAGCTCATTGTAAAGCAAAGTGCTTGAGATCAAGCTAGTATTCTATGGACTGAAGGTCCCACAATCCCTCCAGTTCTTATTAGTACAGCAGTGTCACTTTCAGCTGAGTCACGGTGGAAATATGAATTACTGACATTACATAGAAAGTGGATAGAAACAAAAACACAGCTCATAGGACAAGAGATGCTGGTATAAAGAGTTCATCACAAATCACATGCTGTTAAAGGGGATCTATCACCCCTATACATGTTTGTCTAAAACGTTAGTGTATATAGTGATTAGACTGAAAACGTTTTTCATTTATATGAGAGGCTTTCTGCCTGTAAGCCTGACCGCTCTCATTGGCAGAGATCAATAACTAGCCAATGAGACCACTCCAGCTTTCAGACAGAAAGTCTCCATCATTGGAGGAGGCTGGATAGAGGGAGGGGCGCAGAGGCAGAGAGACGGACTGCGGTTACAGAGCAGGTAATCGCAGTCTGTCCGGAAGGAAGCCGCAGGGTAATCTTTAGACATTTAATTTGGGCAAAAATATATATATAGGCCACTGCGAAATTGCACCTAAAAAAAAAAAAAAAAAAAAAAAAAAAAAAAAAATGGTTTTAGCTGTAATAACTTTTGAATCAAACACCTCTCGGCAGTGGGAGTTCCTTGTTTTAGTCAGGGGGATAAATATTACAATATATTTGTAAAAAAACATAATGATCTAAAATAATAATGAAAAAATTACAACCCCACTAAAATAAAATAATCTTATTTTGTCTGCACTTGCTTACAATCAGCTGAAAAGAAGAAATGTGCCCACTCCTGGAGTAGGAGAAGCGAAGGCCAGTACACAGATGTCTTTAGTCAAAATACTATATAAATAAGGTATAAACCTGTTCCAGTCAGCTAGCAGGACAGTATAAACAATGTAAAATCCTATTCCAGTCAGCTGGCAGGACAGTATAAACAATGTATAAACCTCTTCCAATCAGCTAGCAGGAAATGGCCTGTGAGTATGCTGGCTCTGTGTCCATGCACTTTATAGACTGGCTTAAGCTGATATGCCAAGTAAAATGGAGCAAATCTGGGGAAAACCAATGCGTGGGGAAGCATAAAAATTCCCATTTATTTAAAGGGATAGTAATACTCAAGATGTAAAAAAATGTTGTAGGATTTATGTCCTCGAATGAAACAAGGGTACTCTCACGGCTGAGAGATATTTTTTTTTTTTTTTTTTTTTTAATAAAAGAATAGAACCCCTCAAACTTGAATTTTTTTTAGGTGCAATATCACAGTGGCCTGAAAATTTACAGTGGCGCTGTTGCTACACCATCCTATGGACATTTAATTCAAAGTGAATTAAAAAATATACGTATTTTTCTTTCAAAGCAGCACAATTCTGGAGCAAACCAACTGCACCATAAAGGAACAAATAAAGGAGCAATTTCTCATTGAGTTAATGGTGTTTTAACTGGATGAATACTAGAGAGGTCCCCAGAGACGTCTAGCATGCAACAAATTAAAAGCTCCCAGTTAAATAGATAGGAACAGTTATGTGTCCCCTGTAGAGCAGTTGGTTTACCCCAGATTTGCTCCACATTTTGTAAGATAATCAGTCTCAATGTGCTTTTGTATTCAAGCCAGAGTGCATGGGACAGCAATGGAACATTCTATTCTAGATTAAAGCGGAACTTTAGTATAAAGTCATCCTCCAATAATTAAACATATGGCGACTAGAGTCATAATACATCTATTACCTCTCAAAAGTGCCAGATTCTAAAGTAATCCTTAATCTTCGGAGACTGATGGACAGGTTAGTACAGTCTGCACACCTGCTCTGTCAGTCTCTTCCGGTACCTTATGGCACAGTGCAATGCTTCTTAGAAGAGACCGGGACTGACAGTGCAGGCGCGCAGATGTCTCTAAGACAAGATGTCTGCGCTGATGCCTGTTCCAGTCTCAGAAGATTAAGGATTACTTTAGAATCTGCCACTTCTGAGAGGTAATAGACATATTATGAAGCTGGTTGCCATATTGTCATAGTGCCTTACCTTGGCCTGCGCCGTTCAGCCAGGAGTAGGGTTCTGGATGGATGCTCCTGCATCACTAGCAGCATTCCTCTGCCTGCGGCCTAGTCTGGTTCCTGGTTACTGGCAGCACTGAATCAGGCACTTGCCTGGATGCCTGTTATAGGCCCAGCCTGGGGGACCTAATTGGTCCCACCTTCTCCTACACCTTTATAAACCTCTCTGGGTCTGTGTATCCATTACCCTTACGTTGGTGTTCTGAGCAGTTCATTATCTAGTATTCCTGATTCCTGTGTATGATCCGGCTTGTCTGAACATCCATTCTGGTGTTGACCCGTGGCTCTGTCTCACTATTCTCCTTGTGCGTTCTGATTTGGCTCAGATATCCTTTCTGGTGCAAACCAGTGGCTCTGGCTGACTACCCGCTCTGTGTATGACCTAGGCTTGTCTGACTACCCACTCTAGTGTTGACCTGGGGCTCTGTCCACTGCGCATCCAGCATTCCATTGCTTCAGCGGATATCCTATCTGGTACAAACCCGTGGCTCTGGCCGACTACCCGCTCAGTGTATGACTTTGGCTCATCTGACTATCCTATCTGGTGCTTACTAGAAGGTCCTGTCTGTTCGCTCCTAGGGTTGGTTCCCTTATTCAGACATCCTTCCTAGTACTGACCTGGGGCTAGCAGACTCCCAGCTACTGACTGCAGGCTGAGTCAGTATCTCTTGGGTGTTAACTTACCGAGAGACTCCAGCAGGCTGAGGCCTAGTCTCGGACAGTGTGGTGGTGATTTGGGAGACTGCTATTTCTGATACAGTACTCGCCTTTTCGATCACCCACTGTGTGTATACATTATATTGCATTACTGTATTATTCTCATAATAAAAGTTATATATTAACTATACCGTCTGACTCCTGGTTCTGCTTGCCAACCGTAACACATATGTTTAATTATTGAAGGGCGACTTTATACGAAGTGAAAGTTCTGCTTAAAATTTGACAGATGATAGTGGGATAGTAGGAGAACACCTACTAATAACAACCCCCACTTACCATACAGTGGCCAGAAAATCCTAACGGCCCCTATAAATCCTGCTGCTGTTCAAGATGTAACATTGTCACTGGATATCATTCAATGGAAGTGGACATGACTGTTCTTATAGCAGGACCTGAAACTCTATTCACTGCACATGGTAATATTAACCCTTTAAGGACCGGTTTAAGTGGTTGCACGCGAAAGGTCGCCTAGATACAAATGTCGACATGAGAATCTCCCACTGCATTACAAAGCAAGATTCTCGTGTCTCTTACTAAAAGGTCACATCAAATACTCCCTGGCAGTAACGTTTAACCCTTTGCACCAACAATAGAAAAAACTGACAACAGCAAGGATATGGAGTAGCAGCAAATGGTTAATCCTAGCAGAACGGGTTAACATAGCACAATATAGGGATTTCAGCATCTTCAACATAGTCTAGTGACAGTGACATCATTAAATGCTAACTCCCAGCACAGTGCCATGTATTAGAATTAAACTGAGTATCTATGTTAACCAGCCAGCCGGAATGCATAGTGCAGCCATGAGCTGGGTTAGCACGTTCATCTTTCTAACTTCATGGAAGACCAAGTCAACCCAATGCCGGTAAATAAACTCCAATGGATGCAGATGGCGGAGTGTCTGCACAGTCTCCAGCCACCTCTGGTGTTCTCATCTTTGTTGTTGATATGCCTCAAAGCCTGCAACTAGATAATAAGCCACGTGCAGAAGTCTCCCAGTGGTCCTTTTCCGTAGCCCTTGGAGGGCAATGCAGCTGGAACAACTGCCACATCTCACCACAAAAATATGGAAATGTATTCCAGATCAGGCTGGGCACACAAGACATTGTGGTATTGAATGGCGATTTTACTATAAGGCAAGCTCTAGTCAAGCATAGATAAAGGTAATAACACGGGATATCCTTTGGTTGGCTAAGGTTTGCATAAAGTTACTGCTGGAGAGTATTTGATGTGACCTTTTAGTAAGCAACATGAGAATCTCACGCTGTCATGCAGTGCTAGATTCTCATGTTGACATTTGTATTCAGGCGACATGTTAACTCTGCCATTTGGTCGCATGCTCTTTCGGAAGAGACCTTCTAAAAGGGTACCTAAGGACCAGAGGTGTGAGCAACGGATTGCTCCGCAATGCACTGCACACCCCTCAGGTCTTTAAAGGGTTAAGTATAATTGTGCACTCTGCCTACTTAGGTTTTTTAAGAAGTGCCAGCAACCGTCATGTCCGTCTCCTTGTACCTGACATCCAGGATGGCTTAGAGAGTTAGTAATACCCAATGATAATTTCAAGTTCCACCCTCCCTCCCCTTCTCCTGGTGTCAGCGCTCTATTGACAGCTGGAGAGCCCGGAGCAGGAGAGCCCGGTCCTGGGACAGATCTTTAAAAAGGATAACTTCATTGGAACAGTCTACAAAGCATGCCTGGTTTGCAAGCACACTCTGTAGATTGTTCCAATGAAGTATTTCTTTTTAAAGATCGCTATTTTGGCTCTGCTGAAGAGCCTCCTTGAGTTGGCCTCCTTGAATCTCCTGCGGTCAGCTTTACAGGTGACATCAGGGAAGGGGGGGGGGATTTAGTGGCAAATCTCTCTCAAATCATAAAGGTCTGAGAGGTGGGATTTGCTCCACGTAATTTTTTTTTTTTTTTTTAAATCTACAACACAAAATAAAGTTATCATTGGGCATTACTAAGCCTTTAAAGAAGTTCTCTCTCTAACCAAGAAGCAAGGACAAAATTAATACGGGTCATTAGGATTTTCGATCCATACTAAGGTAAATGTTGGGTTATTAGGAGGCATTCATTCGCCTTAAAAAAAACAAAAAAAAAAAAACAAACAAACACAGGTTTATGTACTCACATTCCATCCGAGTCCTTGTCCAGTTCCCCAAAAGCCTCCAGAGATCGCTGCTTGTCCAGTTCAGCTTTCTCTGCCTCTCTCCGCTCTGGAACATACATATCAATATAAATACAAATCTACAGATACGCTTGGACAGCACACACACGCTTATAGGTCTGTGTCACCTTCCCGTTTCGCTCACAGCCAGGCACACATGTAAAGGCCTACATCACCTTCCCCATTACACCAAACAGACAAAGAGGTACAGGCCTCTGTCAGCTTCCCCATTACACCAGAATGATAGACAAAGAGGTACAGGCCTGTGTTACCTTCCCATTCCTTCTTGTGTGCATCCTTCGCTTCTTGCTCAGGTTTTTCTGCCTCCTCTTTCTGTGCTCGCAGAGCATCCACTTGTTCCTGCAGAGTCAGGCGCTGCTGTACCATGTCCTGTAACTTCACCTGGGGCAGAAAATAAAGAAAGCCATCTCAATGCATTGCACAAGTCAAACTAGATCTTCCACCACTCTGTATGCACATCCTACATCACAGTGAGCTCCTACACGCTGCACAGTAGGGTTCCCACAATGCACTACTGCGGCTGTGCTTGCATCCGATATCACATTAGAGCTTCCACAATGCACGTCTCCATCACTACTTCTCCATGCAAATCTTTTAGCATTTATATATTCTTCAGTCCCCACAATACGTTATTGCTGTGTCCATTATACAGGATTACTGCTCCAATAATTCACCACTACAACTGTGTGTTCATCCTACGTTAGGCTTGTTACAAAACATACTCTTCTGATGCACTTCCAGACAACCATACCCACAATGCACTGCTGATTTGTAGTGTATATATTATACAGGACTACTCCACCATTAAAGCCACTTCTCTCAAATGTGGATCATACAACCACATACCCAACTCCCTGCTATTCTTGCAGGTACACATTTTACACTGAATTTTAGTTCCCTCAATGCATCACTATGACTGTATATACAGCACATACAATGCACGACCTCTCATATTTATCACACTGGATAACAGCTCCAAGTTACTACTACTCCTGTCTCTCTCTCACACTGGATAACAGCTGCCACAAATACTGTTTCACTGTACATATATTAAAAGGGACACCTGTTCCAGTATGCATCTAACACTGTATTACAGCTTCAATAATTCACTGTTTTTATTAGATCAATAAAGAGTTCTACATATTCCATAATTCACTGCTGCTTAGGCCTCAGAGTGAGCAACTCTACCCCCTGCAGTCAGAAATGGGTCATTACCTGCTTCTCCTCTCTGCCCTTTTTGGCGTCCTCTATCAACTGCTGCTTCAGACGGAATCCTTCTGTGGCCACCTCTGCCTGCTTCTGGAGCTCCTCTCGCGCCTTCCTCCCCATTTCCCTGATCAAATGAAGAAAGAAAGAAAAGGAAAGGATTGATCAAAAGGGGAGCGGTGAAGGAAATCGATGGTCATGAGGCACAACAGAAAAGTGGACCAAACCAATTGTAGCACCCATTGACTGAAAGGGGGATTTTAATGCCTTGAATGACAGAGAGGTTTCCAACATGTTGCTTCACAATGGGTTGGAGACCTATCTGTCATTAGAGAGATTAAAAGCCACCTTTCAATCAATGGGTGTTTTCATTCGTCACCTATGGTGAAGTTCTTTGACCCAGACAACTGCTTTCCTTTAGTGCATAAGACTCCATATTGGAGAAGACGTTCTTACCTGCAAGTGTTCTGACAAAGAGCTCCACTATTATACTCATCTGTAGTGTCACAGCAATCTGAGGGCAGAAAGAAGTGCGAGTTCTGTCAGACAAGTTTATTTTTAAGTGACCCTATCACCTTCAAATAAATTCACATATTTGAAAATTTTCTATAGAAAAGTCAACGCATCATGTTAGGCAACGATACGCAGATATATAGTTTAGAAGTGAGTGGGTTTTATTTCTGAAAAGTGCTCTGAATGCTAATTAAAGGGATACTAATGTTTCATAATAAAAGCAGCTCTAATTAATCATCATATTATTTGGACTTTGGAGAGTGTTATTTCAATTCTGTCAGAGTTGTAGTTCAAGAGTAATTCAATGACAAAGTATCCCCCTCCCGCCCCTTTTACTGATGTAGCACTGCTCAGCCAGATCAGAAGGGAGGTGCCCAGGTAGACTGCACAGAGGGACAATCTTCAATTAAGATAAGGGAAACACCTGAAAACCTTGTCAAGGGGGGCAGGGATTTCATTGTTCTCATAGGAAGAAGATTGTCCCCTGCTGTTATCTGTCTGGTCTATGGACTGGATTCCACATCTGAGAAGAGATGGCTTACACTAGGTAAAAGGGGCGGGAGGGGAAACTTTGCTTGTGCATATCTCTCAAACCATAAAGGTTTGAGAGACAAGACTTATATTTTCATGTTTTTTTTAATGCCTACAAAATAAAATAAAGATAATACAAAGTATTACTATCCCTTTAAGCTCTGTTTGCAGCACAAAGCCTAACACAAACATGAAGGAGTGAAGAAAAGGCAGTGCAAACATACTGATGGAGTTAATCAAACCGGTGTCCTTGAAGTCCCGGTTTTGCATACAGGGAAAAACTGCTTGTCCCTACTCAGGCAACCAGACCTCCAAATCGACTGTTAGAGCACACGCACACGCACGCACGCACACGCACACACGCACACACACGCACGCGCACGCACACGCGCACACACGCACACGCACGCACGCACACACGCACACGCACGCACGCGCACGCACACACACGCACACGCACGCACGCACACGCACGCACGCACGCACACACACGCGGGCACACACGCGCGCACACACGCGCGCGCGCACACACGCGCGCACGAACGCACGCGCACGCACGCACGCGCACGCGCACACACACACGCACACACACACGCACACACACACGCACACGCACACACGCACACGCACACACGCACACACGCACACGCACACGCGCACACGCACACACGCGCACACGCACACACGCACACGCACACACGCACACGCACACACACACGCACACACGCACGCACACACGCACGCACACACGCACGCACACACACACGCACACACACACGCACACACACACACGCGTGTCCTTGATCAATGGATGCCAGTATTCAAAGGGTTAATCTCAGCATTTAACTCACAATGTCCAAAAAAATGGTAAGGGGTTTAGGCATGCTGGATGTATCAAAATGTATTTATTTAAAAATCTATATTTAAAATGTATAGTGTTTCATACACTTAAAAACGTCATCTATCATTACAAATACTGCTCAAAGTAACGTGTTTCGTAATGTATAACCTTTACTTTCTCAAACACCTTTGAGCGTCACAAATAAATGATCAAAAACAAACAAGCAGCACGTTTCTATTTAACCCTATGAGTGCCAGAGGGGTACGCAACACATTGCAAAGCAATGCGTTGTGTACCACTCTGGCACTCAAAGGGTTAACACTATTTAAGCCAACCCCTTAATTTTAATCTAAGCATTCATAGAATGGTTAGATTTTAATGACCAATCAACAACAATGTAGCAACTGATCTTATGTTGCCACAATGCTGTTGATTAGCCCCATCTATTATCAACCCCTTTGTGTCAGAAAGAGGTCCCGCAATTGGCATGCATATAAATCTACATTTTTATCAGACCAATATCAGCTAAATAAACTGAAAACTAAATATATACTACAACAAGTGTAGTAAAAATCACAGCACAAATCATATATATTTTTTCACCGCATCCATGATTTATATCATTTAAATTTAACCTCTTTGAGACTACGTGGCAATATTCTTAAAGGCCCAGTTGCTTCATGAGTTTCACACCCATTTTAAAAACGTATCACCTTTATTAAATAAAAAACAAATTATTATTCCCATAACATCACAAAAATGAATAAGATTCTACTATGGGCATTATGCTTTGCAACAAGAGGCACTGAGACCGTAAAAAATTCCATGATCTCACTATCTTGGGGAAGTTTATAAACTGGCATGTAATATAATGAGATCTTGGAATTTTTTACGGTCTCAGTGCCTCTTGTCACGAAGCATAATGCCCATAGTAGAATCTTATTCATTTTTGTGATGTTATGGGGAATAATTTGTTTTTTATTTAATAAAGGTGATACGTTTTTAAAATGGGTGTGAAACTCATGAAGCAACTGGGCCTTTAAGAATACTGCCACGTAGTCTCAAAGAGGTTAAATTTAAATTATATAAATCATGGATGCGGTGAAAAAATATATATGATTTGTGCTGTGATTTTTACTACACTTGTTGTAGTATATATTTAGTTTTCAGTTTATTTAGCTGACATTAGTCTGATAAAAATATAGATTTATATGTATGCCAATTGCGGGACCTCTTTCTGACACAAAGGGGTTGATAATAGATGGGGTTAATCAACAGCATTGAGGCAACATAAGATCAGTTGCTACATTGTTGTTGATTGGTCATTAAAAAAAGAAAAACACTTCTGTGAATGGTTAGATTTAAATTAAGGGGTTGGCTTAAATAGTCTTAAATAGAAATGTGCTGCTTGTTTGTTTTTGATCATTTATTTGTGAAGCTCAAAGTTGTTTGAGAAAGTAAAGGTTATACGTTACGAAACGCGTTACTTTGATGAGCAGTATTTGTAATGATAGATGACATGTTTTTAAGTGTATGAAACACTATACATTTTAAATATAGATTTTTAAATAAATACATTTTGATACATCCAGTACGCCTAAGCCCCTTACCATTTTTTTGTACATTGTGAGGTAAACACTGAGATTAACCCTTTGAATACTGGCATCCATTGATTGAGGACACCTCTGTGTGTGTGCGCTAACAACCGATTAGGAGGTCTGGTCGTTTGAGTAGGGACAAGCAGTTTTTCCCTGTATGCGAAACCGATGCTTCAAGGACACCGGTTTGATTAACTCCATGAGTATTGATGTTATAAACGTTCCAAATCAATGTTATAGCGCTCCAAACATCCAGTCAGTATATGTGCACTGCCTTTTCTTTTCTTCTCTCCTTCATTTTCTGGGTTCATCGAGGTGATCATTTTACGGGGCACCTGAGGACCAACGTGAGCAGCTGTGTGATTCCGGAGGAGTTAACCCAAGTGGGTCTAAAATATCTTTCACCTGTCAGTTTGCCTATTCTGCATATATGTGCGTGTTAGGCCGATTATCCATGCGAGTACCCTGAATCTGGGACTGGCTGTGTGTTCGATTAAACATACATTATCACCCTATGAGGCTCCCCCCCCCTTTTTTTTTTTTTAACACAAACATGGTACTGCATGCAGAGAAATCTTCTGAGAAATAAAGATATCATTATCTTCTAAACTATACATCTGATTATTTCATTGACATTATATATAGTTTTGATTTATTTTAAGAAATTTAATTCAAAGTGACTGATCCATGTTAATACAATGGTTCTTCCTCTCCCCATATATTACAGTGTAAGATCTACAGGACATGATTCCCTTCTCCCAGTGGTTCCTCCTCTCCCTGTATTGTACCTGTGTCCCTCTGTATATTACAGTGTAAGATCTACAGGACATGATTCCCTTCTCCCAGTGGTTCCTCCTCTCCCTGTATTGTACCTGTGTCCCTCTGTATATTACAGTGTAAGATCTACAGGACAGGATTCCCTTCTCCCAGTGGTTCCTCCTCTCTCTGTATTGTACCTGTGTCCCTCTGTATATTACAGTGTAGGTTCTGAAGGACAAGATTCCCTTCTCCCAGTGGTTCCTCCTCTCTCTGTATTGTACTTGCGTCCCACAGTCTATCATGTCTCAATATATTAGAATGTTGGCTCTGTTGCCCACTCACCACAAATTCCATCATTGACCCTCGATGATGGTATGTACTGCGGCTTGTACCCAGCATTTGTGCAGTGAAACCGTCCATTAGAGCAAGCAGCCGTACCTGTGTTGCCACAATAAGAGGTGAGAAAAGGAATAAAAATGAACCCAGAGGGTGCACAACTCATTGTCCACTTATATCTGCATCTACTGGACACAACAATAGAAGTATCTGCCTGATAATAGTTTTTTTAGGCCAACACCAATACCATAACTTAGTTGTAGAGAACGTGCAATTCTCCTACTGTTACACTACAACGACACCAGCGCCACATAAACAGAAAAAGTGAAACAATTCTGGATTCAACTTTCCAGTGATTTAAATAGGGTTTTTAACCCACTGAGTGAAAGAGTGCTCCAACACATTGTTTCCCCTCTAAATCACTGGAAATTTGCATAATAAAGTATTCCCCAAATCAATGGCTCCATTGCAACAAATAAAAAAATCATATAGGATTTAAATGGGGGTTTTAACCTCTTGACTGCTGGAAAAATCGCTCCAATGCATCGCAAAGTAATGCAGTGTGACCTCTAGCATTCTGGAGTGTTAAAAGCAACATTTAATTCTTTTGAGCCCCAGACGGATATAGACCGCATTGCTTTACAATGAGTTGCATACCCCTCTGGCACACAAAGGGTTAAATAATCTGGGAACTTTCTTTATCCATTTCAGGGCAGCTAGCCTGCCCAGGAATGCGCCATTTTTATTGCTGTGCATAAGGGACATAGAATGTTTCTCTCATTAGTCTTAGACTATGAAGATGCTGAAGAACTCACAATAAGTTAAACGGATAGTAATGTCTGATTTTAAAGGGATAGTAATACTTCGTTTTATCTTTATTTTATTTTGTAGGCATTAAAAAAAACATGAAGAACGATATAAGTCTTATCTCTCAAACCTTTATGGTTTAAGAGATATTCACAAGCAAAGTTTCCCCTGCCGCCCCTTTTACTGATGTAAAACTGCTCAGCCAGAGCAGAAGGGAGGTGCCCAGGTAGATTGCATAGAGGGACAATCTTCAATTAAGATAAAACTTGTCAAGGGGGGCAGGACTTTCATTGTTCTCATAGGAAGAAGATTGTCCCCTTCTGTTATCTGTTTGGTCTATGGACTGGATTCCACATCTGAGAAGAGATGGCTTACACTAGGTAAAAGGGGCGGGAGGGGAACTCTGCTTGTGAATATCTCTCAAACCATAAAGGTTTGAGAGATAAGACTTATATCGTTCATGTTTTTTTAATGCCTACAAAATAAAATAAAGTTAAAACGAAGTATTACTATCCCTTTAATAAAATGTAGTATTGTAGATATTAAAAACAATAAATTGATTGATGCAAGTCCCGTCTCTCAAACATGTATAGTTTGAGAGATATACTCTGATAAAGTTCCCCCCTCCAGCCCCTTTCACAGTCTTCAGCCTCTAGCTGACGGCAGAAAATCCTAGTCTTTTTAGTTATCACTATTTTGGCTCTTCTGAGGAGACGCCATCGGGTTGCACGACCAGAATCTCCTGCTGTCAGATAGAGGCTGATGTCAGTGAAAGGGGAGGGAGGGGAGAACTTAGCAGGTTATATCTCTCAAACTATACATGTTTGAGAGACAACACGTACATCAATTAATTTATATTTTTAATGTCTACAATATTAAAGTTTCTTAACAGCAGGCATTACTATACCTTTAAGATTTTAGGGCCTAAGGAGAGTGAAGAAAAATTATATTAGTTAGAAGTTACCGAGTTAGCCTATTATATTTAATTGACCCATTAAAAGACCTTGCTGGCCTCGTTATCATCAGAGATCACTTTTGGACCCTATGCAGTCTGGTTTCCGGTGCGGTCACTCAGCTGAGACAGCTCTCTGCAGGGTGGTTAATGATCTCCAGGCTGCAAAAGCCAAAGGACAGTTTTCTATACTTATACTACTCGATTTATCCTCTGCCTTCGACACGGTTAACCATTCTCTGCTCGCTCAAATTCTCCACAATCTTGGCTTCCGAAATCAAGCTGCTTCATGGCTCTCCTATCTCTCACAACGTTCCTTTTTGGTATCCTCTAGCAATAGCACCTCCTCCACAGTCCCTCTGTCTGTGGGGGTGCCTCAAGGCTCCGTTCTGGGTCCTCTGCTTTTCTCACTGTACACCCTTTCATTGGGTGAACTTATTAGTTTGTTTGGCTTCAAATACCATCTATATGCTGATGATACCCAAATTTACATCTCCACTCCTGATCTTTCACCTCAAATCCAGCTGCAAATTTCAGACTGCCTTTTGGCCATTTCCTCCTGGATGGCACAACGTCAGCTGAAGATAAACATGGCCAAAACTGAACTGCTAATTTTCCCACCAAGACCTTGCCCAACACCTAGCTTCACCATTACAGTTGATGGAATTGACATTGATCCGGTCAGCTCAGCACTCTGCCCTGGGGCCATATTTGATTCCTCTCTTTCCTTCTCCCCTCACATTAACTCCGTGGCTAGATCATCTCGCTTCTTTCCACGCAACATTGCTAAAGTACACCCGTTCCTTTCCCAACAAACTACTAAAACTCTTATACGTGCCCTCATTCTGTTCTGCTTAGACTATTGCAATATCCTACTAACTGGCCTCCCTGCTACTCATCTTTCACCTATGCAATCTGTTTTAAACTCAACTGCACGAATAACCACACTCTTCCCAAAAACTGAACCTGCCCACATAATTCTCAGACATCTGTCATGGCTCCCGATTCAGCAGCGCATCAATTACAAAGTCCTTCTTCTTACCTTTAAAGCTCTCCACACTGCTACACCTCCTCCTTACATCTCTTCCCTCATCTCCTCTTATGTTCCTGGCCGCCTCCTTCGCTCAGCACACAACACCTTTCATGTTGCACCATCCACACCCTCTGCCCTATCCCATCTCAAACCTTTCTCGCTTTCTGCTCCATACCTATGGAGCTCCATACCCCTCTCCCTAAGTCTTGAAAATCCCCCTCTGTCTTTAAGTCTAACCAGGATATCTTATCTTCTGGAGCACTAGGACCATGCATTGCCTTTGGCCAAACTCAGCACTTGACACCCTCTTACCCCATTGTCTGTCTCCTTTTACCCACTTAGACTGTAAGCTCCTTGGGGCAGGGACCTCTCTCCTATTGTTTCTATGAATGTCGCACTTATTTCATCCCCTCATATTTATTGTAACATATGTCTACTGTAAGGTGCTGCGTACACTGTGTGGCACCATATAAATAAAGACATACATACCAGGTTCGTCTGTCCCATCAGCACAATCACAGTAATCATCATTGACACGGTCAAAGGGAATGGTACGAGATCCATCAAGACAGGTGAATGGTTTGGTATCATCGTAAAAACCACGATCTATAAGAGAAACATCAATGGAAGATAAAAAAAGTAAGTAACAGTTGAAGTGTAGCGGTCACTTTGAAACAAACAGACAATTCTGATAGAAATGTCAAAAGCATGTATCTGTTCCTCATGTTTTACCTAAAACCATAGTTTATGATATATTAAGCTTTATATGTCAGATAGTGAAAATCTGGCAGGCACTGGCTAGCACAATCACACTGCTCCCCATCCCAACTGCCAGTTCCTACCAGGAAGTACTAACATATATATATATATATATATATATATATATATATATATATATATGTTTTGTAAGCTCTTTCAAAATCACCTGTTATAAAGTAACAATTCTACTTTTATAACATGTTCACATTATCATATTTAAAAATAAGCCAAACATCAAAGGGGGGGATGAAAGGAGTGGCTGAGGTTGGTTGCAATCTCATTCTGCAGACTGTCCTATGAAGTCTGTGTATGATGCATGTGCATATGAATACCAACTATTTCAACAAAAGAAGAGGGAGGACTGTCTTAACCCTTTGAGTGCCAGTGGGGTATGGAATGCATTGCTTTGCTGTACCCCTGTGGCACTCACAGGGTTAAAGGTATAGTAATATATGAAAATGAATGGAGCTCCAATTGTTATACATAGTTTTTTCAGCATGTAAAATGCTATGTCAATAACATGCGATTTGTAGCTCAACAGTAATTTAATTATAATGGATCCTCCTCCTGCCCCTTTTACCTATCCTTAGCCACCTCCCCTCAGTTGTGGAATCCATTCATAGGACCAGAAAACTCACAGTGAGGGACAATCTTCATATACTGAGTATAAGGACACCCCCCCTCCTTGATGAAGGAGGGCAGGATTTTCCTTATGCTCACTGAAGATTGTCCCTTGCTGCACTCCATCCAGACCGGCTTGGAGAACAGCATAAAAGAGGAGGGAGGGGGATCCTTTATAATTGAATTACTATTGAGCTATTGCATACTACCAACATACCGCTCTACATGCTGAAAAAACTATGTTGAGCAATGGAAGCTCCATTTGTTTTCATATATTAACTCTTTAACCATTTGCTTGCCAGAAGTGTCCAAAGCATTGTGCTCCAGTGCTTTGGGTACCTCTCGGGTTTTCAAAGGGTTAAAGCAAGAGTGAGATATTTTTATGAAAACAATTTAATCTGGAGGAAAAGCCCTACAATATACCATAGGTACTTCTACTGCTGGGAAATTGGACATTCCAAAGTTATCCCTGTTTAAACTAATGATTTGTACATGAACATTGCCCTCTAGTGTCCAAATAGTTCACCTGGCGTTCAGACAGTTGTTCTCAGAGAAAGACAAGTCATAGACTTCAGTCCTCTATACAAAATAATAGTAACAGTTTCATCAATTAGTGACAGTTCTAAAAGTTATAACCTTTGAGTAAATTCTAATATGTTTTACTCGACAGAGAAAACCCTATAACATAAAAATCTTCCTAAACGTAATATTGCGTTAAAATCTGTTTTAAATATATATAATGCTTAAAAAGAGAGTACAGTATACAGTAATGTATTAAATATACAGACATACTGAGGGAGCATGGCCACTTAAAGTCAGTGGATGACAGCCCGAAAAGCCATCTCTGCTCTTCGATCAACAGGCCTGTCATTAATAGCACCAACAGACCTATCAATCAGATCTACCACTGATATGTGCAATATAGCATGCAGTATCTAATACACAGGCTTCATATATGCCTAATCACAATTATCTCAATCCCTTTAAGTGATCTATTCTGCAGATATAGAGAGATAAGAACGAGGCGGATACGCGGCCGGATGAATGAAAAATCTGTGGATGGACTCACTAGACAAGGACACTCCTCTGGGCCTCTTCACCTCCACCGCCCCGCAGCTCAAAAATCCCAATAGCAGCAGCACAACGACACCCTCCATGGCTCAGTACCGACAGATAATACACAGATAAAGGGGCTACAACTCCCTCTTCCTTCAACCTATCTGATAATGCCAGCAGTTTCAAAGAACAGTGGCCGACTTCCTGACTTGTCACTTCCGCCGGCGGCACTATCTGGGCGCCATGTTGGATGTGGCATCGGAGTTTATTCCGACATATTACCCTCCATTTGTTGTTTGATTACATCTCCCATCATCCCATGTTGGGAAGTTTAGCAACCCGAGGCTCTCCAGCTATAGTATTACAATTTCCATCAGCCCCATGAAGCAAATAGTCGGTTTGGGACTATGGGAACGGTAATCTTCCACAGCCGGAGACAAGTTCAAACTTCTAACATGTAGGCGCGTTAAGGGATGAGTAATATGGTCTCACACTGTGTTATTCACGCCCTTGAAGGAATACCAACATGGCCGACGATGTTTCAATGACAGATTCAAATGAGACTTGCGCATACATGTCAGCCAATGGGAAGTCTTGTGTGATGAATCCATGGCGACTGTTGCACGGTAGCCAAGGAAACCGAGAAGCAGAGCATAGCACCACAGAGAAGGGGTAAGAAAAATTGAAGTGGGAAAGGTGGGTAAATATGTGGCATATTAAAAGATATACATGTGAGGGAGAGGAGTGATAGAGAGCAGTAGCCGACATCATGTACATATATAATAATAGGCAGAGTGGTCAGCTTGCATGGAAACTTTCAAGAGCATTGGATTCCTAGTCTTTGAGATATTAACCCTCAACCCTTTGAGTGCCAGAGGGGAATGCAATGCAATGTATATCTCTCTGTCACTCAAAAGGTTAATGTAGATTCTAGGTAACATGCCCCTGCTTGCTGTAACACAGTGATGATCATCAAATCAATCCTCAAGAAATGCATAACATGGTACAGTTAGAGATCTCACTGCGTGAACACAAACAAGACAAGCAGGTCTTTTCTCAATGCCTTTATGGGACTATAGTAGTGGCTAAAGAAATTGTTAATTGGTGCAGATCATGTAGTAGGTGACATTTGACTCTCCGAGCTGTGGGTCAGAACCCTGAGAACTCCCAGGTATGGAGTTACTGTTAAAAACAGAGGTCAGACATTAAGGTAGAGAAAGACTGGATACGTTAATAAAGTAAATGGGTACTGAGAAGCGAGGAGTCCAGGGCTTGCCATGGAGACAACAGGAAAATAATAGTTTGTGTGTGTGTCTATAAGGGAGAAAAATGCAGGGTGTATGTAAGCATAATAATGGCTTAAACCTTGGATGCTATAGAGCAATATTTCACAGATCTTTCTAGTCCCCAAAGAGTACATTTCATTGAAGTATTATTAGGAGACATTAGAATGGTTGGCTGACATTCTTCTACCATTTCCTATAGGGCACCATGCCGGGCACAGTGACCCTCGATGCAGTCAAACCTCCGATACACGAGCAGGTCTCGGAACTTCAAAAGAAACTCCAACTTCTGGGTAAGACTCAGCACAATAACACAGCAACAGTATAGGGAAAGGAGGAACCACTGGGAGAAGGGAATCCTGTCCTGTAGATCTTACACTGTAATATACAGAGGGACACAGGTACAATACAGGGAGAGGAGGAACCACTGGGAGAAGGGAATCCGGTCCTATAGATCTTAAACTGTAATATACAGAGGGACACAGGTACAATACAGGGAGAGGAGGAACCACTGAAAGAAGGGAATCCTGTCCTGTAGAGCTTACACTGTAATATACAGAGGGACACGGGTACAATACAGGGAGAGGGGGAACCACTGGGAGAAGGGAATCCTGTCCTTTACATCGTACACTGTAATATACAGAGGGACACAGGTACAATACAGGGAGAGGAGGAACTACTGCGAGAAGGGAATCCTGTCCTGTAGATCTTACACTGTAATATACAGAGGACACAGGTACAATACAGGGAGAGGAGGAACCACTGGGAGAAGGGAATCCTGTCCTGTAGATCTTACACTGTAATATACAGAGGGACACAGGTACTATACAGGGAGAGGAGGAACCACTGGGAGAAGGGAATCCTGTCCTGTAGATCTTACACTGCAATATACAGAGGGACACAGGTACTATACAGGGAGAGGAGGAACCACTGGGAGAAGGGAATCCTGTCCTGTAGATCTTACACTGTAATATACAGAGGGACACAGGTACAATACAGGGAGAGGAGGAACCACTGGGAGAAGGGAATCCTGTCCTGTAGATCTTACACTGTAATATACAGAGGGACACAGGTACAATACAGGGAGAGGCGGAACCACTGGGAGAAGGGAATCCTGTACTGTAAATTTTACACTGTAATATACAGAGGGACACAGGTACAATACAGGGAAAGGAGGAACCACTGAGAGAAGGGAATCCTGTCCTGCAGATCTTAAACTGTAATATACAGAGGGACACAGGTACAATACAGGGAGAGGAGGGACCGTTGGGAGAAGGGAATCCTGTCCTGCAGATCTTAAACTGTAATATACAGAGGGACACAGATACAATACAGGGAGAGGAGGAACCACTTGGAAAAGGGGATCCTGTCCTGTAGCTCTTACACTATAATATACAGAGGGACACAGGTACAATACAGGGAGAGGAGGAACCAGTGGGATAGAGTCAGGGGAACAGAGTCAGATGTTACAATAAAGATGATCATATCTGCATGTATCCAGTTGTTTTTTTCACCTATATAGGTGTGTGGTAGCTCCCTGACCTTGAGGTTTCTTTTATATGTGTACTTATCACAGATGGTGACCACAAAGCCTATGTGGAGAGTTCCCAGGCAGCCCTTAAAAGGAATGAAGAAGCAATTCAGTGGCTGCGTCAGGAGAACAAGAAGTTGCACCGGAAGCTTGCTGATGTTCTTGCGGTAGGAACCTTTTCTTAGGTACATTGGCCATTATTTAAAGGGATAGTAATGTTTCCCAATAAAAGCAGCTTCAATTAATCTTCATAGTATTTGGGCCATGGAGAGTGTTATTTCAATACTGTCAGAGTTGTAGTTCAAGAGTAATTGAATGATAAAGTATCTCCCTCCCGCCCCTTTAAGATCGCACTATTTCGGCTCTGCTGAAGAGCCGATGGACGGTCCCGGGACCAGAATCTCCTGCTGCCAGCTAGAGTGCTGACGTGTGGGGGAGGGGGAACTTTAGCATGTTATATCTCTCAAACTATAAAGGTCTGAGAGATCGGCATGGCATCAATTGATTTCTTTTTTTATATCTACAATATTTAACAATGTTTAAATTAACCATTACTATCCCTTTAAACTGGCTAAAACTAAAGGGCACTGAAACCCCATTTAAATTAATTGGGAATTTGAGGGCTTTCTTATTTTTCTCTGAAGTACACTTGGTTTCCCCCAGAATTGCCCCACTTTGTCTTTGCACATATGGTATTAAAAAGTGATAATAATGTTTCACAAAAAAAAGCAGCTCTGATTAATCTTCATAGTATTTGGGCCATGGAGAGTGTTATTTCAATTCTGTCAGAGTTGTAGTTCAAGAGTAATTGAATGATAAAGTATCCCCTCCCGCCCCTTTTACCTAGTGTAAGCCACCTCCCCTCACACCCCTTTTACTGATGTAACACCGCTCACCTCAGAGCAGCAAGACTGTCCAGACTAGGGTGACCACATTTCCCACAGGACATGTGGTCACCCTACCATAAAGCCTCTTCATCTCCACATTGCCCCTTGATGCCCTACCTTGAGTCCCTGGTAGTCTATCGGTGTGGAAAGTGCTCTGTGCCTCCTCCGGCACAGAGCTGAAGCTCCCGCGCGCTGTGCTCAATAATGCAGAGCGCTGGGAGATGATGTCATCTCCCAGCGCTCTGTATTACTAGAGCGCTTGCCTCCAGGAGATCAGCTGGATTGCCGGCCTGGATGTCAGCCTGCAAACCGTGTGTCACATCATGGACGCCGCGAGGGAGCGCTGATTTATACTACCAAGCGCTCCCTCGCGGCGTCCATGATGTGACACACCGCTTGCAGGCTGACATCCAGGGCGGCATATATATAAAAAAAAAACACAACAAACACTGGGAGGTGAAGAAAATTGGGGGGGGCACTGGCCCCCCCTGGCGACGCCACTGAGAGAGTGACTGTTTGTGCTGCTGTGTGGGTGGCTTGGCTTCATTCTGGGACACTTCATTGTCCCGGTGGGAGATGACCCGGGACGCGGGACATAGGCTTCAAATAAGGGACAGTTCCGACATTCCGGGACCCGTGGTCACCCTAGTCCAGACTGAACACAGAGAGGGACAATCTTCAGTGATTAAGGAAAAACCTGTCGGGGGGAGGCAGGGTTTTCCTCATGTTCACAGTAAGAGGATTGTCCCTTGCTGCGAGCTGTCAGATTCCAGGACCAGATTCCACATCTGAGGGGAGGTGGCTTACACTAGGTAAAAGGGGTGGGAGGGGGATACTTTATCATTCAATTACTCTTGAACTACAACTCTGACAGTATTGGAATAACACTCTCCATGGCCCAAATACTATGAAGATTGATAGGAGCTTCTGTTTTTGTGAAACATTACTATCCCTTTAAGTACTTATTTAGTTACTCTCCCGATCCCTCTCTGTGTTCCTTATTTGCTGGGTGACCTCGTTGTCTTCAGGCTGGGATAATTATCACAATTCTGCTGGCTCTAAGCAAGGACAAACTTCCTTCCTGTTCCAGTTCTGTACTCTGGCTGAGCATGCTCAAAGTTATTGTCGTCAGCGTGCGCATGCTTGGTAGGGTTGTATATGAAAAATGTATTGCTACATGGGAACCACTGCAGCCCAGTAAAAATCACTTCCAACCTAGAATTCAAATCAAGTCTCATGTAAAGGGATGGTAATGTTTCAAAATAAAAGCAGCTCCAATTAATCTTCATAGTATTTGGGGCATGGAGAGTGTTATTTCGATACTGTCAGAGCTGTAGTTCAAGAGTAATTGAGTGATAAAGTGGCGCCCTTCCACCCCTTTTACCTAGTGTAGCACTGCTCACCTCAGATGTGGAATCTGGTCCTGGGACCAGACAGCTCACAGCAAGGGACAATCTTCTTACTGTGAACATAAGGAAAACCCTGCCCCCCTTGACAGGTTTTTCAGGTTTTTCCTTATACATTACTTATGCATTACTTTTTGATCTTGTAGCTACAGGTCCAGATTTACAGCTCAGACGCTGCTATGCAATGTATCATTCATAATTGCCCTCAGCCCTGCCCGTGGAAACCCCTACTTCTCACTTAAAGGGATAGTATTGCTTAAATTTAACTAATATTGTAGAGATTATCTCTCAAACCTGTATAGTTTGAGAGATCGAAGCATCTAAAGTTCACGTTTCACAAGAAGTCTGCCATCTGATCCCGGGACCGTCCTGCGGCTCTTCAGCAGAGCCGAAATAGCACAATACAGAAATAAATACTTCATCAGAAAGGGTCTACAAAGTGTGTCTGGTTTGCAAGCACACTTTGTAGACCGTTCCAATGAAGTATTTATTTCTCTATCGCGCTATTTTGGCTCTGCTGAAGAGCCGCCGGCCTTTCCCGGGACCAGAATCTTCTTCTCTCGGCTAGATGGCAGACTTCTTGTGAAACGGAAACTTTAGATGCTTCAATCTCTCAAGCTATACAAGTCTGAGAGATGGGACATACCTCATTCTATTCATATTTTTAATCTCTACAATATTAAAATTAGTTAAATTTACGCAATACTATCCCTTTAACTCCATCACCCACCAAACACAGAGAAATCTCCAAACATGTAAACACAGATAAGAGCATAAGCCCTATTGTAGAGCGCTGCAGAATAAGTTGGCGCTATATAAATAAAGATTATTATTGAATACAAGGAATCTGAAATGCATAGCTTTGCAATGTGTTACACACCACTAATATAGGTTGACCAGTTAGCCTTAGCGTAGACATCATCACTGCAACAATGCTGCCTAAACTATGTTTCATGCAGAACATAAAATAGGAGTCAGCTTGCTCTCGTTCATGGGAGGGTATCATTATGTGTGAATTCTGCTGTATCTCACCTGCATTAGTGAGTTATGGGGCTGCCTTGCAAACTGTTCACACAGACATGAATGGAGGTTGCAATGCTCATTTCCATCTCCAGTTAAAGGGATATAAATACCTAAATAAAGTGCAGCTCCGAGTTTTCTTGATATATTCCAATACTAACAGGCTTGTAGTTCAACAGCAATTGAATCCGAAAAAATCCCCCTTCCGGCCCTTTCCCCTGTGTCATTCTACCTGTTATGCTGGTCCGGATGGAGCACAGTGAGGGACAGTCTTCAGTAAGCAAAAGAGGCGGGGTTTTCCTTATACTTACTGAGTGAAGATTGTCCCTTGCTGTGATCTGCCTGGTCACACGACCGGATTCCACAACTGATGGGAGGTTGCCAGAAAGGGTGGAAGGCGAACCCTTTTAGATTAAATGGCCTGTTAGTATTGAAATATTGTGCTATGTGCTAAAAATAGAATAAAGAAGAAGCTGCACTTTATTATAGGTATTACTGTCCCTTTAAGAGCAGTTCCATGTGGGCTACAGCCAATCATGTTTGTATGACACTGGCATGGGCTGGCTATTAGTCATGTCTCCCCAAGAACTGTATCACGGGGGCAGTACAGAGAAGTAAGCAGTCCACTGTACCTAGGCCAAATCACTGCAGTCTTCCATTCGCTTAATCTGTCTTCAAAGTTACATCCTAGTGACGCTCATTTAATCAATAAACGTACCACTTTTACTCTACCCATCTCCCACTTATTCTATGACTAACACAATACCACCTTTTACCTATAATGGGTATGTGAACTAGTAAATAATCCAGCCATCTTAAAGGGATAGTAATACTTCATTTTATCTTTATTTTATTTTGTAGGCATTAAAAAAACATGAAGAACGATATAAGTCTTATCTCTCAAACCTTTATGGTTTGAGAGATATTCACAAGCAAAGTTTCCCCTCCTGCCCTTTTTACCTAGTGTAAGCCATCTCTTCTCAGATGTGGAATCCAGTCCATAGACCAGACAGATAACAGCAGAGGAGAATCTTCTTCCTATGAGAACAATGAAATCCCTGCCCCCCTTAACAAGTTTTTCAGGTTTTCCCTTATCTTAATTGAAGAGTGTCCCTCTGTGCAATCTACCTAGGCACTTCCCTTCTGATCTGGCTGAACAGTGTTACATCAGTAAAAGGGGCAGGAGGGGGATACTTTGTCATTGAATTACTCTTGAACTACAACTCTGACAGAATTGAAATAACACTCACCAAAGTCCAAATACTAATATTAATTAGAGCTGCTTTTATTATGAAACATTACTATCCCTTTAAAGAGATAGTAATGTCACAGAATGAATGTGCATTCAATTGTTCAATGTCATTTTCTATATTGAATACTACATTCAGAATTTCATTTTCCTTTTATATTTTGCTTGAAAATCAGATTACAAGTTTCCCACTCTCGCCCCTTTTCATCACATCACGCTGACTTCCCTCAGATCCGAAAGCCAGTCGCTTGACTGGACGGATCTCTATGAGGGACAATATTGTGTCTATCAGTGTAAGGAAAACTCTGCCCCTTGATGAAGAAGTGCAGGTTTTTCTTTATTCTAACACAATATTGTTGTTCTTCACGATCCGTCCAGATCAGCTTTCTGCTCTGAAGGAAGTCAGCGTGATGTGCTGAAAAGAGGCGGGAGGGGGAACTTGTAATTGGATTTTCAAGCCAAATATAAATGTAAAGAATGTTCCGAACATAGTATTCAGTATAGAAAAGAAGATTGAACAATCAGATGAACATTTAAAGGGGAACTTTCACCCCGCAATAACTTAACGTTCACTTGTTGCTCACCTGGCGACTAGCTGCTTAGTAGCGCTAGTCGCCAGCAATATTACCCGGTTCTTCAGATATCGGCTTTTTGCCGATGGTGACAGCAGCAGGAAGCACGGACGTCTCTTCACAGTGACGTCCGTGCGCCTGCGCTGTCAGTCCCTTTTGCACCGTGTGGTGCAAAAGGGACTGACAGCGCAGGCGCACGGACGTCACTGTGAAGAGACGTCCGTGCTTCCTGCTGCTGTCACCATCGGCAAAAAGCCGATATCTGAAGAACCGGGTAATATTGCTGGCGACTAGCGCTACTAAGCAGCTAGTCGCCAGGTGAGCAACAAGTGAACGTTAAGTTATTGCGGGGTGAAAGTTCCCCTTTAAAGCAGAACTTTCACATTGTATAAAATCGCCCTCCAATAATTAATCATATGGCGACTAGCTTCATAATACGTCTATTACCTCTCAAAGTGCCAGATTCTAAAGTTATCCTTAGTCTTCGGAGACCGGAAACCAGGCATCAGCGCAGACATCTTGTCTCTTGTCTGTGCTCCTGTCTGTCAGTCCCAGACTCCTCTAAGAAGCATTGCACTGTGCCACAAGGTACCCAAAAGGGACTGACGGCACAGGCGTGTAGACTGTACTATCCTGCCATCAGTTTCTGGAGATTAAGTACTTCTTTAGAATCTGTCACTTCTGAGAGGTAATAGACGTATTATGAAGCTAGTCGCCATATGTTTAATTATAGAAGGGCGACTTTATACTAAGTGAAAGTTCCACTTTAATTTTTGATTTTACTATCCCTTTAAACCATGGCATCTGTCTGGTGCAGGTGGAATGGAATGTTTTTGGCCACTCCCACAACTCCCCTCAGTGGGAGTGGCCAACACACCTGAGCACTTTTAGAATTTGATTTCATTGTCTTCCTGATGGGAAATGTGGCTCTTTATAGATCTAATGTGGATACAGGTTTCATATATTGTCTCTTTTTCGGTGTCTCTCTCAGGGAGATGAGAAGGTGATAAAGGATGCTTTTCAGAGCCGAGCTGTTGAGAAAGCAGCCATGAGGAGCAAGAGTGGGCAGGTAGGTGCTTGGAAGAGGCAGGGCCGGATTTGTAATTAGGCAGAGTAGGCATCTGCCTACAGGCGCACACCACAGAGGGGGGCACCTGTCATTGGGTTTTGTTGCCTCCCCCGCCCGGTGCCGCAAGATCACAGTGAGGTCTGTGCCTCCTTCTGCACAGACCTGTAGCTGATGAGCTCCCTCGTCAGCTCTTCAGTAATACAGAGCGCTAGGAGATTACATCATGTCCCAGAGCTCTGCATTACTAAAGAGAAGACCGTGCGGGAGCTCCAGCAGCTACAGGTCTGTGCAGAAGGAGGCACAGACCTCTCCTGCCACTAGACCACGAGGGAGGAGGTAGGAAATTGACACTGGGGGGAGGGGTGGCAATGTGAGGGTAATATGGAGATGATGGGGGCAATGTGGGAGCGATATGGAGCTGATGGGGGCAATATGGAGATGATGGGGGCAACGTGGTAATGATGGGGGCAATATGGAGCTGAAGGGGGGCAATGTGAGGGCAATATGGAGATGACTGGGGCAATGTGGAGATGATGGGGGGCATTGAGGAGATTAGGAGCATTGTGGAGGTGTCCAGTGGAGATGGCCAATGTGTGTGTGAGGGGGAGGAGCTTGAGATTTCTGTGCCTTCAGGCTCCTGAGATGTAAATCCGACCCTGGGAAGAGCAGAGCAGAGTGCAGCCCAGGTATGAAGGCAAACAGTAATGGCACAACATAACAATTGTGTCTTAGCCCTTTCCAGAGAGGTACCTAATGCATTGCAACGCAAAGGATTAAAAGTATATATGCCCAAAAGAGAGGAGTGTTTCTGGGGTAAACCAGCTACTCTAGAGGGGCTAATAAAAGTGTTCTAAATTCTTTTGAAATAGAGCATTTAACCCCTTAAATGTTCAAGAAGTCTGCAGTGGTGTAGATGGTTTGCTCCAGGATTGCTACCTGTTTGCTTTTTGAAAGCACCTTTTTTTGGACAGTTCCGCTTTAAATGTCATTTAGTTAATATACAGAGGAGGTCTGTATATTCCAGTAACTTATCCCCTTCAGTCTCGTCCTGGCTACCGGCTGTATTCTATAAGCTGAAGCTGTACAATTCTGGAGCAAACTATTGCCACCAGATACGAGATATAAACACGCCTGAAATTCCTATTATGTTAAATGGGGATTTTAGCCCCTTGAATGCAATGCAATGCATTGGAGACCTCTCTAGCACTCAAGGGGTTAAAAGCACCATTTACATCAATGTGAATGCTTCCTTGACTCCTACGATACACAAATGGTTTGCTCCGGAATTCATTTTGCCTACATTTATACCCTAGGCCCTATGCACCTTTTTTCTGGTCTCCATTTTTCTCTGTCTGTAGGATGCCATCCAGCTGATGGACCACAAGCTATGTGATAAGATCAAGCGCCTGAACGCTCTACGGCACCAGACAGAGGTGAAGAGGAGGCGACTGGAAGAATTGCAGGCAGAATACAAGCACAAAGAAACTGAAGAGCAGGGCAGGCCGCGGTCACAGGACAGTTCCTCCCAGGAGGAGCAGGTATGGGTACCTACCATATGAGATCTTAGACTGTTAAGACTTGGAGAATCCCAGACTTGTAAAATTTATCTGATTGAGCTTATGTCCACTCCAGACCCAGACCCATACTCAGCTATCACATCATTGTACTCTTCCCACTCCTGAGGAAGACAAAAGGGTAGTTTGGTAGAACGGGCATAGTCCATGTTCTATAGCTCCCTCATGTCTGTCACCCTGCAGTGGGAGGGGCAGAATCCATGTCCCATAGCTCCCTCTTGTCTGTGTCACCCTGCAGTGGGAGGGGCAGATTCCATATCCAATAGCTCCCTCTTGTCTGTGTCTCCCTGCAGTGGGAGGGGCAGATTCCATATCCAATAGCTCCCTCTTGTCTGTGTCTCCCTGCAGTGGGAGGGGCAGATTCCATATCCAATAGCTCCCTCCTGTCTGTGTCACCCTGTAGTGGGAGGGACAGAATCCATGTCCCATAGCTCCCTCCTGTCTGTGTCACCCTGCAGTGTGAGGGACAGACTCCATGTCCCATAGCTTCCTCTTGTCACCCTGCAGTGGGTGGGACAGACTTCATGTCTCATATCTCTCATGTCTTTGTCACCCTGCAGTGGGAGGGACAGAATCCATGTCCCATAGCTCCCTCTTGTTTGTGTCACCCTGCAGTGGGAGGGACAGACTCCTTGTCCCATAGCTCCTTCTGTCTGTGTCACCCTGCAGTGGGAGGAACAGACTCCTTGTCCCATAGCTCCCTCCTGTCTGTGTCACCCTGCAGTGGGAGGAACAGACTCCTTGTCCCATAGCTCTCTCCTGTCTGTGTCACCCTGCAGTGGGAGGGACAGACTCCATGTCCCATAGCTCTCTCCTGTCTGTGTCACCCTGCAGTGGGAGGGACATACTCCATGTCCCATAGCTCCTTCCTGTTTGTGTCACCCTGCAGTGGGAGGGGCAGATTCCATGTCCCATAGTTACCTCCTGTCTGTGTCACCCTGCAGTGAGTAGGACAGACTCTTTGTCCCATAGCTCCCTCCTGTCTGTGTCACCCTGCAGTGGGAGGGACAGACATCGTGTCCCATAGCTTCCTCCTGTCACCCTGCAGTGGGAGGGACAGACTTCACTTCCAATTGTTCCCTTCTGTCTGTGTCACCCTACAGTAGGAGGGGCTAAACCTCACATCCCACAGCTCCTTCCTGTCCATGTCACCCTGCAGTGGGAGGGACAGACTTTACATCCCCACCTCTTTAATTTCAGCCTCTTTGAAACACATGTTATACAGAGTTGAACAGGAATCATTACAAACCTATAACGGTGGTGGGAAACATGCAACCCTCCAGCCTTTGTTGGACTACAAATTCCATTTTGAGAGTTGTAGTCCAACAACAGCTGCAGAACCAGCATTCACTCCTATTAATGTTACTGTGTCAGCCTTCAGTAGGAGTGGCCTACGCTTTACTGTTTACTTGTTTTATCCACAGAATGAAGGCACAGGACAGGAGGAAGTTCCTCAACAGGTTAATTATTTTCTATTCGCCCTGAGCCCTGCTCCCTGGCTTTCCTGTGTGTACAATATACCTGCTACAGTCTCTGGTTCTTGTGATTCCAAACATCCGCTGCTTCTCTCTTCTCAGCAGGCTTCAGGCTACTTTTTATCTCTTAAAGCAGAACTTTCACCCGCTATAAAGTCTCCCTGCAAAAATTAATCAAGTAGCGACTAGCTTTATAATAGATATGTTACCTGTGAAATGTAACCCATTATAAAGAAATCCTTTATTGTAGGAGACTGACGGCCAGGTTAGTGCAGTCTGCATGCCTGCGCTCAGTCCTTTCCGGTTACCATGTGGCACACTGCAGTACTTCTCAATGGAGACTGGGACTGACAGCGCAGGCGCCCAGACAAGATGTCTGCACTGATGTCTGGCTTCCTGTCTCCTACAATAAAGGATTTCTTTATGACCGGCTACATTTCAGAGGTAACATATCTATTATAAAGCTAGTCACTGCCTGCTTAATTATTGCAGGGCAACTTTATAGCGGGTGAAAGTTTTAGTAACATAGTAGATAAGGCTGCTTTTTTGCTTTAACCCTTTGAGTGCCAGAGCAGTGCGCAACGCAATACAAATAAACTCAAAGGGTTTATGGCCATATTCACTTAACACTTAAGAGGGTCGATTCTGGAGTAAACCACCTGTTACCATAAGGGGAAAAAAAGAAAAATCTCCCCCCCGCCCAAATTCCTTGTGGTTTAAATGGGTCTTTTAATCATTTGAATGGCAGAGAGGTCTTCATTGCATTACTTATCAATACCTTGGAGACCTCTCTGCCATTCAAGACATTAAAAGAAACAGTTAAAGGGATAGTAATGGGTGCCAATAATTAATTGCAGCTCCAGTTAATGCTCATATGTTATGGTTCATGTAGCGCTGTATATTAATAATGTCCAAGTTGTAATTCAAAAGAAATTAAAGGAGCAGTAAACTTTTTTTATGAAAAAATATATATTGCAGGGCATTTCTTGTTGAGTAAAGTGGGAGTGCTCCCACTTCTGAGAGATGCATATTTCCAGAGTTATTGCAGTTTAAATCCATGTATTTTTTACATTGGCCCTCTAGTGGACAAATTCCAGTTAGTTATTCTGTTACATTCTAACGGAGAAGAAAGTCGGTGACATGCAGTTCTTCATAGAATGTGATAGAAACCGCTGAGTCACTTCCTGTCAGAAATATCAGGAAGTAAACGCACAGTAAATTCACTTCCTGATTATTTGAACTTTTATAACTTTTGAATAAAACAACTGACATCGGTGGGAGGTGCCTTGTTTTACTCTCTTTAACAAATACGTTTTCATAAAAAAAGTTTGCTTCTCCTTGAAGTTTTATAGTATCCCCTTCCCACTTTTTTTACCAATGTAATGTGCTCTCCAAGCCGGACCAGATGGAGAGCAGTGAGGGACAATCTTCAGTGAGTGTAATGAGAATCCTGCCCTCCCTTGTGTAGGGGGGCAGGGTTTTCATTATGTTCAAAGTGAGAAGATTGTCATTCGCTGCGCGCTGTCCAGTCAAGTGACCAGATTACACATCTGCGGGGAGGCGCATACAAGAGGTAAAAGGGGCGGGAGGGGGGATAATTTAAAATTGTTTTACTTTTGAACTACAAGTCGGACATGATTGATATACAGTGCTTCATGAACCATAACATATGAGCATTAATCAGAGCTGCATTTATTGACATCCATTACTATCCCTTTAATTCAATGGTCATTAGCAGTGTTTTCATTTCCTTCCTATGGTGCAGCTGGTTTGCTACAGAATTGCACCTCATTAGCTTAGTGAATGCGGCCCTAGGTGCTGGAGGGGCATACAGCAATTTAAAATCATCCACAAGGGGCATATGTATAAGGTGCTTGTGGAGCAAATTCTGGGGCCATCCATCTCTCCCCCCCCCCCCCAACTAATTTAATCAGGTGTGATCTCCAACACATTTGAATCAATGGGGGATTCATATGTTTCCTACAGTGCAGTTGGTTTGCCCCAGAAAATCTCCACTTTTGCCTTCATGCATGCGCCCCATAATTTGAATACCCCTCTGGTAATGTTTCTTGTGATCCTCCTCCCACAGTCCCTGCGCATCTTGGAAAACCGACTGGAAAAAGCTCAGTTGAAGTGGCAGGAGTCTGAACACATTTTCAATGTCTACCAAAAACTAAAGGATCACATGCAGGTAAAACACAAGTTCTGTGTCCCTCTGTATAGTACAGTATAATATCCTCTCCATGTATTGTACCTGTGTGCCTCTGTATATTACAGTATAATATCCTCTCCCTGTATTGTACCTGTGTCCCTCTGTATAGTACAGTATAATATCCTCTCCGTGTATTGTACCTGTGTGCCTCTGTATATTACAGTATAATATCCTCTCCCTGTATTGTACCTGTGTGCCTATGTATATTACAGTATAATATCCTCTCCCTGTATTGTACCTGTGTCTCTCTGTATAGTACAGTATAATATCCTCTACGTGTATTGTACCTGTGTGCCTCTGTATATTACAGTATAATATCCTTTCCCTGTATTGTACCTGTGTCCCTCTGTATATTACAGTGAAAGCTTGGCAGTGCAGGATCCCCTTCTTCCAGTGGTTCCTCCTATTCACTCTATATTATATCTGTGACCTGTATATGAGGATGTTTTCTTCTGTAACCAAACTGTCCATGACAAGTCCATATCTCTGTAGGAGGAGAGTTTGACCTTTCAATCCCAGCTGGACCTCCTGGAGGCTGAGATACTGCGGCAGAGACATGAGCTGAAGGAACTTCAGACGATGAACAAAGATGCTGTGTTGTCTCGGGATATGGCGCGGGTACGAGACAAGAAAGAAAAGACTAGTTCTGGAGCAAACCAAATCCACCATAGGGGATTAACACAAATTCTCACTGATATAAGTGGGACTTTAAACTCCTTGATATCTAGAGAAGCTTCTCAATGCATTGGGGATCTCTCTAGCATTCAAGCTAATAAAAGCCTCATTTAAATCATTGGGCATTTTTGCAAGTGTTCATTTTTCCTCTATGGTTCAGCTGGTTTGCTACAGAACTGACCCCTACTGTGTATCCTCCTCTCCAGTGAGATCCTAGTAATCTCTTCTCATTAACAGACAGAACTTCAGCGCCAGGAGGAAGAACTTCAGAGGGAGCGTCGGGAGAGAGAGCGAGTTCTGCATGATTACAAAAAGCAGGCGGAGGAGAGACGGATGCATGCAGAGCGAGCAGAGAGAAGGGTGAGATTTACCTGTTCCCCACCAATTAGTAATCACCTTCTCCTCTCCATTAAAGAAACCAGCTTTTCCTCTCATTACATGAGACTGCATATCTCTTTCAACTAATCTGAGAACTATGATACTGAGATGAGGACCAAACTTCCTACAATCTAGGGTAGACAACCTTTGGCTGTCAAGTACTTGGAGGCTACAATTTCCATCATCCTCAATCATTAGAGGTGTATGTGCTGTTATTCACAAATCTGAGACCATCTTTCCATCCAATCATATACAGTTTTCCTCATTCTAACAAACACATATCAACTTTCCCTGTTAATCACCTGTTTCCCTTTACACCTTAGAGACCCCCTTCCTCATTTAATCAAATATCAGTTTACCGCTTGACTAGTGACCTCTTCCTTCCCATCTCCACCATCCTCTGTGAAAAATATAGTGACCACCTACCCTCCGTAGTTGCCAGAGACCAGCTCTACTTATTTATCAATTAAAAGAGCTGTATACTATTATTATGAAAAAAATAAATGCTAGTTTTTCCTGCTGAGTTAACATTTTGAGTGTCAGGGGGGTATCCAATTCGTTGGTTACCCCTCTGGCATTCAAAGTGTTAAACAAGGAGACTCCCACTGCCAAGATTTTTCATTCAATTGTTTGTTTGTTTGTTTTTTTTTGTTAACCAACATTGCCATCTAGTGTTCTGAAATTTTTTTTAAAGTAATTCACTCTATGGGAGAGCTTGAGCCACTGACCACTTTCCCTATAGTATTCTTTAGAAACAACACGACCTTATGGCCAGTATAGAAAATTGCAGTTCAAAGAAAAAAAACAAAAAACTAATAACTCTAATAACTCTCCTAGCATTGAGAGTAGCCTTATATTATTTGGCAGTAAAAGTCATATTACTCTCTTTCAGACTACTTACTTTCAGAAAAAAGGTTTAACTCTGTGAGTGCCAGAGGGGTACTTGCTTTGCAATGCATTGCATACCCCTCTGGCACTCAGTGGGTTAATGCTCCTTTAATTACAACTTCCACTATCTATCTATATTAGAGACCACCCTCCTCTTGTTGAGCAGAGATCTCCTTATCATCCTGATCGGAGACTCTTACCTACTCAAGTAACTGTATTCCTCTTTCTTTTCATATTAAAGGGATAGTAATGCTTAATATGGAAAACAAATAAATTAGAAATGCTGGCAGATGTCTTATTCAAAAGTTATTGCAGCCCAGACTTGCAGTTTTTTCAGTGCAATCCCACTTTGGCCTGAAATTTTACAGTAGTACTGTTGCTATTTCAGTCTATGGACAGCTCTGGTCCTTTGCCATTAAACCTCCTTAATATGCTGCAGCAACAGTGCCACTGTAAGATCTGAGGCCGTGGAGGTGTACTGCAGCAAAAAAAAAAATGCATGTTTGAGCTGTTATAGCTTTTGAATAAAACATTTCAGCAGCAGAATTGCTCTACTCTTCTTAGTACATCCGTTTTAGATGATCTTTCTCATTGGCCCAAACTTTCCTAGTTGACTAGAGGCCACGCCCTCTGCTCTCCACCAATCACCATCATCCCTGCACTAAACAGAGGCACTTTCATGTCCACTCCCACTGTCATCACAACCCAATTTCTTCAGCCAATCAGAAAGTGTAATATACTAAGAAGATCTATAGTAATTCTGAAGCAAACCAAGTGCACCATAGGGGACGAATAAAAACCTCCCTAAATTGCCGTTGATGTAAATGTGTCTTTTTAGCTCAGTGGGTGCTGAAGAGATCACTAACACATTGCTTCTCAATATACTGGAGACTAATGTAGCATCCAAAGGACACAAAGCACCGTTCAAATCAGAGGGAACCTTTATTCATCCCATTGGGTGCAATCGGTTAGCCCCAGAATGTCTCCATGTTTTCTTTGAGCATATGCCATCAGGAGTGTAAAAAACAGGATTTTAGTCTCACCTGTTAAATCCTTTTCTCTTAGTCCATACAGGTTACTGGTAATTTTGGGTAGGTGATCCGCCCCTTTAATTAGGCAGGAACAATTCTAGAATTATATGCAGGGGTGGAGCCTTCCTTCCCTCCTTGGCTGCAGCTAGCCAACCAGCTCCAGAAAGATTTGAGACACTAACTATTGACTAGATAGTGGAAGGGAAAGAAGACTCCTGTGAGCATGACCCCGAAGGTCCCCCACAGTCTGTCACAGGACAGCCAAGCATGGTCCCTTGACAGGGTGGGAGACCAGTAACCTGTATGGACTAAGAGAAAAGGATTTAACAGGTAAGACTAAAATCCTCTTTTCTCTGTCGTCCAATACAGGTTACTGGTAACTTTGGGATAGCCAACCATTGAGTTTCCCAGAGGTGGGAAGTAAAACAAGGACCAGGTGCAAGGCTCCCAAAGTCACCAGAGCAGATATGAACCATCAGATCAGAGATAGCCCAACAAAACTCATGAAGTGTGAACGGACACTGAACAGGGGTAACAACACCTCAAAACTGTTACACAGAACACTGAACTAGAGCCAACAGGGCTCAAAAGTGAAGGAAGTACCAAGAACCGAAGAAGATCCTAGACAGGCAAGACTGTCGCCAGGATCTTCCTCCCAAAGCTGGCGTCAGCCGATGCCAGCACATCAGCACGGTAGTGCTTCGAAAAGGTGTGCGCAGATGACCAAGTGGCATCCTTGCACAACTGATCAGCAGAGGCTTGATTCTTGTAAGCCCAAGAAGCCCCAATAGATCTAGTAGAATGAGCCATGACCCGAAAGGGAACAAGCTTCTTCCTGAGCTCGTAAGCCTTACGAATAGTGGACTTGATCCAGGACGCAATAAGCAAGTTAAGATACCACGGAGGAGCGGGATTCGTAAAGATAGGATGAGTATGAGCAACGCCCTGAAAGAAAACGTTGACATCAGGAAGAATGCAATGTGTCTCTGAAAGAAAACAGAGAGAGCAGAAGTCTGAACCTTAAGGGAACTCAAACGGAGGCCCTCCACACAGTCCTGCAAAAAAGCCAGGACTGTAGGCAAATTCCTGAGACAGGTCCCTGTCAGCACACCAAGATAGAAAGGTTGACCAGACACAATGATAGGCCTTAGAAGAAACAGGTTTATGGGCACTGGGCATATTAGCCACCACACCAGAAGAAAAACCCTTCTTCTTCAGTATTAAGGATTCAATTTCCAAGCTGTCAAAGCTAACCGATGAACATCCTCCTTCCACAGGTAACCCTGTAGAAGAAGATCTGGACGGCAAGGGAGCCGGAATGGCTCCACTACTGACAGATCCAGAAGATCCGGAAACCAAGCCTGTCGAGACCAGTATGGAGCAATCAGAATGACTGGACAGCACAGTGCAACATGGGGAGGTGAGGAAATAACCAAGGAATGGACATGGCATCCACCGCTATAGCCAGAGGATCCCTCCAGTGTGAGAGCAGAACCTCGGAACCCTCCGGTTGTGTCTTGTCGCCATCAGGTCGATGCAAGGAAGACCCCACTTCTGAACGATGAGGGGTGAACACCTCTGGGTGCAGTTCCCACTCGCCACTGTCCAATGTGTGTCGACTGAGGAAGTCCGCCATGATGTTGTCTACTCCAGGAATGTGCACCGCGGATATGGCAGGAACGTGTTCTTCTGCCCAGGACAAAATAGCTTTGACCTCTTTGGCATCAAATAAGGCAGCAGAAACATAGTGCTGGGCATCAGAAATGTTGGCAAGAAGCCTCAACATATCCGAAGTAGGAGCACCTTGACAGACAGCCAGGGTGAGCTGTTCAGTCCAGACCGCAATGGCCCGATTAACCCATGCCGCAGCAAATGCTGGACACATGGCAGTATCAACAGTGGCAAAAATGGACTTGAGGGAAACCTCAAGTTTCTTGTCAGTCCAGTCTTTCAGAGCTGACGCATCAGAAACTGGCAAGGCAGTAGACTTGGATAGCCTGGAGATAGGAGCATCCATTTTGGGGGGATGAACCCACTCAGCAAGCGCCATTTCAGAGAAGGGGTAAAGCTTGGCAAATTTCTTGGAAACAGAAGGTTTCCTGTCCGGGGATTTACACTCATCAGACACAAGGTGGTCAAGAGTGGAGTTAGGTGGAAAACAAGTAAGGGGCTCTTTAGGCTCCTGAAACACATCAGAGGGATCTGAAGAAACCTCCTGAACTAAGGGAATGTTTAGGGTAGTCAAGACAGCCCTGATCAGGCCCTCAGCCGAGGGCTCAGGATCAGCCTCAAAGGGTGAAAAAACTGAGAGGAGCCCACAGCAGAACATTCCTCAACATCTGAATCCACCAACAGTTCCTCTTCAGAGGAATCTGATACATCAGGTACTCCCTGCGGCTTTGGCAGGAAAGATTTGACTGAAGAAGGGATCTGCCTTGAATGGAAGACCCCCTGTAACTGGGATGGAAAGAGTTGCAATGTAGACCTAAGGTCCCTAGTAGCAGCCTTGAACTCTTGCACCCAAAACTGGCTCTACTGCATGGTTTGAGGTCCCTGGGATAGACTCAGGGACATCAGAACATGCTGGGCATAAATTACCTGAGAATTATCTAGGTAACCTTGAATGGCATGAGTAGCAATTCACAATAGGGGACACAGAGACCCCAGCGTCCTTAGACTTAGGCCTGGCCCCAAGCTCCAACGGATTAGACATTCTCACAGTGTCAAAAACATTTAGAGTACAAGGAATCACCCAAATACATTAGATTAAAATTTCACCTCTGAAATTGCTAAAATACACTTATCTGGCAGGCGAAGGGTTAATCTGCAGAGAAGAGAAGGAGAGTCCAAGCCCTGCATAGGATACTCAATCTGGGAAAGGCACAAAATGGCTGCCACTGCGGGAGCCAATCAGAAATGAGCTTAAAAAGTACCCCAACAGTGCCCGAAGGGCCTTGAGCCCTCCAACACACTTAAAGCGTTAACCTGCTGATAGAGCAAGGTCAGACAATTAAAATTAGCCATCTCTGAAGTAGCTACTTTGAGTGGTTGCAGAGATATGTCCCAACTGTACAGTCCCATAGAATTGTATGAAGCAATGGCATCTATGCGGTAAAGCGGCATGGAACTCAAATTTTGGCAAAGTTGAAACAGTAAAATAAAAGTACATGAAACATCACTAGAACATGTTAGAAGACCCCAAAAACACTGAACCCAGTAGGGAATGTGCCAAAAAAAACCAAAGATGCAAAACCAGCAGCTAAAGGGTTAAGTAACCACATAAACCTGCTCCAAAACACCCAACAGACATACAAATAAACTCAGTGAGTGCAGGCATGTGCAACAGGAACCCCTGTGTGGAGGGGCTCTGTGGGACATGTGGACCTTCAGCACTCAAAGGGTTGCTCACCTTTCCTGCAGATCTTCTGTCTTCAGACTACCATATATTAAGAAGAAGGCTCGGTGGGCAACTCCTGAGGAAAGAACTTGTACCCAAGATTTTCCCCCCAGGGCTTAAGGTCCACAAAAAGCACCTGGTTACTAAGCTAGCCACATCTAAGGGCATTGTCAGTTATGGTAATCTGCCTAATGGTGGTATTCCATTTGTAACAGAAAAATACAAATTTTTCTAAAACTATAGCAGCACTGTTCTCTTGCCTGTGTCTTCACCAAGGAACAAATCTTACTGGAGCTGGTTGGCTAGCTGCAGCCAAGGAAGGAAGGTAGGCTCCATCCCGTGCATACAATTCTAGAATTGTTCCTGCCTAATTAAAGGGGAGGATCGCCTACCCAAAGTTACCAGTAACCTGTATTGGACAACAGAGAAAAGTAGATATAACATACATAGGGTCATATGTACAAAAGCAAACTGGCTGAAAGTGATAGTAATGTTTCACAAAAAAAGCAGCTCCAATTAATCTTCATAGTATTTGGGCCATGGAGAGTGTTATTTCAATACTGTCACAGTTGTAATTCAAGAGTAACTGAATGATAAGTATCCCCCTCCCGACCCTTTTACCTAGTGTAAGCCACCTCCCCTCAGATGTGGAATCTGGTCTCTTGACTGGACAGGTCGCAGCAAGGGACAATCTTCTTACTGTGAGAACAATGAAAGCCCTGCCCCTCTTGACAGGTTTTTCCTTATTCTCACTGAAGATTGTTCCTCTCTGTGATCCATCCGGACAGTCTTGCTGCTCTGTGGTGAGCAGTGTTACATCAGTAAAAGAGGCAGGAGGGGGATACTTTATCATTCAATTACTCTTGAACTATAAGTCGGACAGTAGTGAAATAACACTCTCTATGGCCCAAATGCTATGAAGATTAATTGGAGTTGCTTTTATTTTGAAACGTTACTATCCCTTTAATTCTGGACCAAGCCAGTTAAATCATGCTGAGACCTCTGAGGCATTTATGAGGTTGAAAGCACAGTTTAAATTAATGGTACTTTTAATTGGTGCTTATGGTCCTGCTGGTTTACCCCAATCAGGATTCTGGAGGTTGATGTTATATTAATTTTTCTGATTTTTGACCAATGTTACATCACAGGCTCAGAGAGTGGGCCTGCCTGGAGAGGATCCTGCCGTGGAAACACAGATGGTCTCAAATGGACAGGAGGAGGAGAAAGTGATCCGCACCTTCCAGGAGGCCTTTCAAAGGATCAAGGATGCCACTGGGGTCACTGATACACAGGTGAGCGGTCAGCTGGTTCATCAGCAACAGGAAGTACAGTAGTGTCGTGATCTGTCATGTTCACTGATATGTGTGTTTAAAAGGTCCTAGAGCTGACTTAATTGCAGGTTGATTGTATTGTGAAAGGTAACGGTACAGAGGAAACAAACATGAAGGTGAGAGGTCAGTGATCAGTTCATATGGAAGTAAAAAGGTCATGTGAGAGAGAGAGGTCAAGAATTGGGAGTGGAGAGCAGCAAGTTGCATACAGTCTGGTCAGTTATGACCAAAGATGTAGTATGTAAAGATGAGCATACGCCCATCCCTCCTATATATTAATGTGGACTTGTCACCATAATAGAAGTTCAGATAACCCTTTGAGTGCCAGAGAGGTACGCAATGCATTGCTTTGCAATGCGTTGCGTACCTCTCTTGCACTCAGAGGGTTAATTTTAAAGGGTTAGATGGCTGCTTTACCCAAATTTAATATTGTAGATATTAAAAAATAATATAATTGATGTAAGTCCGGTCTCTCAAACATGTATGGTTTGAGAGATATAAGCTTCTAAAGTCCCCCCCCCCGCCCCTTTCAAAGACGTCCGCGCTCTGACAGCATGAGATCTTGGTCCCAGGACCAGCCGGCTGCTCTTCAGCAGAGCCGAAATAGCGCTATCTAAAAAGAAATACTTGGAATCTTGGGAGATAGCACTATTTCGGCTCTGTTGAAGAGCCGCCGTCCGGTCGCACAACCAGAATCTCATGCTGTCAGCTGGAGCGCTGACACCTATGAAAGGGGCGGGAGGCGGGAACTTCAGAAGCGTATATCTCTCAATCTGTACATGTCTTAGAGACTTACATCAATTCATTTATTTTTTTAATATCTACAATATTAAACTCTAAAATAAACCCTGACTTTATGTTGTCCTACCCATTTATTAGTAATAAAATTATTTTTCGAGAAATTAAACTTTAGTCGTTGGTAACACAGTGGGGCACACTAATTATTTTGTGTTGGGCTAATAGTACTACTTACTGCGCTATGCATTAAAGGGGAACTCTCACCTCCTGTAAAGTTCTTCTTATTTGAATCTTGCTTTTGAATAAATGTTAAATCCGTACCATCTATTAGGAGATTGTGAGACGCTTCATAGCGCAGGGAGAAACACATAAACACCTGGAGGAACTGAAGAGTGAAAACGACAGGACACTTGTAAGACTGAAAGAGGAGAAAGAGAGGCTGCAGGAGGCTTTTCGTAACCTCAAATACTCAGGAGAGGCCAAACTGTCCAGGTACATTTCTTATTATACAAAGGCAGAGTCATTGAGCTGCTGTAAGAGTATACAGTCCTGCATAAAAAGAGGTGTAGAAGCACGGGATGCTAATATTATTCTACCTCTGTATAAATCCTTGTTTAGGCCTCATCTAGAATATGGAGTATAGTTTTGGGCACCAGTTCTTAAAAAAGACATTGTTGAAGTGGAAAAAGTGCAGAGACACAAAACTGATAAAGGGATTGGATGATCTGAATTATAAAGGGAACACCCCTTTAGATTAGAGGAAAGGAGGTTTAGATTTTAGCAGAGGAAGGGTGTTTTTACAGTAAGGTCTGATAAATTGTGGAATTCTTTGCCCAGGGAGGTGGTTATGGCAGATACAATGGATACATTCAAGAGAAGATTAGATACATTTCTTTCCAAAGGGAACATACAGAGTTATCCTGTTTATCAGTAGGCAGATCAGGAAAGTCTGATAAAGACTAATTTAATTGGTAGCAGGAAAGCTATAAAATTCTCAGTTACTGTGGTATGAGGAGAAGGTTGAACTTGATGGACTTGTGTCTTTATTCAACCTAATTTACTATGTTACTAGCCAAACTGGAGAAGAGACGCCTAAGGGGTGATATCATTACCATTTACAAATATATTTAAGGTCAAAACAAGGAACTATCCAGTGAATTATTTACTCAGAGAGCTGAGCTAAGAACGAGAGGTAATCCATTAAGACTAGTGGAAAGGTGCTTTTGACTAAAACGAAGGCAGGGTTTTTCTTACAGTAAGGGCAGTAAAGCTATGGAATTCTTTGCCTCGGGATGTTGTACTTGCAGATAATGTAACTGCTTTCAAAAAGGTAACGTATGCCTATCTAGCACAGAGCAATATTAAGAATTATGACATTTGGCTTCAATATAGATAGGTTGTTGATCCAGGAAAATATCCGACTGCCATTTGGAGTCAGGAAGGGATTTTTTTTTACCCACTTGGGGTTTAATGGGAAACAGCTTCAATGTTTTTCTTTTTTGCCTTCCACTGGATCAACAGGTGTGATTTGGCATGGGATGGACTCATCATCTATGTTGCTATACAGTCAGGGCTGTAATTCCCAATAGGCACAGAAGGCAACTTCTTATTGTACATATTTGTGGAGATACTTCATCTGTGCTGGCCACTCCATGCTGTGGTCATGATCAGCACAATTGGCTGTCCCTGATTTATGGTGCCTGGCTTATTCATGAGTTTCTATACTATTTTGGGTAGCATTATCACTGGCCAGTTTATTTAACCCAGTGATTCTCAACCAGGGTGCCGTGGCACTTTGGTGTGCCACGGACATAAACTTAGGGTGCCCCATGTTTTCTATGAAGACTAACAAAAATGGACTTTTAAATAAAGATTTATAGAAATTGTTATGCACAATATGTTTAGATTTGTTATTATGATTGTAAGACCTAATAATAACTGTATATTTATGCATTGTACCCTTCATTATGCACTTCATAAATTATGTTAAATATGTTAGAGGTGCCCCGAATGTTCTATATTACATGATAGGGGTGCCCCGAGCAAAAAAAGATTGAGAACCACTGATTTAACCCCTTGGATGTTAGAGACATTTCCAAAACATTGCACAGTAATGCGCTAAACATCTGTCTAGCATCCAGTGGGGTTAGATCTTTCATTATCTGTTTGTTTGTTAGCCCTTTGAAGATCAGAGAGGGGGCGTGCAACGCATTGGATTCCTATCTGGCACACAAAGGGTTAATATTGGCTAAGGATATTTTGTGAACCAGAAGCGTGTGGTCACGGCCAGAGATAGCAGAACTAGACTTCCTCCATTTTATTAGGGGGACCCTATATCACCTTAAAACAACTTTGATTTTAAAACAACTCCCAAAATCACCTAAATGATGTATTAGCCTTTTTTTTCGGAAAGCTCATTGTTGAGTTATTTAGATTTAAAGGGATAGTAATGTTTCAAAATAAAAGCAGCTCCAATTAATCTTCATAGTATTTGGGCCATGGAGAGACTGTTATTTCAATACTGTCAGAGTTGTAGTTCAATTGAATGATAAAGTGTCACGGTTCCCAGGAATAAACCAAGAGTCAGTACGGTAAAGTAAAACAATCTTTTATTCGAAAAATCACAGTAATGCACGGAAACAGATAACACACAGAGGGTGATCAAAGAGGCAAGCACTGTATCAGAAATAGCAGTCCGCCAATAGATCCACCAAACTGTCTGAGACTAGGCCTCAGCCCACTGGAGCCTCGTGGTAATTCGGAACGCCCAAAGGACTAGCACTGACTCAGCCTGCAGTCAGTCTAGGAGAGAAGTCTCCAATATCTACGCAACCAAGGAGACCACTGACTCACACCTGCAGTCAGTAAGCTTGGAGTCTGATAGAGCCCCAGGTCCGCACTAGGATGGGTGTCTGTGGAGAGGGGACCAACACACGGAGGAAACAGACAGAGCCCCTAGTCAGTACCAGAAAGGATAGTCAGACATGCTGGGTTATACACGGAGTGGGTAGTCAACCAGAGCGACAGGTTTACACCAGATAGGAAATCTACTGAAGCGTTTGTATGCTGGAGGCACACTGGACAGAGCCCCAGGTCAACACCAGAGTGGGTACTCAGACAAGCCTAGGTCATACACGGAGCGGGTAGTCAGCCAGAGCCACAGGTTTGCACCAGAAAGGATGTCTAAGCCAAATCGGAATGCAAAAGGAGAATGGTCAGACTGAGCCACAGGTCAGCACCAGAATGGATGGACAGACAGGCCGGGTCATACACAGTGCAGGTAATCAGCCAGAGCCACAGGTCCGCACCAGATTGGGTGTCCAATATACAATGGGAGCAGGCAAAAGAACAGTCAGACAGAGCCACAGGTCAGCACCAGAATGGATGGTCAAACTAGCCAGGTCATACACAGAGCCTAAGGGGAAGAGAACTGTATTGTACAACAACGCAAGGGCAACTGAGCCAGGACTCAGTCTGCCCTTTGAACCCCTCCTCAGGAAGTAGGTAGGAGGAGCAGCTCAGAGGGAGGAAGTAGGTAGGAGGAGACTACAGGAATCAAACACATAAAACAGAGGCCTGCTGTATGCTTGAAGCCTAGATGACTCATCTAGCTTTGATGCGTCCAACCATGCGTCATTCCGGCGACATCCGTGCGGCATGGACAGCCGCTGGCGCCGAAGCGTCATTTCGAGCGTCTCCTGAAGTGGCAGCGCTGGAACCAAGGTAATATGTAACATAAAGTATCCCCCTCCCGCCCCTTTTACCTAGTGTACGTCGCCTCCTTTCATATGTGGAATCTGGTCCAGAGACCACACAGCTCATAAGGGGCAATCTTCTTACTGTGATCATAAGGAAAACCCTGCCCCCTTGACAGGTTTTTCCTTATGCTCACTGAAGATTGTCCCTCTCTGTGATCCATCCAGACAGTCTTGCTGCGCTGAGGTGAACAGTGTTACATCAGTAAAAGAGGCGGGAGGGGGATATTTTATCATTCAATTACTCTTGAAACCACAACTCTGACAGAATTGAAATAACACTTTCCATACTATGAAGGCGTAACTAGAAGCCACCGGGCCCTGGTGCAAGAATTGCCATGGGCCCCCCGACCACATTGGCCCCCTCATCCACATTGCCCCCCAATCTCCACATTGCCTCATCATCTCCACATTGCCCTCACAATACCCCCCATGTCCACATTGCCCTCACATCTCCCCTGTCATCTCCATATTGCCCCCATCAGCTCCATATTGCCCTCACATTGCCCCATCATCATGTCGATGTTGCCCTCACATTGTCCCCGACCCCCCCCCCCCGTGTCCGTTTCCTAACTCCCTGGTGGTCCAGCGGTGTAGCAGGAGAGGTCTGTGCCTCCTCTGGCACAGACCTGTCGCTGCTGGAGCTCCCACGCGGTCTTCTCTTCAGTAATGCAGAGTGCTGGGAGATTATGTCATCTCCTAGCGCTCTGTATTACTAAAGAGCCAAAGAGGGAGCTCAGCAGCTGAAGAAGGCACAGACCTCATGTTGTTACAGGCACAGGGTAGGTGGGTCGCAGGGGGTGGCCAGGCCCCTGGAGTGACGGACCCGGTTGCAGGTGGAACCCCTGCAACCCCTATTGTTATGCCACTGTTCATATGCTAGAGAGGTCTTCAGAGCATTACGTCTAAACGGGTTATAATAGCCTTAAAAGAGAAAAGTAGAGTCTGGTTGCTTTGAAGCAAAGGTTGGAGCCACTTAAAGGGACAGTAATGTCCCATAAAAAATGTTTAGAGTTTTGTAGAGATTACAAAATAAGCTAAATGCCACAAATCCTCTCTCTCAAACCACTATGATTTGAGAGATATCCTCAGTTAAAGTTCCTGTTCTCCTGACGTCAGCTGTAAGCTGACAGCAGGAGTTCCTGGTCCGGGGACCAACAGGTGGCTCTTCAGCAGAGCCACAATAGCGCAATTTAAAAATAAATACTTCGTTAGAATGGTCTACAAAGTGCTCCTGGTTTGCAAGCACACTTTTTAGACCTTTCCAAAGGAGTAGTTCTTTTTAAATTGTGCTATTGCAGCTCTGCTGAAGAGCCTCCTCATGTCGGCCGACATAGATCTCCTTCTGTTAGCTTTACAGCTGACATCAGGAGAAGAGGAACTTTAGCGGAGGATATCTCTCAAACCATAGTGGTTTGAGAGATAGGATTTGTGGCATTTATCTTATTTTTTAATCTCTACAAAACTCTAAACATTTTTTATGGGACAATACAGTCCCTTTGACCCTTTGAGTGCCAGAGGGGTAAGTAAGAGCATTGCAAAGCAATGCATTGTGTACCCCTTTGACACTCAAAGGGTTAACAGTGGTAGCTGAAAAGATAGCATATGTCTTACTGTAAGGCAAACACTATCACTACATGACTCCTCCCCCTTCTTCCTGCCGCCCAATCCCTTTCTATCTCTGTCCTCAAGGCACACTGGCCCATATTTATGGAGTTATTCTGGAGTAAACCAACTGCACCATAGAGGACAGATAAAATCTCTGTTCATTTAAATTTGGCTTTTAACACCTTGAGTGCTATAGAGGTCTCCAGTGCATTGCAAAGCAATGCACTGCAGACCTCCCTGGTATTGAAGGGGTTACAAAGCTCTATTCAAGTGCATGGGAATTTAGAAATGTTTTATTTGTCCCCTATGGTGCATATATAAATATGGGCCATTGTGAGTTGTACCTGCAGGTAAACAGGCAGTAGAGGGATATATTCAGTGTTAGTCTGCACTTAAAGGGATAGTAATGTTTCACAATAAAAGCAGCTCCAATTAATCTTCATAGTATTTGGGCCGTGGAAGGTGTTCTTTCAGTACTGTCAGAGTTGTAGTACAAGAGTAACTGAATGATAAAGTATCCCCCTCCCGCACCTTTTACCTAGTGTAACACTGCTCACCTCAGAGCAGCAAGACTGTCCTGATGGATCACAGAGAGCGACAATCTTCAATTAGCATATGTAAAAACCTGTCAAGGGGGCAGGGATTTCTTTATGCTCACAGTAAGAAGATTGTCCCTTGCTGTGAGCTGTCTGGTTTGTGGAACAGATTCCACATCTGAGAGGAGGTGGTTTACACTAAGTAAAAGGGGCAGGAGGGGGATACTTTATCATTCAATTACATTGAACTACAACTCTGACAGAATTGAAATAACACTCTCCATGGCCCAAATACTACGAAGATTAATTGGAGCTGCTGTTTTTGTGAAACATTATTATCCCTGTAAAGATGGAGGAAAGGGTCAGGTTAAAGGGATTTTTAATGATGTCTAGATACTTGTCAGCTATGAGAAATGGGTTCCCATAGCTTAAAAATCTCCAGTTGATTCCCAGATCACCCTGCAGATTCTCTTTGTTCCAGCCCACTGCTTCTATGGAGATGATAGCAATGTTGCTTCCTCTCCCATAAATGCAGAGTGAATCACTGACATAACCCAGCCCTACAGATCACGAAGATCTGCAGGGAGACAGGAAAGGGAATGGGTGAGTTATGTTCAGGTAACTACCTAAAGGTTGAAATCTCTTTACCCTGACACTTTACTATCCCTTCAACTTAAAGGAGAAGGTTTTTTTTAACCCTTTGAGTACCAGAAGGGTGCACAATGCATTGCTCTACAATGCATTGTTCACGCCTCTGACGCTTAAAGGGTTGAGGGACTGCAGATTTGCAAGAAGTTTGTATTCATAAAAATGGTATTTTATAGTTTACTTTTTTCTGCCTCTTTAACCCTTTGAGTGCCACCCCTCTAAAATAAGATTTTCGTTTTTTACGTTATTGTCTTCAGAAGTCCTTTACCTAACCCGGTTTGAGTAATATTTCTCCTGTGAGAACTTAAACGGACAGTAAAGGGTTAAAACCTTACACAATATGAACTGACATTAATCCATACAAATGAGGGGTTTTCATTCTTTAACCCCTTGAAGTAACAGTTTGCAAAACATTGTTTTCTCAATGTGTTGTGCATCTCTCTGGCACTCAAGCAGTTAATGAATATATCCAAATTAATTCTGATTTACTCTGTTTCTTTCTGTACAAGTGATGTCTTCCCTGTAACAAGAACTTCTCGGACATTTTAAGATTAACCCCTTGAGGATCAGAGGAATGAGACTGAGTGCATTAACCTACTTAACCTTTTACGTGCCATATGAATGTGCAATGGATTGAGAAAGAATGTATCGTATGCCCGTCTGGTCCTTTGGAACAAACACTTTATAATGACTTTGGTGGTTTTGAAAGTGCTATATTAATGTTAGCCATTCTATAGTTAAATTATAGTTTACTGTATATTTCATTTTATATATATGTTAGTTTATTCAGTTAGCCAGTACTTCCTGGTAGGAAGTGGCAGTTGGGAGCAAGAGTGGAATGTTAGTATCTAGCACATCAGGCTGTACCAGCCAGTAGTACTTAGTGTACATATACTGGTAAATAAAGCTAAATATCTCCTAATGTATAGTTTTATTAAAAATCCTATATAATAATTCGCTAAAGTTTGTCACAAGCTGTCATGCGCAGTAGAGACAGCTGCACGCAGTGCAGTCATGCGCAGTAGAGATTGCCTGCGCCATGGCTGGTATGGAGCGGAGCACTCAGCCATGGCGCGGGCAGTCTCCACTGCGCATGACTGCACCGCGACCGGCCGGCACTGTGCCCATGTAACGGGCTCTTCAATTAGTAGTAACATGAACATAGGTTATTTTGAAAGCTCTTTCGAAATCACCAGTTCATTATAAAGTGTTCATTACACTTTAAAGGGTTAAGATTTTTATGTGTAGTGGGCGGGGTTTGTGTCCTTTGCTCCTGCTAGAGGCTATCATGTCCTCCTCCATATACACTACATCCAGGACTGCTTCAAGTTGTTATCTCTTGAATAAAAGGAACAAGGGCAAAATTCAAAGGCCACTGGGATTTTCTGTCCATAGAAAGTGCTGGGTTATTAATTGGCAGTGTTGCTTCTCCTTAAAAGGGTTAATACATTCTAGAGTCTTATCCACCACCCATTCTTTTTCCCTGCCTGTCAGATCCCCTGCTGACCCCATAGGACTCAGTCTTACCGCTATCTCTGATCATCTTACAATTCTTTACACCCAAATAGTGGTCAGCAGGTTCTGGAAGAGCTTCAGAGTCACCTGCAGAAAGAAGAGAAAAGACGTGAGAAGTCCAAGGAGGAACTAGAGCGAATGTCCAGGATCCTGGGAGCAGCCAAATCTGGAGTAGAACATCTAGCGAGTAAAGTGGAACACATCAAGCTGGTGAGTACTATAGCAATAAGACACTGAGGATCTGCATTACTGTAATAACATGTTACTGGCACAATAAGGCACTCAGGAGCTGGGTTACTGTAATAAGATGTTACAGGACAATAAGACACTCAGGAGCAGGTTACTATAATAATATGTTACAGGACAATAAGGCACTCAGGAGCTGGGTTACTGTAATAACATGTTACAGGACAATAAGGCACTCAGGAACTGGGTTATTGTAATAATATGTTACTGGCACAATAAGGCACTCAGGAGCAGGTTACTGTAATAACATGTTACTGGCACAATAAGACACTCAGGAGCAGGTTACTGTAATAATATGTTACAGGCACAATAATGCACTCAGGAGCTGGGTTACTGTAATAATATGTTACAGGACAATAAGACACTCAGGAGCTGGGTTACTGTAATAAGATGTTACAGGACAATAAGGCACTCAGGAGTTGTGTTACTGTAATAAGATGTTACAGGACAATAAGGCACTCAGGAGCTGGGTTACTGTAATAAGATGTTACAGAACAATAAGGCACTCAGGAGCTGTGTTACTGTAATAAGATGTTACAGGACAATAAGGCACTCAGGAGCTGGGTTACTGTAATAAGATGTTACAGGACAATAAGGCACTCAGGAGCTGGGTTACTGTAATAAGATGTTACAGGACAATAAGGCACTCAGGAGCTGGGTTACTGTAATAAGATGTTACAGGACAATAAGGCACTCAGGAGCTGGGTTACTGTAATAAGATGTTACAGGACAATAAGGCACTCAGGAGCTGGGTTACTGTAATAAGATGTTACAGGACAATAAGGCACTCAGGAGCTGTGTTACTGTAATAAGATGTTACCGGACAATAAGGCACTCAGGAGCTGGGTTACTGTAATAAGAAGTTACAGGACAATAAGGCACTCAGGAGTTGTGTTACTGTAATAAGATGTTACAGGACAATAAGGCACTCAGGAGTTGTGTTACTGTAATAAGATGTTACAGGACAATAAGGCACTCAGGAGCTGGGTTACTGTAATAAGATGTTACAGAACAATAAGGCACTCAGGAGCTGTGTTACTGTAATAAGATGTTACAGGACAATAAGGCACTCAGGAGCTGGGTTACTGTAATAAGATGTTACAGGACAATAAGGCACTCAGGAGCTGGGTTACTGTAGTAAGATGTTACAGGACAATAATGCACTCAGGAGCTGGGTTACTGTAATAAGAAGTTACAGGACAATAAGGCACTCAGGAGCTGGGTTACTGTAATAAGATGTTACAGGACAATAAGGCACTCAGGAGCTGGGTTACTATAATAATATGTTACAGGACAATAAGACACTCAGGAGCTGGGTTACTATAATAATATGTTAAGGACAATAAGGCACTCAGGAGCTGGGTTACTGTAATGAGTGTTACAGAGACAATAAAGCACCCAGGAGCTGGGTTACTGTAATAAGATGTTACAGGACAATAAGACACTCAGGAGCTGGGTTACTGTAATAAGATGTTACAGGACAATAAGGCACTCAGGAGCTGGGTTACTGTAATAAGATGTTACAGGACAATAAGGCACTCAGGAGCTGTGTTACTGTAATAAGATGTTACCGGACAATAAGGCACTCAGGAGCTGGGTTACTGTAATAAGAAGTTACAGGACAATAAGGCACTCAGGAGCTGGGTTACTGTAATAAGATGTTACAGGACAATAAGGCACTCAGGAGCTGGGTTACTATAATAATATGTTACAGGACAATAAGACACTCAGGAGCTGGGTTACTATAATAATATGTTAAGGACAATAAGGCACTCAGGAGCTGGGTTACTGTAATGAGTGTTACAGAGACAATAAAGCACCCAGGAGCTGGGTTACTGTAATAAGATGTTACAGGACAATAAGACACTCAGGAGCTGGGTTACTGTAATAAGATGTTACAGGACAATAAGGCACTCAGGAGCTGGGTTACTGTAATAAGATGTTACAGGACAATAAGGCACTCAGGAGCTGAGTTACTGTAATAAGATGTTACAGGACAATAATGCACTCAGGAGCTGGGTTACTGTAATAAGATGTTACAGGACAATAAGGCACTCAGGAGCAGGGTTACTGTAATAAGATGTTATAGGACAATAAGGCACTCAGGAGCTGGGTTACTGTAATAAGATGTTACAGAACAATAAGGCACTCAGGAGCTGGGTTACTGTAATAAGATGTTACAGGACAATAAGGCACTCAGGAGCTGGGTTACTGTAATAAGATGTTACAGGACAATAAGGCACTCAGGAGCTGGGTTACTGTAATAAGATGTTACAGAACAATAAGGCACTCAGGAGCTGGGTTACTGTAATAATATGTTACAGGACAATAAGACACTCAGGAGCTGGGTTACTGTAATAAGATGTTACAGAACAATAAGGCACTCAGGAGCTGGGTTACTGTAATAAGATGTTACAGGACAATAAGGCACTCAGGAGCTGGGTTACTATAGTAATATGTTACAGGACAATAAGGCACTCAGGAGCTGGGTTACTATAATAATATGTTACAGGACAATAAGGCACTCAGGAGATGGATTACTGTAATAATAGGATTTTAGTCTTACCTGTTAAATCCTTTTCACTTAGTCCATACAGGTCACTGGTACTCTGGGAGGCGTAAGTCCCCCTTAATAGGCAGGAACAATTATGCAAATAATTTGCAGGGGGCGGAGCCTCCCCTCTTACTTAAGCCACCTTCTGGCCAGAGCCACTCATATTGATTTGAGACCCCAAGAACTGACCTCAGGTAAGCAAAAAGAAAGACTCCTGTGAGCATGCCCAACAGTCTCCCACTGAATGCCACAGGAGAACCAAGTCTGGTCCCTTGACAGGGTGGGAGACCAGTGACCTGTATGGACTAAGTGAAAAGGATTTAACAGGTAAGACTAAAATCCTATTTTCACTGTCGTCCAATACAGGTCACTGGTACTCTGGGATGTACAAACATTGAGCTGACCCAGAGGCGGGAGAAAGGCAAGGACCAGGCGCAAGGCCCAAGTCACTAGAACTGCTATGAACCAGTTAATAACATAGCCCAAACTGTAAGTGTCAACGGACACCCAACAAGGGAAAACAATCCCTGAACAAACACAGCACACTGAACAAGAGCCAACAGGGCTCAACAGTAAGGAAGCACTAAGGATCACAGAGCGGAAGGCCTAGACAGGCAAAACTGCCTCCAGGACCTTCCTCCCAAAACTGGCATCAGCCGAAGCCAGTACATCAACTCGATAGTGCCTTGAAAACGTGTGCACAGAGGACCAAGTGGCCGCTCTGCACAGTTGATCAGCAGACGCCTGATTCTTGTAGGCCCAGGAGGCCCCGATAGATCTGGTGGAATGGGCAGTCACCCGGAAGGGAACGTGCTTATTCCGAATCTTATAGGCTTCACGAACGGTAGCCTTAATCCAAGAGGCGATAGTAACCTTGGAAGCCGGTCTCCCTGCCCTAAGCCCCTCAGGAATGACGAATAGAGCGTCAGACTTCCTGATAGACTCGGTGCGATGAACATAAAACTTGAGGCAACGCACCACATCCAACAAATGGAGATCTCGTTCCTTGTCAGATGAAGGATTAGGGCAGAAAGAGGGAACCACAATCTCTTGATTGATGTGAAATTCGGACACAACCTTGGGTAAGAATTCCTTGGAAGTGCGAAGCACAGCCTTATCCCTGTGGAACACCAGGTAAGGAGGTTTACAAGACAGAGCTTGTAACTCTGCTACCCGGCGAACGGAAACAATAGCCAAAAGAAAGGCCATTTTCCAAGTCAAAAGACGTAAAGGAATAGAAGCCAAGGATTCAAACGGGGGTCGCTGGAGAACTCCCAGCACCAAAATGAGGTCCCACTGGGGAGTAGGACTCTTGAAGGCAGGTCGAACATGAGTCACACCTTGGAAGAAAACTTTTACATCAGGAAGGATAGCAATCCTTTCCTGGAAAAACACAGACAAGGCAGAAGTCTGAACCTTGAGGGAACTCAAACTGAGCCCCTTATCAACACCGTCCTGCAAGAAGGCCAGGACAGTGGGAAGATGAAAATCAAGGGATAACTTCTTATCACCGCACCATGCAACAAAGGTTGACCATATGCGATGATAGATCTTGGAGGACACAGGCTTACGAGCACTGAGCATAGTCGACACCACAGAAGGAGAAAATCCTTTCTTTGCTAGAATCGAGGATTCAACCGCCAAGCCATCAAACGGAATGTGTGAACGTCCTCCTTCCACAGATAACCCTGAAGAAGAAGATCCGGACGGGCAGGAAGTGGGATCGGATCCGCCACTGACATGGCCATCAACTCCGGATACCAGGACTGGCGAGGCCAGTTTGGAGCGATCAGGATGACAGGACAACGCTCCTGCTTCAACTTCTGGACGACTCTGATCAATAGAGGAAGAGGAGGGAAGATATAAGCCAGGGGAAATTCCCAAGGGATCGACAAGGCATCCACTGCTAGAGCAAGGGAGTCCCTCCACCTGGAGCAAAACACCGGAACCTTCCTGTTGTGTCTGGTAGCCATCAGGTCCACCACAGGCATCCCCCACCTCCGGGTGAGCAACTGAAACACCTCTGGATGAAGAGCCCATTCTCTGCTGTCGACGGTGTGACGACTGAGGAAGTCCGCCATGACGTTGTCTACGCCTGGGATGTGAACTGCAGAGATGACAGGCACGTGATCTTCTGCCCAGGACAAAATATCCTTGACCTCCCACCAGGCGGAACCGCTTCTTGTGCCGCCTTGCCTGTTGATGTAAGCCACCGCCGTGGCGTTGTCGGACTCTACTCTGATCGGACGACCGGTCAGTTGAGACTCCCAGTGCCTCAGGGCAAGCCGGACAGCTCGAAGTTCCAGAACATTGATGGAGAGAAGGGATTCCTCCAGACCCCATTTCCCCTGAGCACTGAAGCGACCCCAGACTGCACCCCAGCCCCGAATGCTGGCATCCGTTGTGACTGTGGACCAACGAGGAACTAGAAAGGATCTCCCTTTCAGGAGATGAGAGAGATCCAACCACCAGTGCAGATTCGACTCGACATAAGGAAGTAGAGACACAGACAGATGTTGATGATCTGGATGATTCCTGCACGTCTGGATCACAAATCTCTGAAGTTCCCTGGAGTGGGCCATAGCAAATGGCACTGCTTCGATCGTGGAAATGAACTTCCCCACTAAGGACGACAACTTCGGAACCGGAATTTCGTCCCTGTCCAGAATCCCAGCCACTCTGATGGCTATCTGGAGAGCCACATCCTCTGGAAGAAACACCATGCATTGGTGAGTGTCGAACAGGAGACCCAAGAACCGAAGCCTCTGAGATGGAACCAAGTCCGACTTGTCCAGATTCAGGATCCAGCCATGATGGATCAGAGTGTGCATACACTTCTGCAGGTGCTGATGGAGAAGCTCCGCTGAGGAGGCTTTTAGTAGGAGATCGTCCATGTAGGGAGTCACCCTTATCCCATCCTGATGAAGCACCGCTATCAAGGAGCCTAACACCCTCTGGAAGACCTGAGGGGCTGAAGTCAGCCCAAAGGGGAGCGCTGTAAACTGAAAGTGTCCCCTGTGGCAGGCAATCCTGAGATACCGCCTGCTCTCTGGATGAATGGGGATGTGAAGATACGCATCCTGGAGGTCCAGGGAGGCAAGAAATTCCCCCGGAGACATAGCTGCAATCACAGATCGCAGGGATTCCTGGCGGAAGTGGGAAGTCACCACATAAGCATTGAGATCTTTGAGATCCAAAATGGGACGGGCCCCTCCGTCCTTTTTGGCCACCACAAACAGGTTGGAATAAAATCCTGAACCTGTGTCCTCCTGAGGAACCACCTCCAGGACCTCTTTGTCCAAGAGATCCTGAATAGCGTCTTCGAACAGACGTCTCTTTACAGGTTCCTGAGAAGGACGAGTAAAATGGAACCGAAAAGGAGGAAGGGAGGAGAAAGGGATCCGGTATCCCTCTGACACCACCTGGAGAACCCACGGGTCCGCCACTGACTCCTCCCAAATCCGGCGAAAGATGTGGAGACGTCCACCTACAGCCGGATGCGGACCCGGGTTCGGCGAGTCATGCCGAAGCAGTCTTGGAGGTCTTGGCCTTGGGGGCAACTTTGGGCTTCCAGGACTGTTTGGGCTTGGAGGAGGAGCGCGCAGCGGGAGGACCCGTCGGGGTCGAGGAGCGTGTCTCAGTCTGAAAGGAACGAAAGGACCGGTTGCGTTTGGCTGGAAACTTTTTCTTAAAGACTGAGGGTAGAAGAGTACTTTTACCACCAGTAGCCTCACTGATCATTTCTTTGAGTTCAGAACCAAATAGCAAGTTCCCCTGAAAGGGCAAAGAAAGCAAGGCTTTCTTGGAGGCTGTATCAGCAGACCAAATTTTCAGCCAAAGGGCGCGTCTAGCCACCACTGAAGAAGTGGAGGCCCGCGCCATCATGCGCACAGCATCAAAGGCAGCGTCAGCAATATAATTCTGAGCTTCAGTAATGTTAGCAAGAAGCTGCAACTGTTCAGAAACTGGAGCATCCTGGCGAACTGCTTCAGTCAGTCGCTCAGTCCAGGCCGCGATAGCCCTGTTTACCCAAGCCACTGCAAAGGTTGGACGCATGGCAGTGCCGATAGAGGCAAAAATGGACTTAAGAGAAAGTTCCAATTTCTTATCCGTCCAATCATGCAGGGCAGAGGCATCAGAGACAGCCAAAGCGGTAGACTTGGATAGCCTGGAAACAGGGGCATCCACCTTTGGAGGATGTACCCATTTCGCCAGCTCAGTCTCAGGAAAGGGGTACAGTTTAGCAAACTTCTTGGAAACAGAGGAAGACCTATCAGGATTCTTCCACGCCTCAGAGACTAGACGGGCAAGAGTAGGATTAGTTGGAAAACAGACAACAGGCTTAGATGGCTTTTTCTGAAAAACATCAGAAGGATCATAAGTGGATTCTTGAGTCAGAGGAAGATTGAGCGTATTCAAAACCGCTCTGATCAGACCCTCAGCCGAAACTTCAGGGTCACATTCATAGGGGTCCCCAACGGACCTGTTAGATTCAATAACAGTACGTTCCTCAGCCTCAGAATCCTGCAAGAGTTCTTCCTCAGAAGAATCAGTGACATCAGGAGCCCCCTGTGGCTTAGGCAGGGAGGTCCTGATGGTAGAGGGGGTCTGCCAGACCTGGAGAGCCCCCTGTACCTGAGAGGGAAAGAGTTGAAGGGTGGATCTGAGATCCCTAGTGGCAGCTTTAAACTCCTTCACCCAAGATGGCTCAATAGCATAGCTGGGAAGCCCAGGGTTGCTATCCTGACTAGTACAATTAGGGCATAGATCCCCCACATTATCGCTAGACAGCCCAATGTGGCAAGAGGAGCAAAACGCCATGGGGGTAGCAGACCCCCCATCCTCTTTAGATTTGGGTCTAGCCCCTAGCTCCAGTGAAGTAGACATGCTCACAGCGTCAATATACCCCACTAATAACTCTATCACCCAGAAAAGGTGTAAAGGATCAAGGTTTCACCCCAGAAATGTCTAAAATTGGACTTATCTGGCCAGCGAAGGGTTAATCAGTTGAGGAGAGAGAAGGCTCGGTCCCTGCGTAGTGTACTCGCATAGGAAAAGTGCAACAAAATGGCGGCCGTCATGACAGCCAATCAGAAACGAGCGCGAACCAAGCGCTCATGGGAAATGTAGTTTTCCCTATACAAGTACCCCAAACAGTGCCCGAAGCCCCCCTGAACCCCCCACATTAATAAAACACCATCCGGATGATAGAGCAGGAGCCTAGCATTAAAATGAGCCCTCTCTGAAGTTGCTGTGACAAGCGGTTCCAGAGATATGTCCCACACTGTGATTTCCCATAGAGAGTAAAGGAGCCATGCGTTTGAGCGGGAAACGCCGCGCTTAAAGGCGCAGAACACAATTTTTAATAAAGTTTAAGAAAACTTTCAAAAGTGCCCAAACAAGCATAAAACACATAAGAAACATAAGTAAACAAATATACTAAGCTCCAAAACCCAGAGAATACCACAGAAATTGCATAAATCTAGAATAATGCAATAAAAACACCCTATGAGTGCTGGAGTAAATTGAAAACTCCCAAATACAAGCCCATCAAAGGGACACTGTGGGGACAAGTGGACCTTCAGCACTCAAAGGATGACTCACCTTTCCTGCAGGACTTCTGTCTTCAGGTGACCATGATAAGGGAGGAATAACCCAGAGGCAAATTCCTCAGCAGGGGAGCTGCTCCACACAAGCTGTCCCCTCATCAGGGTTTAAGGTCCACAGAAAATCCCTGGAAGCTGCACCAGCCACTTTAAAGAGGGCAATTCACAGCCATGGTCACCCTCCTAATGGTGGTATTCCATATTTGAATAAAAATAATAAAACTCTAAGAAGCATAGATGTTCTCTGCCTGGTGTGCAAGCACACCAGGAACAAATCAATATGAGTGGCTCTGGCCAGAAGGTGGCTTAAGTAAGAGGGGAGGCTCCGCCCCCTGCAAATTATTTGCATAATTGTTCCTGCCTATTAAGGGGGACTTACGCCTCCCAGAGTACCAGTGACCTGTATTGGACGACAGTGAAAAGATGTTACAGGACAATAAGGCACACAGGAGCTGGGTTACTGTAATGAGTGTTACAGAGACAATAATGCACCCAGGAGCTGGGTTACTGTAATAAGATGGTACAGGACAATAGCACACTCAGGAGTTGGGTTACTGTAATAAGATGTTATAGGACAATGAGACACTCAGGAGTTGGGTTACTATAATAAGATAATACAGACAATAATATACTCAGGAGCTGGGTTACTGTAATAAGATGTTACAAGACAATAAAGCACTCAGGAGTTGTGTTACTGTAATAATATGTTACAGGACAATAAGACACTCAGGAGCTGGGTTACTGTAATAAGATGTTACAGGACAATAAGTCACTCAGGAGCTGGGTTACTGTAATAAGATGTTACAGGACAATAAGACACTCAAGAGCTGGGTTACTGTAATAAGATGTTACAGGACAATAAGGCACTCAGGAGCTGGGTTACTGTAATAAGATGTTACAGGACAATAAGGCACTCAGGATCTGGGTTACTGTAATAAAATATTACAGGACAATAAGGCACTCAGGAGCTTGGTTACTTTAATAAGTGTTACTGCGACAATAAGGCACTCAGGAGCTGGGTTACCGTAATAAGATATGAGAGGGCAAGAAGGTACTCAGGAGCTGGGTTGTTATAATACAATTTTATTAGGGACAATTAGACACTCAGGAGCTGGGTTACTGTAATAGTATAATGGCAATAAGACGCATGAGAGCTGCTTTACTGTCATATTAAAGAACAAGTAAATGTTTCTAATAGATTTTCCTTCTCCCAACAGAAGAGCCGTTTTCCTGCTCAGCATCTCTCGCCCCTGTCAGATGAATACGTTCTTGATCTTTTGTCCATCACTGAGGAGAAGCTGCAGAAACTCTTCGATGATCTGGATGGGCAGAATCTGGAAGAGATCATCAAACAGATGGAGGAGGAGGATGTGAGTAAGAGGAGATTGGAATGCAAAATGATCCAATAACAGCAAAGTGTTAATCCACGCGCTGCCAGTCTAAAAATCCCCAGGGCCCGCAGGCCCTGAAGGAGATGGAGCAAAAGACAGATATGACCCCTGATTTCTAGTAGACATTCAAAGTGTGTTTGTGGGGAGGTCACTGAAGCCCCAGAACACCCCATTCTTCCACACAAGGTTAAACAGACAGGCAGTGTCCAGTTGTCCTATCAGATCACAGACAATGCGTTAGTACCCTAATTATTAGAAGGACCTTACCAAAAAAATATATAAAATAATAGGGAAACAATTCTGAATCCAACTGCTCCATAAGGGAGAAATAAATATTGCTAAAATACCCATGATTTAAATTGTGTTTTAACCCCTTGAATGCTACAGAGGTCACCAGTGCTTCTCTTTAAAATGTGTTGGAGACCTCTCTAGCATACAGTGGGTTAAAAGCTGAAATTTAAATCAATTAACATTTTATTAGTCCCCTATGCTGCAGCTGGTTTTCTCCAGAATTGCTCAATCTTTTCTACCCCATATACACTGTAACGGAAGCCCAAGACGCTGGGTTGTCCTGGGCCGGCGTTCTCCCTCCTGAAGGCGGCTATAAACATGTAGTCGGGTAGGGGAAGCTGGATCGTCACAGTGGTCATGGGCATCCACATAAATGTTTCTGTGGGGGCTGGGATCAGAGTGGTCATTAGCGTCCACATAAAAGTTTCTGGGGGGTGGGGAATCACAGTGGTCATGGGTGTCTGCATAAATGTTTCGGGGGGGGCAAAATCACAGTGGTCATGGGCGTCCACATAAATGTTTCTTGGGGGGGCAAAATCACAATGGTCATAGGCATCCGCAGAAATGTTTCTGTGGGGGAGGGGGGTCAAAATCACAGTGGTCATGGACGTATCACAGTGTATCTTGGCATCCGTGCTGCCAGTACCCTTTTGCTATTTTGCTGCGTTGTCTGGGGGTCACGGGTGCAGGCGCGCATTTCTGTCTCTGAACGCGGCACTTGTTTATATGCACGCATTCTATTTGACTAATTGATTCCCACCTCTGTGTAGGCCTATATTAGCTTCCTATGGCCTAAGGTCAGTTGCCCTTACATGGTGTTCTTGTGATTACTTGTTACGTTTGCTCCTCGTTGTGAACCTGGTTTGGCTTCCGTTCTCGGCCTGTCTGACTATCCACACTGATTCTGACCTATGGCTCTAGTTATCTCTCGTTCCATGCTGACCCCGGCTTGTCTGACTATCCACACTGATTCTGACCTGTGGCTCTAGTTATCTCTTGTTCCATGCTGACCCCGGCTTGTCTGACTATCCACACCGGTTCTGACCTGTGGCTCTGGCTGACTACTCACTTCGTGTATGACCCCGGCTTGTCTGACTATCCATATCGGTTCTGACCTGTGGCTCTTGCTTACTACTCGCTCCGTGTTACCCCGGCTTGTCTGACTATTTACCCCGGTTCTGAACTGTGGCTCTGGCTGTTTACTCGCTCTGTGTATCCTATACTCATTGGGCTATTCGCATTAGCGGTACTGTGGCTTGTGCTGCCCTCCGCTCCGTTCGCCACTATCCCCATTCTGTACCATATGGTAGTGCTCTGATTCCATTGGGCTCCTTTTACATTCCATAGAGATAGTACCATAGGCTGGTTCTCCACTCCTCTCAGAGTAGTACAGACCTCGGCTCATTGTCAGTCTGGGTAGTGGACTGTGGCCTGTCCGTTATATGTTCTGGGGCATTGCTGGGGAATTAATATTATTGTGTATCTTTAATACAGGTGGTTTTACTTCAATATACCTGTATCTGACCTTCTTTTGTACTGGTTACTGTGACAGGGCGTCTGCATAAATGTTTCTTTGGGCGGGGGGCAAAATCACAATGGTCATGGGTGTCCGCATAAATGTTTCTGTGGTGGAGGGGGGGGGGGCAAAATAACAGTGGTCATGGACATCCACATAAATGTTTCTGTGGAGGGGGGCAAAATCACAGTGGTCATGGACGTCCGCAGAAATGTTTCTTGGGGGGGGCAAAATCACAGTGGACATGGGTGTCCGCAGAAATGTTTCTGTGGGGGAGGGGGCACAATCACAGTGGTCATTGGCGTCCGTAGAAATGTGTCTGGGGGAGGTGGGGGGGCACAATCACAGTGGTCATGGGCGTCTGCATAAATGTTTCTTGGGGGGGGGGCAAAATCACAGCGGTCATGGGCATCCGCATAAATGTTTCTTTGGGGGGTGGGCAAAATCACAGTGGTCATGGGCGTCTGCAGAAATGAGTCTGGGGGGGGGCAAAATCACAGTGGCCATGGGCATCCGCAGAAATGTATCCAGGTGTGGGGGGCTGCAAAATCACAGTGGTCATGGGGTCGGGGAAGTTGGATCGTCGCAGTGGTCATGGGCATCCACATAAATGTTTCTTGGGGGGGGGGGCAAAATCACAGTGGTCATGGACGTCCGCAGAAATGTTTCTTGGGGGGGCAAAATCACAGTGGTCATTGACATCCGCCTAAATGTTTCTTGGGTGGGGGGCAAAATCACAGTGGTCATGGACGTCCACAGAAATGTTTCTTGGGGGGGCAAAATCACAGTGGTCATGGGTGTCCGCAGAAATGTTTCTGTGGGGGAGGGGGACACAATCACAGTGGTCATTGGCGTCAGTAGAAATGTGTCTGGGGGAGGTGGGGGGGCACAATCACAGTGGTCATGGGCGTCTGCATAAATGTTTCTGGGGAGGGGGGCTCAAAATCACAGTGGTCATGGGTGTCCGCAGAAATGTGTCGGTGGGGCAAAATCACAGTGGTCATGGGCGTCCACATAAATGTGTCCGGAGTGGGGGGGGGCAAAATAACAGTTGTCATGGGCGTCCGCAGAAATGTGTCGGGGGGAGAGGGCCTGCAAAATCACAGTGGTCATGGGCATCCACATAAATGTGTCTGGGGGATAGGGGGGCAAAATCACAGTGGTCAATGGCGTCCATAGAAATGTGTTTGGGGGAGGTGGGGGGGTCAAAATCACAGTGGTCATGGGGTCTGCAGAAATGTGTCCGGAGGGGCATTATGTGCCCCCCAGGCCAGCCGCCCTGATGCTATGTATACTTGGGGGGCCCTCTTCTGCCCTCCACACTGTGAACGCCCATGACAGGGGTTTTGGTTTAGGACACGTTAGTGATAGCTGTGTAACACTCCCAGCTTTGTGATGTTTTATAACCCAATTAATATGATCCTTGTGGTTTCTCTTTCAGTTCCAGCACAGTATTGAGGGCAAACTCCCAGCCTACAATGTTCGGATCTCACTTCCAGCCCCCGCCAAGCAAGACATATATGGTGGTAAGAGAACCTGGCTCCCAGAGTGCTGCTACCTGAGATATGGACCCTTATTTGTCAAGATAAAGATGTGCAATTCTGGAACAAACCATCTGGATAGTTTAACTCCTTGAATGTTTGAGAGGCAATGCATTGGAGTCTTCTCAAACATTCAAGGGGTTAACATCCTCATTTATTGAGAAATTGTTGCTCAGGGCCGTATGTGCAAAAGAAACGTGGAGGAATTGTGGAGCAAACCAATTGCACTGTAGGGGAGAATTAAAAATCCCCCCAAATTCCCTTTGAATTAAATGGGGATTTTAACCCTTTGAATGCTAGAGGTTAAAATGCCCATTTAAATCAATGGGGATTTTTATCTCTCCCCCTTATAACGCAGATGGTTTGCCCCAGTAAACCCCCACTTTTCTTTTGAACACACGGCCCTTAGAGTCTGATACCGATAAGGCTGGAATGCAATTCCACATTAAAGCAGCACTTTCATCAAAATGAAATTGCCCCCCCAAATCCTTATAACCATAGCGATACGCATATACATACTTTTATTACGCTGAATTAAGTCCATCATTGGTGAGAAATACAACTTGTTCGGCAGGCATCAGCAGCAGGGATCTTGCTGTAGAGGCTCTGTGCGCCTGCACCGACAATCCCTTCTGGTACCTTAAGGTACCAAGGAGCTCCACTCAATCCTGGAGGTGAACAGGATGGACAGAGCAGACTCACAGATGTCTCTTCTGTAAAATAGAAAAAAGAAGCCAGAAGGGGCGCAATACCAAACACGTTATAATCCCCTATATTAGGGATAAATACTCACAGTATCTAGAATCCCCGGTTGAATCTACTCACAACCGGTGTAGCAAGTAGGGATTTAGGATCCGCCCTACTACGGATATACTGATCTCTGCAAACGTAACTGGAAACTCTGGATCTCTTTATAAAGCTTTTTATTCCAATAAAAAATGCATAAGCATAAATAATTAAAAAATATTAATAATATTAAGCCCCAACGCTAAACGCGTTTCGAAGCTCTGCTTCTTCATCAGTAGCGTAATTAATTCAAATATGGGCTCAAAAATACAATCAAATATCATAAAATCAACATATAAAAATTCATCCAAATGAATTTTTATATGTTGATTTTATGATATTTGATTGTATTTTTGAGCCTACATTTGAATTAATTACGCTACTGATGAAGAAGCAGAGCTTCGAAACGCATTTAGCGTTGGGGATTAATATTATTAATATTTTTTAATTAGTTATGCTTATGCATTTTTTATTGGAATAAAAAGCTTTATAAAGAGATCCAGAATTTCCAGTTACGTTTGCAGAGATCAGTATATCCGTAGTAGGGCGGATCCTAAATCCCTACTTGCTACACCGGTTGTGAGTAGATTCAACCGGGGATTCTAGATACTGTGAGTATTTATCCCTAATATAGGGGATTATAACATTATTGTTTGGTATTGCGCCCCTTCTGGCTTCTTTTTTCTATTTCATTAAGGGTCTATTCCAAGATTCTTATCCTTTGTTGGGAGCAGCATTCTACAACTACATTGGAGTGACTGAGTGGGGGCAGTTTGAATTCCTCCATTTGCCAAGCTGACCACTGATAGTGGTTTTACAATTGTGAGTTCGGTGTATAAACGGTGGTGTTATATACATACTTTGGAGCTATTACACTAGGAGCGCCCCTTTTTGTTTTTTGTCCTCTTCTGTAAAATGTCTGCTCTGTTGCCCGCTGATTCCTGCCAAACGAGTTGTATTTCTCACCAGTGACGGACTTATTCAGCATAATAAAAGTATGTATATGCGTACCGCTATGGTAATAAGGATTTGGAGGGCAATTTAATTTTGATGAAAGTGCTGCTTTAAAATAAGTGTACACCGTAGTACATACCGCAGTGTGCAGCCACATCATTTAGGCTAATTAGAAAATGACTCTGTACTCTCAGATTAGTACATACTCCCCAACGTGTACTCTTACTTTGGAACAGAGTTTGGCAAATTGGGCTGGAGCTAGAAAATGATCCTGGATACTGAGATCCAATCACTTGTCTCCTTTCTTACAGATGATGATGAAAGCGATGACGATGAAGGGGATGTGGTGACAAGAGCCGCCTTAAAGAGACAGTCCCAACAAATCATTGAGTCCAAAACCAAGAGGAGGACCCGTCCCAAGAAGAAGAAGGGCAAACAGTGATGGGCATTGTGACCCTCATAACAACCGCCATCACTCTCCCCTCTCCTTACAACATCTACCTAACTAACCCGCTTCTTAAAACTGTTCCAAAATACCTGTATTGCTCTTAAAGTGATAGTAATTTTTCACAATAAAAGCAGCTCCAGTTAATCTTCATAGTATTTGGGCCATGGAGAGTGTTATTTCAGTACTGTCAGAGTTGTAGCTCAAGAGTAAATGAATGATAAAGTATCCCCCTCCCACCCCTTTTACTGATGTAACACTGCTCACCTCAGAGCAGCAAGACTGTCTGGATGGATCACAGAGACGGACAATCTTCAGTGAGGATAAGGAAAAACCTGTCAAGAGGGGCAAGGTTTTCCTTATACTCACAGTAAGAAGATTGTCCCTTGCTGTGAGCTGTCTGGTCAAGATACCAGATTCCACATCTGAGGGCAGGTGGCTTACACTAGGTAAAAGGGGCGGGAGGAGGATACTTTATCATTCAGTTACTCTTGAACTACAACTCTGACAGCATTGAAATAACACTCTCCATGGCCCCAATACTATAATGATTAATTGGAGCTGCTTTTATTGTGAAACATTACTATCACTTTAAAGGGGAAAAATGCTTTTCAAATAAGTGTCTCTTGACATGTTTAATAGAAGTTGCTTAGTCAGGGAATTTTTTTTCTGCATTTGAACTCTGTTTTAGCCTTTAAGTGAACAGGGACATATTACATTGAGAATGTTCTCAGGTCCATTTAGAATCATGGGCGTGACTCTCCCTCTCTATGGCAGTGGTTCTCAAACTTTTTTCTCAAGTCACCCCTAACATGAAATCTGGAGGTTTTGGGGCACCCTTAACATATATATATATATATATATATATATATATATATATATATATATATATAAATAATTGTCAAGGGAGCTATTAAGGGTGCATTAACACATAAATATATATTTATTCTTAGGACTCAAAATCAAAATAATAAAACAAAACACATTGTCTGTAAATATACCTTTGAAACGCACTATTCACATTTTATGTCAAACACTTCATAGAAAAAAGTGGCACATTAATGGGTGTCCGTGGCATATTAAAGCACCACGGCACCCTGGTTAAGACCCACTGCTCTATGGCTAATCTAATTGAGACTGATAGTCTGTTGTTTATTGTGTGGAGGTGAAAGCTAAACAATTACCTACAGTGATGAACAGCAAATACAGGCCATTGCAGCTACTATACAACATAGATAGATAGATATATACCTGACTGCTATATGAAAGACACCTACCTATGTAAGTCATTCTGTTTCACACATCATGAGCTCCATATTCCCAGGTTATAGATCCCCCATAAAATATACTGATCTTCCTGCCACACTTGGTAGATCTAGAGAAACTTACCTGCTCACAACCAAGAAAAACAAACATTCTCTTACCCCAGTGTTTAGGACTGTAACCAACTTCCTGTCCACTATACAGAAACGGTGCAGGACAACTTTCAGCCCCCATGTGTTTTGGGACCACACTGTCCATCATTCTGAACCAGTAACGACTGGCTGATGACGATGGGAGTTGTAGTCCCATAACAGCTTGTGGGTCAAAGCTGTCCACAAAAGACATAGAACTATGAACACCTACCTATTTCAATATTTATCACTGTACCCACCTATCTGCTATACCTTTCACCGACCCCACTATTGCATTGTATTGCATCCACTTACCTGCTTCACACTTGCTACCCACCTCAAATTTTAACTACTCGCTCGGCTCCTTAGAACTGCACTAAACTACCTGCCCCTATACCCATCTAATTACCAGCTCCACCTTCTTAACCGATACCTAGATCTGCAAACACCCACCTACTCCTTTTGTTAGAACTCTTTCTGCCCACTACCTAAAGCTACATGCTCCCCAACTGAAATAGCACCAACTCATCACAAAAGATGTTAACCCTTTCAGTGCCATGGAGACATGCAGTGCATTGAAGAGCAATGTGTGGCACATATCTACAGCACTCAAAGGGTGAAATTCAAACCCTCCAAAAACATTTACGAGTTTGCTCTGTAGTAATGTTTGAATGAAGCCTCTGCCCACATTAGGAGTACTGTTGCATTACCAACAAGGAAAATCAATGCCATGTCTGTTTAATAACTATGTACAAAGCTTTTCCTTAATAAACTGACTGATTTTTTCTGCTTTCGACAAGAGGGCAGGCAATGTGGAAGTGAGTCTGTGATTTAAAGGGCTATTCCTTTACTCTGCTTTCTGGTTAGGGCTCTATGCAAACTGGGTGCAGAGAAAATAGGTACAGAATTCTTCTTTTTCCTTACTCTGGATATAGAAGTGGATTTAAAGGGATAGTAACACTTACATTTTACTATACCCCATCTTGTAGCCCTTAAAAAACTGAATTAAATGAGCCCAGCGGCATCTCTCAAACCTTTATGGTTTGAGAGATATCCTCTTTCAAAGTTTTGCTTTTTTCCCTCTCCCCTGATGTCAGCGTTCTAGCTGACTGCAGGGGAATCCGGTCCCTGAGCAAGAGGAGGCTCTTCAGCAGAGCCGAGATCGCTTTATGGAAGAAGAAATAGTTCACTGAAATGGTCTTGTATCTGTGCTTGCAAACTGAACACATGTAGAAGACCATTTCAGTGAAGGATTTCTTCTTCTATAACGAGATCTCGGCTCTGCTGAAGGGCCTCCTCTTGCTCAGGGACCGGATTCCCCTGCAGTCAGCTAGAACACTGACGTCAGGGGAGGGGGAAAAAAGCAAAACTTTGAAAGAGGATATCTCTCAAACCATAAAGGTTTGAGAGATGCCGCTGGGCTCGTTTAATTCAGTTTTTTAAGGGCTACAAGTTGGGGGATAGTAAAATGTAAGTATTACTATCCCTTTAAGGGTTTGGTTGATAAAATATGAGAGTTGGTACTGTGTTAGCCATAGAAATACAGGAAGCAATTATAGTCCAGTTGATACCTTTATTGGCTAAATAAGCAGATTTTGGACGCAAACTTCCAAGACCTCTTAGGTCTCTTCTTCAGGCAGAAAATGCCTGAGGAAGAGCTCTAAGAGGTCTTGAAAGCTTGCATCCTAAACATGGGCGTTACCCCCTCCATATAAACAAAGGGGCTGGGTGGGCTGGCCTGGAAACATTTCTACGGACGCCCCTGATCCTAAATCTGCTTAGTTAGCCAATAAAGGTATCAAATTGACTATAACTGCTTCCAAGGGTTTGGTTGCACATCAAAATGTACTAAGGAGAAGGTGTAACAAATATCTGTATAGGTGCACGTTATTCAGTGTGCAGTGCCCTCTCCTCTGGATATCCCTATTATTAAGCAAGAATGGGTGTCCAATGCAGTGTGTTGGTTCCGCCCCCCAGGTTTCTGTTTCTCTCTGTTATTGTCTGTCCCTGCTCTTCCCTTTCTCGTGTCCTCTTAGTTCCACTCTCTGTATCAGTGACGAGAATGAGGCAGTCTGATAGCTGTTGTTGGACTTTAACCCCCTTTAGAAACATAGAATCTGTCGGCAGATAAGAACCATTCAGCCCATCTAATCTGCCCATTTTCCTACTGTAAAAAACTCAAACCTTTATTGGTCCTTGGTCTTTTCTTATGTTAAAGGGATAGTATTACTTAAAATGTAAAAAAAAATATGTTGTAGGGTTTACCCCCCTGAGTAAAACAAGGGTACTCCCACTTCTGAAAGGTGTTCTATTCAAAAGTTATTAAAGCTCAAAGTTGAAGTTTTTAGGTGCAATATCACAGTGGCCTGAAATTGTACAGTGGCGCTGTTGCTACACCATCCTATGGAGATTTATGGTCCCGGGACCAGAGCTGGATAAATCCTACAATATGTTTTTTTTACATTTTAAGTATTACTCTCCCTTTAAGGACACCTTTATGCCTATCCCATGGATGCTTAAATTCTGTCACTGTATTAACTTCTACCACTTCTGCTGGTAGGCTATTCCACTTATCTACTACCCACCCAGTGAAGTAAAACTTTCTTACATTACATCTAAACCTGTTTCCCTCTAATTTTAGGCTCTGGCTTCTTGTCCTAACATTTTTAATCCTTTGAAAAGTACTTCCCTCCTGCACTTTGTTGAATCCCTTCATGTATTTGAATGTTTCTATCATATCCCCTCTCTCGTCTCTCCTCCAGGCTATCCATTTTCAGATCCTTTAGTCTATCCTGATATGTCTTTTCCTGTAGACCAGTCACCATTTTAGTAGCCATTTTCTGAATTTTCTCTAGAGTATCTATATCCTTCTGGAGATGGGGTCTCCAATACTGTACACAATACTCTACGGGCTAGATTCTATTGCAGGTGCTAAAAGTTTACACGTTTTATCAAACATTTTCCTATTGAAGTTTATGGGGAGAACTGGGGATAAAAACAAAGATAAAATTAGCACCTGTAATAGAATATAGCCCTAAGTGAGGTCTAACTAGAGATCTGTAGAGTGTCATGACCACTTCCCTTTTTCTGCTACTAATGCCCCTACCTATATAACCCAGAACCCTGCTTGCACTCCCTGCTGCTTTATTACATTGCTTGCCTACCTTTAAAGGGATAGTAATACTTAAAATGTAAAAAAAAATATGTTGTAGGGTTTATCCCCCTGAGTAAAACAAGACTACTCCCACTGCTGAAAGGTGTTTCATTCAAAAGTTATTAATTTTCAAAGCTGAATTTTTTAGGTGCAATATCACAGTGGCCTGAAATTGTACAGTGGTGCTGTTGCTACAAGATCCTATGGTCAGCTTTGGTCCCAGGACCATAAATCTCCATAGGGTGGTGTAGCAACAGCGCCACTGTACAATTTCAGGCCACTGTGATATTGCACCTAAAAAAATCAGCTTTGAAAATTAATAACTTTTGAATAGAACACCTTTCAGCAGTGGGAGTACTCTTGTTTTATTCAGGGGGATAAACCCTACAACATGTTTTTTTTTACATTTTAAGTATTACTATCCCTTTAAGTGTCATGGGGGTGAGAAACTCATTGCAAAGCAATGTGCTGCTCACCCCGCTGGCATTCAAAGAGTTAACTCCCATCATCCTCAGCCAGTCTTTGGCTGGCTTCGGAAGACGAGAGAAGTACTCAAGCAACAGCTGGAGGGCAGCAGCTTGCTCAGTCCTGCTCACTATTCTTCCTGAATGTCTGATTCGTTCCCTACAAGTTCCCCCTCGGGCCCTCTCTTTACATTTCCATAATGTTCCAGGGTGGGTACAACTGGGGCATAGGGTCAGGTTCTCACATCTCATGACGCTGATGGGATCAGAAGTGTTGTGGGAACTGCTGGTACTGACGCTATCCAGAAAATAGGGGGACTGAATCTGTGACCTTTCCTGTTTTGTGTCTTTCAAATAAATTAATCTGTTTCGCCAGAAGCAGTACTGAGTGCCTTATTGTCTTGTAACATCTTATTACAGTGACCCATCTCCTGAGTGCCTTATTGTCCTGTAACATCTTATTACAGTAACCCAGCTCCTGAGTGTCTTATTGTCCTATAACATCTTATTACAGTAACCCAGCTCCTGAGTGCCTTATTGTCCTGTAACATCTTCTTACAGTAACCCATCTCCTGAGTGCCTTATTGTCCTGTAGCATCTTATTACAGTAACCCAGCTCCTGAGTGCCTTATTGTCCTGTAACATCTTATTACAGTAACCCATCTCCTGAGTGCCTTATTGTCACTGTAACATCTTATTACAGTAACCCAGCTCCTGAGTGCCTTATTGTCCTGTAACATCTTATTATAATAACCCAGCTCCTGAGCGCCTTATTGTCCTGTAACATCTTATTACAGTAACCCATCTCCTGAGTGCCTTATTGTCCTGTAACATCTTATTACAGTAACCCAGCTCCTGAGTGTCTTATTGTCCTGTAACATATTATTACAGTAACCCATCTCCTGAGTGCCTTATTGTCCTGTAACATCTTATTACAGTAACCCAGCTCCTGCGTGCTTTATTGTCCTGTAACATCTTATTACAGTAACCCAGCTCCTGAGTGCCTTATTGTCCTGTAAAATCTTATTATAGTAACCCAGCTCCTGTGTGCCTTATTGTCCTGTAACATATTATTACAGTAACCCAGCTCCTGCGTACCCTACTGTGCTTATAACATCTTACTACAGTAACCCAGCGCCTGAGTGCCTTACTGTCTTGTAACATCTTATTACAATAACCTAACTCCTGAGTGCTTTATTGTCCTGTAACATCTTATTACAATAACCCAGCTCCTGAGTACCTTATTGTCCTGTACAGTCTTATTACAGTAACCCAGCTCCTGAATGCCTTATTGTCCTTTAACATCTTACTACAGTAACCCAGCTCCTGGGTGCCTTATTGTCCTGTAACATCTTATTACAGTAACCCAGCTCCTGGGTGCCTTATTGTCCTGTAACACCTTATTACAGTAACCCAGCTCCTGAGTATCTTATTGTCTTGTAACATCTTATTACAGTAACCCAGCTCCTGAGTGCCTTATTGTCCCTGTAACATCTTCTTACTGTAACCCAGCTCCTGAGTTCCTTATTGCCCTGTAACATCTTATTACAGTAACACAACTCCTGAGTGCCTTATTGTCCTGTAACATCTTATTACAGTAACCCAGATCCTGAGTGCCTTATTGTCCTGTAACATCTTATTACAGTAACCCAGCTCCTGAGCACCTATCACAGTCTACCTTAGAGGCCTAGTTATCTTGTGCTTCCTTCCTCTGTGGTGTGTCGTCCTGCATAATCGCGGACACCTCCGCATTGCTAAAATCATGAAACAGGCACTAGCTAGGACACCTGTTTATGGGCCTATTCTGTGTGGTCTAATTGGGTCCTGCCTTCTCCTGCTCTTTTATAAACCTCCCTGGGGCTGGGAGTCATGGCCCTTACATGGTGTTTCTGATATTGTGTCATGTGCTCGGTTGCGACCAGTGCTCTCCTGAGAATCCGCTCTATGTATGACCCCGGCTTTTCTGACTACCCACATCGGTTTTTCACCTGTGGCTCTGGCTGACTAACTCACTAAGTGTATGACCCCAGCTTGTCCGACTACCCACATCAGTTCTGACCTGTGGCTCTGGCTGACTTACTCGCTCCGTGTAGTCCCCGGTTTGTCTGACCTCTGGCTCTTTGTCACGACTTGTTAAGACTCTCAGATGCAAAGTTAGGTAAAAACACAACTTTATTGAAAAGTTTAATACAACCCCGTAGGGTAACAAACACGTTCATACATATATATATATATATATATATATATATATATATATATATATATATATATATATATATATATATATATATATATATATATATATATATATATATATATATATATATATATATATATATATATATATATATATATATATATATATATATATATATATATATAGCAATGACAGAGAATAGTGATACAGGCTCTACTGGCCCTGCCAATATACCGGGCAATGCAGCCAGGGAAGTAGGTACAAGGAATAGATAGGCTCTACCGGCCCTGCCAATATACCGGGCAAGGCAGCCAGGAGACTGGTAAGGAGGAACAAGGCTCTACCGGCCCTGCCAATATACCGGGCAAGGCAGCCTGGAGACTGGTACATGTAAAATAGGAGGCTCTACCGGCCCTGCCAATATACCAGGCAAGGCAGCCTGGAGACTGGTACATGTAAAATAGGAGGCTCTACCGGCCCTGCCAATATACCAGGCAAGGCAGCCTGGAGATAGATGTGGCAATAACGTGAAGGCTCTACCGGCCCTGCCAATATACCGGGCAAGGCAACCCAAGATGGTACAGAGAGGAATAGGTTCTACCGGCCTTACCAATATCCCGGGCCGGTAGTTGGTGGAGCAAACCAGTACACGCGTACTGGGGAAACCGTCTCTCTTCCGGTGCACATCAGCCGGTTGAATGTATACCAAACCAGTACCCGTGTACTGTGGATGAATTACTCTATCGGTGCAACTGCAACCGAGTGCGTATGGAGCGAACCAGTACCCGTGTACTGGGAACCCAAACCAATGGTGCAACAGCAGCCAAGTGAATGTGGAGCGAACCAGTACCCGCGTACTGGGAACCCAAATATCTACCGGTACAACAGCAACCGGGTGACTGTGGAGCGAACCAGTACCCTTGTACTGGAGAAACCCAGTATCTACCGGTGCAACAGCAGCCGGGTGAAGGTGGAGCGAACCAATACCTGCGTATTGGAGAAACCCAAAATCTACCGGTGCGACTGCAGCCGGGTGAAGGTGGAGCGAACCAGTACCCGTGTACTGGAGAAACCCAAGAACTACCGGTGCATCAGCAGCCGGGTGACTGGAGAAAACCAGTACCCGCGTACTGGAGAAACACAATAGCTACTGGTGCAACAGCAACCGGGTGAATGTGGAGCGAACCAGTACCCGCTTATTGAAGTAATCAGAAAGGGACAGAAATGTCGCCAGAGTGACTATGGAGGACTAGCCCACTACAGGCGATACTGGATCAGGAGCACAGCGGAGGGAAGCAGGAACCGGCACTACAGACAGTCAACCGGATCAGGAACGGCAGTGGGGACTGGCAGCAGGAAGCAGTGACACAACAGCAACCTCAACCGGATCAGGAACGGAAACAGGAACCAAGGAACTGGTCTCTCAGGAGGAACTAGACGATCTCAGGCTATCAAAACATAACCAGGGGCCCAGGAAGCTCAGGAACTCAATGGAGAAGCGAGCAGCATAGAGACAACACGAAAGGGCAACCAAAGGGTGCCCAAGCTCAGTCTAAATAGGCAATGCAGGGCGGGCTGAAGGCAGACAGCCAATGGAGAGCCCCCTACAGGTAACTGACACAAAAAGGCAGCAATCACGGGCACCATGATACTCTTGCTGCCTATCACTCCGTCTAGTCCCTGACGTGTCTGACCTGTGGCTCTGGCTGACTACTGGCTCTATACTCTCCAAACCTGCCTGACCATCAGTTTCCGTGTTTCATGGTTCACGTCTGCTCTCGCTCCCTGTTCCCTCTGGTCGCGTGACCCAGGGTGGAGGCTTGTGCCTCAGTTACTGTTCCTTCTGGTGTTCCACCCGCACCACGGTCCTAGTCTTCGGTATCTCACAGTAGTGCAGTGAGCACCACAATATACAGCTACAGGTAGGAGCCTGGGTCCTATCATCCTGTGTTCTGGGGTTGTGTGGGCTATACTATTTTTACTGTACTTGTTAAGTAAAGGTGGATTTATATTTTATATTCGTGTCTGTCCTTCTTTGCCTGAAAACCGTGATAGCGCCTTATTGTCCTGTAACATCTTATTACAGTAACCCAGCTCCTGAGTGCCTTATTGTCCTGTAACATCTTATTACAGTAACCCAACTTCTGAATGCCTTATTGCCCTGGATCATCTCATTACAGTAACCCAGCTCCTGAGTGTCTTAATAACCCTGTAACTTTTTATTAAAGTAACAATAAAAATCCATTAAATTACACTGCTCCTGAGTGCCTTATTGTCCTGTAACATTTTATTACAGTAACCCAGCTCCTGAGTGCCTTATTGTCACTGTAATATCTTATTACAGTAACCCAGCCCCTGAGTGCCTTATTGTCCTGTAACATCTTATTACAGTAACCCAGCTCCTGAGCACCTTATTGTCCTGTAACGTCTTATTACTGTAACACAGCTCCTGAGTGCCTTATTGTCGTGTAACATCTTATTACAGTAACCCAGCTCCTGAGTGCCTTATTGTCCTGTAACATATTATTACAGTAACCCAGCTCCTCAGTACCTTATTATCCTGTAACATCTTATTACAGTAACCCAGCTCCTGAGTGTATTATTGTACCTGTAACATCTTATTACAGTAACCCAGCTCCTGCGTGCCCTACTTTACTCATAACATCTTATTAAAGTAACCCAGATCTTGAGTGCCTTATTTTGCTTATACCATCTTATTACAGTAACCCAACTCCTGAGTGCCTTATTTTCCTGTAACATCTTATTACAGTAACCCAGCTCCTGAGTGCCTTATTGTCCTGTAACATCTTATTACAGTAACCCAGCTCCTGAGTGCCTTATTGTCCTGTAACATCTTATTACAGTAACCCAGCTCCTGAGTGTGTTATTGTCCTGTAACATCTTATTACAGTAACCCAGCTCCTGAGTGCCTTATTTTGCTTATACCATCTTATTACAGTAACCCAACTCCTGAGTGCCTTATTGTCCTGTAACATCTTATTACAGTAACCCAGCTCCTTAGTGTCTTATTGTCCTGTAACATCTTATTACAGTAACCCAGCTCCTGAGTGCCTTATTGTCCTGTAACATCTTATTACAGTAACCCAGCTCCTGAGCTCCTTATTGTCCTGTAACGTCTTATTACAGTAACCCAGCTCCTGAGTGCCTTATTGTCCTGTAACATCTTATTACAGTAACCCAGCTCCTGAGTGCCTTATTGTCCTGTAACATCTTATTACAGTAACCCAGCTCCTGAGTGCCTTATTGTCCTGTAACATCTTATTACAGTAACCCAGCTCCTGAGTGCCTTATTGTCCTGTAACATCTTATTACCATACCTGGGAACTCTCCGGATTTGCCCCGGAGACTCCGGTTCTGACAGAGCTTTACCGGGTCTCCGGGGCAGAGGCAGATTCCTCCGGATGTGGAGAGTTTCTATTGAAACTCTGCCACATCTGCTTTTTCTCCCTTTGTGCCTCCATCCCCAGCCTTCTGTGTGACACATTTAACCCTTTGCAATGCATTCCGTACCTGTAACCCATTCCGTCCTGTAACATCTTATTATAGTAACCCAGCTCCTGAGTGTCTTATTGTCCTGTAACATCTTATTACAGTAACCCAGCTCCTGAGTGCCTTATTGTCCTATAACATCTTATTACAGTAACCCAGCTCCTGAGTGCCTTATTGTCACTGTAACATCTTATTACAGTAACCCAGCTCCTGAGTGCCTTATTGTCACTGTAACATCTTATTACAGTAACACAACTCCTGAGTACCTTCTTGCCCTCTCATATCTTATTACAGTAACCCAGCTCCTGAGTGCCTTATTGTCCTATAACATCTTATTACAGTAACCCAGCTCCTGAGTGCCTTATTGTCCTATAACATCTTGTTACAGTAACTCAGCTCCTGAGTCTTTATTGTCCTGTAACATCTTATTACAGTGACGCAGCTCCTGAGTGCCTTATTGTCCTGTAACATCTTATTACAGTAACCCAGCTCCTGAGTGCCTTATTGTCCTGTAACATCTTATTATAGTAACCCAGCTCCTGAATGCCTTATTGTCCTGTAACATCTTATTATAGTAACCCAGATCCTGAGTGCCTTATTGTCATGTAACATCTTATTATAGTAACCTAGCTCCTGAGTGCCGCATTGCCTTGGATCATCTTATTACAGTAACCCACCTCCTGTGTCTTTACTGTACATGTAACATCTTATGACAGTAACCCAGCTCCTGTGTCTTTACTGTACATGTAACATCTTATTACAGTAACCCACCTCCTGTGTCTTTATTGTACATGTAACATCTTATTACAGTAACCCTGCTCCTGAGTTTCTTGTTGCTCCTGTAACATTTCATTAAAATAACCCAGAACCTGTGTGCCTTTTTGTTTCAGCAAAATTAAATTAGTAAACTCCAGCTGCTGAGTCTCTGAGTGACTGCACACCACTTCTGCCATTGAGATCAGTAGAAAATGGCCATTGTTTTTGTGTTTGTGGGAAAGCTCTGGAGGGGTCAGAGGAAGTGACCGTCTCCTCTGCTCCACCACCCTCTCCTGAGTCTGCAGAAAACCGGAGAGGGGTGGGGGTGGCAGGATGTGAGAGAAAAGTTCCAAGTGCAGTGGGATAGCGGGAGGAATAGTGGGACAACAAGAGGGAACGTGAAGGCTCAGAGACAAGAGGTATGAAGGAGGGATTGGGTCACATCTTCCCCTTTCTGCTGCTGTGTAATGTGTGGGTGGTGGGGTTTAAGGTTGAAAGAGTTACTATTGTCTTCCTCCTTAAAGTGTTATTGAGGAAAACAGCCATTGGAGCATTTGGAATAAAGCAGGCAGGGGTATATTCAGGAATGGGTATACCAGGCGTTTGCCGGGGTGGGAGCCGCCTGTTTTAGGGGGCCTCTCTCTGACATTCCAAAGGTCTTAAATTATCAGCAGGTGACCAATTTATCCCTATGATCAGAAAGGAGAACGGCTGTCCTTGTTACACGGTACACCTCCGTGGGTGCTTTGATCACGAATATTAACCCATTGAGTGCCAGGGCGAGCAACAGATTAAGGAGAAATGTGCTGCTCACCCCCACTGGCAATCACAGGGTTAATGGGTGTTGGGAGAGCATATAAAAAAAAAAGGGGTGTCCGTAGAAATTCTTCGGGAGGGGGGGTAAAAACCTAAAATGACCCCCAGGCCAGCCCATCCAGCCCCTTTGTTTATATGGAGGGGGTAATGGTAGGGATGCCAAGTGCCCCCCCAGCCATACGCCCATGTACAAATCATTCCCCTTTCAGGAGCACAGGGGAGCCTGCTGTATTGTACAACAGTGCATTGCACAGCTCACTGGTCCTCAAGGGGTTAAATGGGTTCAAAATGTATTGCTATGTTTGGGGGGCCTATATTCACAATTTCGCCAGGGGCCTCAAATGTTCTTAAAACACCACAGACAGCAGGGATTGTCACAATGGGCGTCCACAGAAAGTTTTCCATAATAATCCATAATATGCCCCGCCCCCCGGCCAGCCTGCCACGCTGCTGTGCTTATCCAGGGAGAGTGCAAGTGTAGGGGGTGGGCAAGTGTCCCCTCTTTCTCCCTTCCACTGACATCCATTGTTTTAAATGTTTAGACTTCCAGTTTTTTTTGGACTTCAACTCCCGTCATCCCTAATGAGCCAGTGACTAGGTGGGGATGGCTGTAGTAGGCCCCAACAACTGGAAGTCCAACAAGTGACGCTTCCTGGAGTAAAGAAGGTGGAATGTTTGCACTGTAGCCCTGTTCACACATGGGCGTCCTCAGAAATGTTTCCGAGATGGGGGGCCCAAGCCATAACATGTTCCCCAGTCCAGCCCGCCTAACCTATATGTGTATTCAAGGGGGAATGCAAGTCTGGGGGGGAACAATTGCCTGCTGCATTAACATATGGGAACCATTGCAACCTAATTAACCCCTTAAGGACCAGCGGTCCCGGGGTGCGTGGTCCTTTAAGGACCAGATAGAATAGTCTGACGTGCCGTCTCACATGACTGATCACGTGTGCCGGCACACCGAACAGGGGACTGAAAGAGATCAATTTCAGTTCCCGCTATTACTCAGGAGCGCTGTGAGTAAAAAGTATGTGACGTGCCAGCACCGTCACTGGTCCTTAAGTGCCAAACAGCCGTGACGGTCCTGGCACGGTGGACGCGAAGGGGTTAACCAGTGGAGCCCTGCAGCAGGCATATTTTATACACTTTCTCTTTTAACCCTTTGAGTGCCAGTGGAGTACGCAACGCATTGCGTAAAAGAATGATCTGTAACCCCTCGTTTACTGGACTAAATGGTAGCTTTGTCAGTATATGTGTGCCTTTCATTTTGTGCAAAACACATAAACACTGCTACAAAATGAAAGCGTGCAAGTCCACACGATAACTCTCAGGGATGAGCCTATGATTTCTAGAGGGGGATTTCCAAATATAAATAAATATGCAATAAAAATACCCAGAATGTATTGATTTATTTAGGCATTCTGCTTCCCATATCCTGTGCAGCTTCCTGAACACAGGCCAGAGTCAGGCAATAGAAACATAGAATTTGACAGCAGATAAGAACCATTCGGCCCATCTATTCTGCCCATTTTCCTACAGTAGAAACCTCAACCTTTTTTGGTCCTTGGTCTTTTCTTAAGTTAAGGACAGCCTTATGCCTATCCCATGCATGCTTACATTCTGTCACTGTATTAACTTCTACCACTTCTGCTGGTAGGCTATTCCACTTACCTACTACCCTCTCAGTGAAGTAAAACTTTCTTACATTACATCTAAACCTGTGTCCCTCTAGTTTTAGACCATGGCCTCTTGTCCTTACAATTTTACTCCTTTGAAATATACTTCCATCCTGCACTTTGTTGAATCTCTTCATGTATTTGAATGTTTCAGTCATATCCCCCTCTCTCTCTTCTCTCCTCCAAGCTATACATGTTCAGATCCTTTAGTCTATCCTGATATGTCTTTTCCTGTAAACCACTCACCATTTTAGTATCTATATCCTTCTGGAGATGGGGTCTCCAGTACTGTACACAATACTCTAGGTGAGGTCTAACTAGAGATCTGTAGAGTGACATGACCACTTCCCTTTTTCTGCTACTAATGCCCCTAGCTATACAACCCAGTACCCTTCTTGCATTCCCCACTGCTTTATTATATTGCCTGCCTACCTTTAAGTAATTAGAGATAATTACTCCCAAATCCTTTTCCTCTGTTGTCTATGACAGCACAGTAACCTTAATAGTATATTTTTCCTTTGGATTTTTATGTCCCTAAAGGATTTTTTTACATTTATCAACATTAAACTGCATCTGCCACATTCTTGACCATTCTTCTAATTTACCTAAATCGTTCGCCATTTGGCTTATTCCCCCTGGAATGTCTACCCTATTGCAGATCTTGGTATCATCTGCAAAAAGGCATACTATGGCAATCTATGGCTCCTTTCATAATGGAGGAGATTCACTAAGTGGTGATAAAGATGACTTCTCCACTGATATCACTTTTCCAACTCCTATGTTATTCTATGGAGCCTATACACTAAGATTTCTTCAACTTTAGGACCTTAGTGCATTGGATCTATAGAATAACATAGGAACTGGAGAAGTGATAAACTGGAGAAGTCATCTCCGCTTTCTCACCTCTTTATCACCACTTAGAGAATATCTCCCATGATGTTGAACTAAGTTCCAATCAGTGGCACAACTACTGGGGTTACAATTGTACTGGGGCCCAGCATCCAAGGGGGCCCAGTTTTGGAGTCAGAAAGGTTTATATAATTCTCATTTTTCTGGGTTATTATGAAGCAAAGGTTGAACTAAATAGGCATATTTCTTTTTTCAACCTAATTTTCTATGTAAATCTGCCCCAGAGTCCAATAGCTTCTATTTCTTTATCTGTCAAATATTTTTGTGTTAGTATTCCCAAAATCCATTTGCACTGGGACCCGCCAATGACTAGTTACAGTCACCACTGGTTCCCATTATATTCATACCTGGGAAATTTCAATATAAGCGGACCCTGAGATCTATGAAATGCTAAAACTTAATGCAATGCACTCAAAGGGTTAAAACTTCCAAAAAACTCTAATTCTAGACAATGGGGGTTAGGCACTAAGACGTGATAAAGAGGTGATCAAGCGGACATGATTTTTCCAGTGATATCACTTCTCCAGTTCCTATGTTATTCTATAGAGCCAACACACTAAGATCTCGAAATAAGGGACACCTTGGAGGTATGGACCCCTAGTATCTAATAAAGAGGGACACTTGGGAGGTATGGTTCCCTAATATCTCTTAAAGCGGGACACTTGGGAGGTATGGCCCTGTAACGCAGGACATTAATGTAACACACACACTGCAGGGTCACACTGGTTCCTGCATAGCCCTGCACACTAATATTTTCATAAGGGTCTTGCAGTAACCCTTTGAATGCCAGAGGGATGCCAAAGCATTGCTTTGCAATGTGTTGCAAATCCTTCTGGCACACAAGGGTTTAAAGGGGAGGCCTGGCCACCATACTCAGAGTCTGGGGAAGTCAATCTTTTTGGCTCTCCAGCTGTGGGGGACTACAATTTCCATCATTCCCATGATGGGAGTTGTAGTAATAAACAGCTGGAGGTCCAACAATTGACTACACCTGCCCTAAAGATCGGTGAATACCTCCAACCTTTGGCCTTAACCCTTTGAGTGCCAGAGGGGTACGCAACGCATTGCTTTGCAATGCGTTGCGTACCCCTCTGGCACTCAAAGGGTTAAAATAACCCTCTGATTTTAAATCGACTGCACAATATACTATAAAAGAACAAACGAGTAAACAAACATATCTTTAACCCCTTAACGACCAGCCGCGCAGGCGTGCAGCCTCGCGGGGAACCCTGAAATCCATGACGGTCATAGTACATCATGGGTCGTTCAGGCACTTTTTACCCATGACGTACCATGACCGTCAAGGGTCGTTAAGGGGTTAACCTCCAACACACTCCAAAATATGACAAGAGTAAAGTCAGTGACAATGTGGGCCCCAGGGGTCATGGGACCTTATTCAAGCACATAGGTAGGTTTATGGTGCTTAAAATCTGTGGCTCTCCAGACAAGATTACACCGAAACTCCCATCATTCTCCATGATAGGAATTGTAGTCCATAAACCGTTGCAGGGCCAGAAATTACACAGGCCTGTTCTAGTAGAGATCTGATTTTGGTAATTTCCATGACTCATAAATAAATCTAAGTGAGGGTGTTTGTGCTCAGAGAGAAGAATATATTCTATATATTTACAAATAACTGTATGTGTATATGAACATTTAGCTCCATCTGAGGAAGGCACAATGTTTGGGGATCCGGGGTCACGGAACAGTCTGTCCTTGGATCTTGATATGAGCTGGGGTATCGTCCTGCGAGCGTATCGCTGCTTATCAAGTGAAGATGAGGATTTTTGGTATAAGGTAAGTGCCTTGTTTCCCTTATAGGGAATGTATAAAATAACCCAGCAACTGATTGCATGTCTGCCCTTATAACATTGTATTACCCTAACCCAGATCCTGAGCAGCTTATTGTCCCTGTAATCCAGCTCCTGGGTACCTTACTACCAATTCCACATCTTATTATACTAACCCAACTACTGAGTTCCTTATTCTCCATGTAAAATATTACAATAACCCAGCTCCTGAGTGTATTATTGTCCCTGTAACATTTCATTACAGTAACCCAGCTCCTGAGTGCCTTATTGCCCTGTAACATCTTATTACAGTAACCCAGCTCCTGAGTGCCTTATTGTCCTGTAACATCTTATTACAGTAACCCAGCTCATGAGTGCCTTATTGTACCTATAACATCTTATTACAGTAACCCAGCTATTGAGTGCCTTATTTTCCTGTAACATCTTATTACAGTAACCCAGCTCCTGAGTGCCTTATTGCCGGTTACATCTTTTTTTTACAGTAACCCAGCTCCTGAGTGCCTTATTGTCCTGTAACATCTTATTACAGTAACCCAGATCCTGAGTGCCTTATTGTCGTGTAACATCTTATTACAGTAACCCAGCTCCTGAGTGCCTTATTGTCCCTGTAACATCTTATTACAGTAATCCAGCTCCTGAGTGCCTTATTGTCCTGTAACATCTTATTACAGTAACCCAGCTCCTGAGTGTCTTATTGTCACTGTAACATCTTATTACAGTAACCCAGCTCCTGAGTGCCTTATTGTCCTGTAACATCTTATTACAGTAACCCAGATCCTGAGTGCCTTATTGTCGTGTAACATCTTATTACAGTAACCCAGCTCCTGAGTGCCTTATTGTCCCTGTAACATCTTATTACAGTAATCCAGCTCCTGAGTGCCTTATTGTCATGTAACATCTTATTATAGTAACCCAGCTCCTGAGTGCCTTATTGTCGTGTAACATCTTATTACAGTAACCCAGCTCCTGAGTGCCTTATTGTCCCTGTAACATCTTATTACAGTAATCCAGCTCCTGAGTGCCTTATTGTCCTGTAACATCTTATTACAGTAACCCAGCTCCTGAGTGCCTTATTGTCCTGTAACATCTTATTACAGTAATCCAGCTCCTGAGTGCATTCTTGTCCTGTAACATCTTATTACAGTAACCCAGCTCCTGAGTGTCTTATTGTCCTGTAACATCATATTACGGTAATCCAGCTCCTAAGTGCCATATTCACAGTAACTAAGCTCCTGGGTCCCTTATTGTTGTGTAATATTGTATTACTGTAACCCAGCTCCTCTGTGCCTTATTTTACCTGTAAGGCTGTAACATCTTATTACAATAACCCAGCTCCTGAGTGCCTTATTATCCTGCAACATCTTATTACAGTAACCCAGCTCCTGAGTACCTTATTGTCCTGTAACATTTTATTACAGTAACCCAGCTCCTGAGTGCTCTATTGTCATGTAACATCTTATTACAGTAACCCAGCTCCTGAGTTCCTTATTGTCCAGTAACATCTTATTACAGTAACCCAGCTTCTGAGTCTCTTTTTGTCCTGTAACAACTTGTTACAGTAACCCAGCTCCTGAGTGCCTTATTGTCCTGTAACATTTTATTACACTAACCCAGCTCCTGAGTGCATTATTGTCCTGGAACATCTTATTGCAGTAACCCAGCTCCTGAGTGCCTTATTGTCCTGCAACATCTTATTACAGTAACCCAGCTCCTGAGTGTCTTATTGTCCTGTAACATCTTATTACAATAACCCAGCTCCTGAGTGCCTTATTATCCTGTAACATTTTATTACAGTAACCCAGCTCCTGAGTGCTCTATTGTCATGTGACATCTTATTACGGTAACCCAGCTCCTGAGTTCCTTATTGTCCATTAACATCTTATTACAGTAACCCAGCTCCTGAGTGCTTTAAAGTCCTGTAACATCTTATTACAGTAACCCAGCTCCCGAGTCTCTTATTGTCCTGTAACACCTTGTTACAGTAACCCAGCTCCTGAGTGCATTATTGTCCTGTAACATCATATTACAGTAACCCAGTTCCTGAGTGTCTTATTGTCCTGGAACATCTTATTATAGTAACCCAGCTCCTGAGTGCCTTATTGTCCTGTTACATCTTATTACAGTAACCCAGCTCCTGAGCTTCTTATTGTCCTGTAACATCTTATTACAGTAACCCGCTCCTGAGTGCCTTATTGTCCTGTAACGTCTTATTACAATAACCCAGCTCCTGAGTGCCTTATTGTCCTGTAACGTCTTATTACAATAACCCAGCTCCTGAGTACTTTATTGTACCTGTAACATATTATTACAGTAACCCATCTCCGAGTCTCTTATTGTCCTGTAACATCTTATTACAGTAACCCGTCTCCGAGTATCTTATTGTCCTGTAATGTCTTATTACAGTAACCCAGCTCCTGAGTGCCTTAATGTACTTGTAATGTCTTATTACAGTAACCCAGCTCCTGAGCGTCTTATTGTCCTTTAACATCTTATTACAGTAACCCAGCTCCTGAGTGCCTTATTGCCCCGTAACATCTTATTACAGTAACCCAGCTCCTGAGTATTTTATTATACCTGTAACATCTTATTACAATAACCCAGCTCCTGAGAGTCTTATTATCCTTGTAACATGTTAACATGTTATTACAATAACATGGCACCTGAATGCCTCATTGCACTGTTACATCTTATTCTAGTAACCCAGCTCCTGAGTGCCCTGTTACCTCTGTTACTCACTATTACAGTAATCCTACACCTAGAAATTGTTATTGCAGTTTCCCAACTCCCAAGTGCCTTGTTACTATAATCAGGTACGTTTGTGTGGTGCCCTTGGTGGGGGGTAGGTGCATTCAGAATGTGACTGCAGGTTTCGCTTTGATTTCAATCTGTTATGGAAACAAAGACCTAGAATTTTTGTGTATACAGAAAATAACACAGACCCAGAGCAGGCCGAATCCACTAACAATCTTAAAAGTGTTTTTTCACCAGAGCTTTGAGGAAGTGGCCTTATTATGTGGGGATGGGTCTGTCGCCACTCTGTTAACCACCTGAGAGCCAGACAGGTGTTCAGTGCATTGCTCTGCAATGTCTTGCACACCTCTGGCACTCAGAGTTAAAGTGGAATTACCACCCCAAGTTAAGTTAAACCCCAAGAATTACCCATCTGGTGACTAGCTGATCAATAGTACTAGTTGCAGGAATAATTACCTTCTTATAGAGAAATCGTACTGCTCCGGAGACTGACAGGCAAGAAACAGCGCAGACATCTTTGTATAGTGATGTCTGCGCTGTCAGTCCCAGTCTGCTCTAGGAGGCATCGCTTCGTACCATAAGGTACCGGAAGGGACTGACGGCACAGGCGCGCATATTCTTTTAAAGGGATAGTATTGTCACAATTCAATAAAACCCAGTCTTGTAGCTATTAAAAAACTAAGCTAGATGCCCCCAGTCCTATCTCTCAAACCTTTATGGTTTGAGAGATAATCACAGAGAAAGATTCCCCCTCCCTCCCCTTTACCTGACATCAGCGTCTAGCTGACTGCAGGGGAATCCGGTACCTGGACAAACAGAGGCTCTTCAGCAGAGCCGAGATCGAGAGACATAAAAAGAATGACATCACTGGAATGGTCTACAAAGTGTGTTTGGTTTGCAAGAGGTAAGCGCTAGAGCGTGTGAGGGCTTTGGTGCAGACCGGCATACTCTGCATGTAATTATGACTTTGGCCACTAAGTTCAAAGAACGGCTGTTTGGAAAGTCTGATCTAAATATAACCCATTAAGTGCCAGAGGGGTGCTTTGCTCTGGAACGTAAAAAGGGTTAAACATAAGTTTGTTTTTACCATCTTTTTAGACCAGAGTATTCAAAAGAAGAAATTCCCTTTTCAAAATATGACAGTATTAGCCCAACTTTGTCAGAAAACAGAGGAAAGAAATATTCCTTATACGGTAATTTTGGGCCTAACCCTTTGAGTGCCAGAGAGGTATGCAACGAATTGCAGGTATGCTGGTGCTGCAAGTGAGACCCACAGCTGAGACCGCCGCGGGACTAGGATGACCACATGTCCCGGAATGGCAGAACGGAAATGTGGTCACCCTAGTTTTGATGTTACATTTGGTCACTCCCACTTTAAAGACCATTTCTCTAAAACTGTGCTTCATGGCAATAACTAGTAAAAAATTGTCTTTATCTGAAAATGTCATTTTAAAAGGCAAAATAAACATCCGGTTTTAGCAATGTCTTTTAAACCTAGGTTTTCTTTTTGACCATTAATCTTAATGTTATGCCATTTCCGCAGAGCCTCATTTAACTCTCTGAAAGCCAGAGAGGGGTAAGCGCATTAAAGCGGAACATTCACTCAAATTAAAGTGCCCCCCCAAAATCATTATGATCATAGCAATACGCATTTCCATACTAGTATTATCCTGAATAAGTCTGGCGTTATTGAGAAATTCTACTTGTTCTGAGACGCACAAGCAGGCATCAGCACAGACATCTTGCCTTAAAGACATCTGTGCCCCTGCGCTGTCCATCCCGTTCTCCTCTACGATTGATGAGGGGGAGTTGCTTTGTACCTTAAAAGGACAGTAATGTCCCATAAAAAATATTTAGAATTTTGTAGAGATTAAAAAATAAGCTAAATGCCACAAATCCTATCTCTCAAACCACTATGGTTTGAGAGATATCCTCCACTAAAGTTCCTGTTCTCCTGATGTCAGCTGTAAAGCTGACAAGAGAGCTGTGTCGGCCGACATGAGGAGGCTCTTCAGCAGAGCCGCAATAGCGAAATTTTAAAATAATTACTTCTTTGGAATGGTCTAAAAAGTGTGCTTGCAAACCAGGCACATTTTGTGTACCGTTCCAAAGAAGTATTTCTTTTTAAATTGCGCTATTGCGGCTCTGCTGCAGAGCCGCTTGTCAGTCCCCAGACCAGGAACTCCTGCTGTCAGCTTACAGCTGACGTCAGGAGAAGAGGAGGGAGAAGGGAACTTTAATGGAGGATATCTCTCAAATCATAGCTTATTTTTTAAATCTCTACAAAACTCTTAACATTTTTTATGGGACATTACTGTCACTTTAAGGTACAGGAAGGGACTGACGGTGCAGGCGCACAGACGCCGCTACAGCAAGATGCCTGCCTGTGCGTCTCGGAACAAGTAGGACTTCTCAATAACGCCAGGCTTATTCAGGATAATACTAGTATTGATATGCGTATCGATATGAGCATAATGATTTGGAGGGCACTTTAATCTGAGTGATAGTTCCGCTTTAAACAGGGCTCAGAAAAAAAGGGACCCCCCCCCAAAAAAAAAACACCCGAGCAGAGTTGTGCTGCCTTCCACTTGGCATAAGCAGCACTGAGGAGGGACGTTTCCATGTGAGTAGATTAGTAAATCAGTGTTAGGCTGGTGGTGTAGGACTTTAAAAACTATTCAAGCTTCACGTTTAACAAGGAATTATATCTAAATATCCCCCACCACCCCATCCAAGACTTACCCATTTCCCCACAGGGAACTTTTAAAGGTAGTATTGCTTTAAAATGTAATTTGCTACACCATCCTATAGAGATTTATGGTCAACCGACAAGATATGTCCATAGGATGGTGTAGCAATAGCGCCACTGTAACATTTCCAGGCCATTGTGATACTGCACCTAAAAAAAATTCCAGTTCGAACTGTAATAACTTTTGAATAAAACACCTCTCAGCAGTGGGAGTCCCCTTTGTTTTACTCAGGGGGATAAACACTACAATATATATTTTATTTAACCTATTATGTATTACTATCCCTTTAACCCTTTTGAGTGCCAGAGGGGGTACAGAATGTGTTGCGTATCCCTCTGGCACTCAAAGGGTTAATCCCTTGAGGCCCAGAGCTCTGATCTTTAACCCTTTGAGTGACAGAGAGGTACGCAACGCATTGCTTACCACTCTGGCACTCAAAGGGTTAAGAGTGTAACCTAGCTGTGACCTTCTTATCAACAAACTGCCCTACAAATGTATTGTGTTCGCGTCTCCACCTCTCTATCCTAATCCCCTTCCCCAAATCACTTTCCCCTGTCCTCTCCATCGGGGCTCCCTCTATTTCATCCTAAGGACTCGTCTCTTCCCCCGACTTGTCCGTCCTCTTGCACCCTCCCCGCTCTCTCCTTGCCCGCTCTGCTATCGCTTCTCTCTGTCTTTATTCCTCTCCCTCCTCCCCACTTCCCAGGACTCTCCGCTCCCCCTCCTCCCCCTGCTGGAAGGCTGGGATTTAATCCCCTGATGATATCAGGCTGAGGATTTCAAAAGAAAGAAAACTTTCCACAACAGTCCGTCCGCAGGAGAGAGGGGACCTCAAGGACAGGACAAGCGGACACAAGAAGTGAGAGGGGACCGGAGAGGAACCGAGAGAAACAGGATGGGGGGTCAGGGAAGAGCGCACTGGGGGGTATAACAGAGGAGGGGGGTTGCGTTGGTGGAGGAGTGAAAGGACCTAAAATATAGAGTTTGGGGAGAGAGGGGTTAATCTGAGTGAATGAAAGAGACAGAGAGCAAGAAAGAGTGTGTGAGAGACAGGAGAGTGTGAGAGAGACCAAAGAGACAGAGAGAAACAGGAGAGTGTGAGAGAGACAGGAGAGTGTGAGAGAGAAACAGGAGAGAGAGTGTGTGTGAGAGATACCACAGAGACAGAGAGAGAAACAGGAGAGAGTGTGAGAAACCAGAGAGAGCTGGAGACAAGAGAGAGAGAGAGACACAGGAGAAAGAGTGCGTGAGAGACCAAAGAGAGAGCTAGAGACAGGAGAGAGAGAGAACATGAGAGACCAGAGAGAGCTGGAGACAAGAGAGAGATAGGAGAAGGAGTGCACAAGAGACTGAAGAGAGAGCTAGAGAAAGGAGAGAGAGACAGAAGAAAAAGAGCATGTGTGAGAGAGGATAAACGGGGAGAAATATAGAGTGAGTGAGAAAGAAGCGATAGAAAGACAGGAGAGTGAGTGAGGAAGAGGTACATGAGAGTGAGTGAGTGAGTGCGAGAGATACAGTGAGGAGACAGGGAAATAGAGAGAGAGAGAGACTGTGTAATAACAGTGACAGCAAGAATCACAGAAAAAAGAGAATGAGACAGAGTCCTGTACTCACAGAGAAAGCAAGGACCAGAGTGAATGAGAGAGCGAGAGAGACGGCATAATCACAGAGACAGCAAGAGCCAGATAAAGAGAGTGAGTGGGCAGAGGGAGAATGTGTAATAACAGAGCAGGAATCAGGGAGAGTGAATTAGAGCGTTTGCTATAGGGAGAGGCGGAGTGAGAAGCAGATGCAGGAAGATAATCTACAAGAGTAAATAAGAGAGTGGAGGAATCAGCGTGAGGGGTGACATAGAGGTGAAGAGACTGAGCACTACACAGAGACTAAGAGAGAGAGGCATATCTAACTTGGCACTGAGCAAGTATTAACCCGGACTTGTTAGACAACATCAGTCCAGTTTAAATTAAAAGATTCCTGAAGATCAATCCAAGGTTTATGCACAAATTCCAAGATTTTACTCAGAATTCTGACGCTCATTCCAGGACTGATAGACAGTCGCTCCAGGATTATCCCAGGATTTACACAGACATTCAGTCCGGGATTTATATTTATCTTCACGATTATCTCAAGATTCCTGTTTTAATTCCAGGATTATCCCAGGATTGATAAATCGTATCTAATATCCCAATATTCAGACATTAATTGCAGGATTATCCCAGGACTGATTGCTGTTATCCCAGATCATGCCAGGATTTGTACGTTAATTCCAGGAATCTTACAACGTTAATAGTGTATAATTCCGGATTGTAAGTGAAGATTCCAGAACTTTCACATCCTCCCAAAAGACTGTTCCTACAGCAACGCATCGCTGTACCTCCGATGTAACCTGTAATCACCTGGGAACTGACCTAGGACAAATACTCATCCTCCCTAGTACAAGACTGAGTGGAAATATACTGGTTCCAGACATACACCTGGCTCTGCTTCTATCTATCTATCTGTCTATCTATCTAGCTAGCTATTCCTCTCTTTCACAGTCGTCCCCTCTTTATTACTCTCCTGTCTCTCTCCCCTCTCTATTCTCTGTCACTTGTGTGGTCTCTGTACTTGGCTCCTTTGTCATCTCCTCCCTCTAACCCTATTACCTGGCCTCTGCCAAACTGGAATGGTGACACCACAAAAGGGGCCGCTGTGTCCCCCCCTATGACTTGAAGTCCAGAGGGACCCTGCCAACCGACACAGAGACAGATGTCTGATGAGGAGCTGCCACCAGCAGTAAAGCCCCATCGCGCCATGGGCAAAGAGATCACCATGGTACCAGTTCGATTTTTTTTTAATTGGGAATAGGGCAGGGATGGGCAACCAGAGGCTCTCTAGCTGTTGTCTATGAAAGTTGCAGTCCTCTACAGCAAGAGGGCCCCAGGTTGCCGAACCCTGGAATAGTGTTAATGATACCATGTCAGAGTATATGTGACGCAACATCTTTATGTAATGAATAAATCAAAGGAGTGATGTAACGGTTGATACCTTTTAAAGGGACAGTACAACCTAATTATGAAAAAATAGTTTTTATGGCTTTTGCTACAGGGTGAAATAAGGAATCTTCCAATGCTTGGAGAGGTTTTTTCGAAAGTTACTAAAAAAGATAACCTGGCATTTTCCTAATAGCTTGTGTTGAAAATGTTTTGCAGCTAGGTGGCAATGTTTCTATATCCATCTAGGGGCAGCTTGTGCCTGTGACACACAGCATTTCACAGACTGTAATGGCAACAGCGCCACCTGGCTAGAAAACTTTTTGAACTCAAGCTATCGGAAAAATACCAGGTTATCTTTTTACAGACAGAAATAAACAAGCATTGGGATTTTTCTTTTACAGTATAGAAAGAGCCCTATATCATATTTTCTTTCTTTTTTTTTTTTTATAAATGGGTACACTGCCCCTTTAATGTCTGAGAGTGTAGTGAATCCAAGCTTTCAGGACACTAAAGTCCTCGTTATGCATGAGTTAAAGGAACACAAACACATAAATGGGCTGGGGTTATAAATATGCTGAAATACCCTGTACTCCATGCTAGCATTGGTAAAAATTCTCTATATTCAGAGATTGAAAATCTTATATTACCTAAACTCTGTGGGTGCTTCTATTTCAGCCTGTTGTATGGCATCTGAGAAGTGATATAGCTCTATTGTCTGTAACTAGAATTATATAAAGTAACAACATTTTGGATACAAGAGCAGTGAGCAATACATATACTGCCTTAGCTCATCTCACAATGCAAACAAAATTAACCATGTGTAGACTGAATATGACAGGGATAGGGAGAGGGGGGAACCACTGGGAGAAGGGAATCATGTCCTGTAGATCTTACACTGTAATATACAGAGGGACACAGGTACAATACAGGGAGAGGGGGGAACCACTAGGGAAGGGAATCCTGTCCTGCAGATCTTACACTGTAATATACAGAGGGACATAGGTACAATACAGGGAGAGGAGGAACCACTAGGGAAGGAAATCCTGTCCTGCAGATCTTACACTGTAATATACAGAGGGACACAGGTACAATACAGGGAGAGGGGGAACCACTGGGAGAAGGGAATCCTGTCCTGTAGAGATTGCACTGTAATATACAGAGGGACACAGGTACAATACAGGGAGAGGAGGGACCACTGGGAGAAGGGAATCCTGTCCTGCAGATCTTACACTGTAATATACAGAGGGGCACAGGTACAATACAGGGAGAGGGGGGAACCACTAGGGAAGGGAATCTCGTCCTGTAGATCTTACACTGTACTATACAGAGGGACACAGGTACAATACAGGGAGAGGAGGAACCACTGGGAGAAGGGAATCCTGTCCTGTAGATCTTACACTTTAATATACAGAGGGACACAGGTACAATACAGGGAGAGGAGGAACCACTGGGAGAAGGGAATCCTGTCCTGCAGATCTTACACTGTAATATACAGAGGGACACAGGTACAATACAGGTAGAGGAGGAACCACTGGGAGAAGGGAATCCTGTCCTGTAGATCTTACACTGTAATATACAGAGGGACACAGGTACAATACAGGGAGAGGAGGAACCACTGGGAGAAGGGAATCATGTCCTGTAGATCTTACACTGTAATATACAGAGGGACACAGGTACAATACAGGGAGAGGGGGAACCACTGGGAGAATGGAATCCTGTCCTGTAGAGATTGCACTGTAATATACAGAGGGACACAGGTACAATACAGGGAGAGGAGGGACCACTGGGAGAAGGGAATCCTGTCCTGCAGATCTTACACTGTAATATACAGAGGGGCACAGGTACAATACAGGGAGAGGGGGGAACCACTAGGGAAGGGAATCTTGTCCTGTAGCTCTTACACTGTACTATACAGAGGGACACAGGTACAATACAGGGAGAGGAGGAACCACTGGGAGAAGGGAATCCTGTCCTGTAGATCTTACACTGTAATATACAGAGGGACACAGGTACAATACAGGGAGAGGAGGAACCACTGGGAGAAGGGAATCCTGTCCTGCAGATCTTACACTGTAATATACAGAGGGACACAGGTACAATACAGGTAGAGGAGGAACCACTGGGAGAAGGGAATCCTGTCCTGTAGATCTTACACTGTAATATACAGAGGGACACAGGTACAATACAGGGAGAAGAGGGACCACTGGGAGAAGGGAATCCTGTCCTGTAGATCTTACACTGTAATATACAGAGGGACACAGGTACAATACAGGGAGAGGGGGAATCACTGGGAGAAGGGAATCCTGTCCTGTAGATCTTACACTGTAATATACAGAGGGACACAGGTACAATACAGGGAGAGGAGGAACCACTGGGAGAAGGGAATCCTGTCCTGTAGATCTTACACTGTAATATACAGAGGGACACAGGTACAATATAGGGAGAGGAGGAACCACTAGGAGAAGGGAGTTCTGTCCTGCAGATCTTACACTGTAATATACAGAGGGACACAGGTACAATACAGGGAGAGGAGGGACCACTGGGAGAAGGGAATCCTGTCCTGCGGATCTTACACTGTAATATACAGAGGGACACAGGTACAATACAGGGAGAGGGGGGACCACTGGGAGAAGGGAATCCTGTCCTGTGGAACTTACACTGTAATATGCAGAGGGATACAGGTACAATACAGGGAGAGGGGGAACCACTGGGAGAATGGAATCCTGTCCTGTAGATCTTACACTGTAATATACAGAGGGACACAGGTACAATACAGGGATAGGAGGAACCACTGGGAGAAGGGAATCCTGTCCTGTAGCTCTTACACTGTAATATACAGAGGGACACAGGTACAATACAGGGAGAGGAGGAATCACTGGGAGAAGGGAATCCTGTCCTGTAGATCTTACACTGTAATATGCAGAGGGATACAGGTACAATACAGGGAGAGGAGGAACCACTAGGAGAAGGGAATCCTGTCCTGTAGATCTTACACTGTAATATACAGAGGGACACAGGTACAATACAGGGAGAGGGGGGACCACTGGGAGAAGGGAATCCTGTCCTGTGGAACTTACACTGTAATATGCAGAGGGACACAGGTACAATACAGAGATAGGTGGAGAAGGGAATTCTGCCATGCAAAGATTACAGTTAGCAGTGATAGTTCCTCCTGTATGGGATAAACATAACTAGTGACAGGTTTTGAATTACAAGGAAATTCTCATAAAGTGGACCTGTCACCTTGAATGAAGTTTGCATATTTGCATGACTACCAGATGCGGAGGTTAAAGTAAGTAATACACAAGACACTCAGGTGGAGGTGAAAGACCATAGCCTTAGGCCCAACAGTACTTTCAGCCAGTTAACTAACGTTACTCGATTCCCATTTGACTTTATAACCAGATGTAAGTGCAGCCCCTCTTCTCCTGGAGGGAGATTGTCCCCATGCTTGTTGCAGTGAGCATGTTCCTGACACACAGCAAAGGTCAACCAAGCTTGGTTGCCTACCCAGACTCCATTAGGAAGTCACATAACCAACTGGCAAGGAGCACCACCGACCCAAACCAGAAACAACTTTATTGAAAAGAAAACAAATTCATGGGGCCAGACTAGACTGCCAGATGCGGAGGTTAAAGCAAGTAATACACAAGACACCCAGGTGGTGGTGAAAGGCTGGGGCCATAGGTCTGAAAGTACTCCCAGCCAGTTAACTTCCATCGGTTGATACCCATTTAACTTCATAACCAGATGTAAGCACAGCCCCTCTTCTCCAGGAGGAAGCACGTCCCCGCAGCGAGCATGTTCCTGATGCACAGCAAAAGTCAACCAAGCCTGACTGCCTAGCCGGACTCTGTTAGGAAATCATATAACCAACTGGCAAGGAGCGCCACCGACCCCACAGGAGGCAATAGAAAAATGCCCTATCAACACCCTCTTGGATACCACAGAGGAAGATGTCCAAGCCAATTGGATTAAGGCAAACTCCATCCGATCGCATTAGGCTATCCGCATCCATTTCCAGCTCCTTGTACAGCACCATAATGCCCAGGAAACCAGCATATTGAACCACCTTCGACAGTGATTGATAGCTTTTGGGTTTTATGCCTCCCTCCAATAAAGCCTTGGGTTCACTAAACTAAAATTATCCTAGAAAACATCCCAGTAAACAGGTATTGTTATTAGTCAAATCTATCATTTTCTGTATGCCCAAATCATTCCCCCCTGCAATTATAACTAAAACTACTGTCCTAGTCTGCCTATCACAAATCTCTTTAACCATTGGGAGAAAACAGTTGCAATGAAGGCTGCCAACACCACTCAAGGGTAAAGCCTACAGTAAAGTACCTACAATATCTGCCTGATGTCCACCTACCTATGTGCTTAACCAGGCCCACACACAGGCTGCAACACCTCTGTAGCCTCTCCAATATGAAAGGAATGTGTCCTGAAGTTGGTTGGGCAAACACCCACCAATGACAAACAATGCTTAAAGATGACTCCAAACTTATGCCTGGTAAGAGAGTAGCCTAAACCATGTGTCAGTAAATTAGAACCCAATATGCATACCTCCAAGAACTCCCACAGGAGCCAAACCAGGCAATCTGGCCCACCGATGGCTGTAATAAAAAGGTCTGTCCTTTTCCCATGAAATCCGTGTTAGAGCTCGTCATGTGAATACGCACTGTACTCAGTAACTGAAACATGCCGGTTCCCCAGCCCCCCATTTTTTTTGGTTTGAAATAGAAAGGGAGGGGAGGACAGCGCAGAGAATCTCCTCTAAGTGCAGTATTTAGTACAACACATATAGTAAATAAATCTGTAATCAGATGATTGGAGCATGTAAAATTCACATACTAGTGTAGTGATCAATAAAATACACCTTTAGTGTTGTTTGTAAATCGAATCAAATGGTAGCAATTCAAATGCAGAATCTTGATGTAATGTGTATATAAACACACAAAGCAATATAGGTGATATTAAAAATAGGACCTAAACAGTATGAGATGGATCCACACAGACTAATCGTGTCTGCCAGGAAGCTCTCTACACAGTAAATAATAGCTGGAGATGTGGAGCGAGGTGTGTGTGTATCTAATAGATGGTAACTGTAACACAGTGTCAATTGGTTGAATCGGAGGCTTACTAGATGTGTAGCAGATCGAAATATGTAAGTACATAAGTCACAACATGTAACGAATAGATTGTCTGCTTACTAGACCTCCGATATGTACAGGCGTGGATCCAAGCACAGACGACCGGAGAATAAACGCCAAGACATAGACCCTTCTGAGTCTTCAACCGATTCCCCTTTTAATCCAAGTTGGAGCAAAGGAGGAGAAGAAAAAAGGATTTCCATGGACTTTAAAATAAAAAAGAAAAGTGGAGGAAGCGAGATGGTGCCAGTCGTGATCTAGAGGTGTAGAACTACCAGCAAGGGACGCGAGGATACATGCAAGCCGTGCACCGTAGCTGGATCCACGCCTGTACATATCGGAGGTCTAGTAAGCAGACAATCTATTCGTTACATGTTGTGACTTATGTACTTACATGCTTCGATCTGCTACACATCTAGTAAGCCTCCGATTCAACCAATTGACACTGTGTTACAGTTACCATCTATTAGATACACACACACCTCGCTCCACATCTCCAGCTATTATTTACTGTGTAGAGAGCTTCCTGGCAGACACGATTAGTCTGTGTGGATCCATCTCATACTGTTTAGGTCCTATTTTTAATATCACCTATATTGCTTTGTGTGTTTATATACACATTACATCAAGATTCTGCATTTGAATTGCTACCATTTGATTCGATTTACAAACAACACTAAAGGTGTATTTTATTGATCACTACACTAGTATGTGAATTTTACATGCTCCAATCATCTGATTACAGATTTATTTACTATATGTGTTGTACTAAATACTGCACTTAGAGGAGATTCTCTGCGCTGTCCTCCCCTCCCTTTCTATTTCTTCTTCTTTTACATGTGTACTATGGATCCTCGATGAGAACTAGACCCATGTGATTGGAAATTAAGGACAAGCTGCAGGGGAGAGGGAACCTATGATCTTCAAACTATCACAATTGTCCAAAATAGATTTTTCTATTTTTACATAGAAGGACTATACCATCTTTTCTAACCCCTTCTCTATATATATATATACCAAGATCTAGTCCCCCTTCCTATCCCACCCACGGGGTTAGCCAATTCCATTTGAGCGCATTGTCTGCTTTGCTTGCGTTACTTTTTTGGTTTGAGATGGCACCAACAGCTCACAGATCCACAAGGCACCAATAAGCACAATGACAAAGGCTGCCTTCAACAACTGTACCTCAAAATCATCCACGCACATCACCACCAAAGCCAGAAGCAAGTGCAAAAACAACTAAAAGGACTCAGCAGTATCTCATCATATTTTAGACAAACATGGTGGAAACATTTCTTAGTCACACTTACAGGTATTGAGCGTGTTGTCATCCCTCCACGAGGAGGTAATATTATAGAACTGATCTCCCGTAGGGAAGCCTATTGGATTTTAAAACTTGATACTAGAGTTCCCAGTGGGTTAAACTCGGAATGGGACGTCAGTAATATAGTATAGCTTTCCTTGGATGGAAATAGTCCTCCATAGCTTGTGAACTGGTTTGTATTGGTATGAGTGTTTTTTGTACTTTACAGGTATCTGTATAGGGTTCTATTTTACACATGTTCCAAAGCTGTTTTTAGCCAATCAAGTGAGTTGATTGTTTCACACAGAGGATTTAAATACCCATTACTAAGTTAACGTGATCACCTATGAGTAAGCACCAACAGTTGCGAAACGCGTTAGAGTGAGAACGTCTCAAGTGTGATCAATGACTTTTTATTATCTTGTTAAAATCAAGCGCAAGTTTTAATTATAAGAGTCACTGCACTTCTTGACGTTATCTGGCAGAGTGCCGAGCATCATTCTATTACTAAAAGGAAAGTAGCCTACAATTATCCTCCGACCTACAACCCCATTTCCACCTTTAACAAGTTTTTTGGACTAAGAAACATTTTGTCACATCGGGGGCTTGTGACAAATGGAAAAGAAAGGCTAATCCCTTGGGTTGCACATATCTACCTGGAACCTTCCAATCACGAAGCCCATCTAAATACACCAAGATAGCTGACAATAAGGAGCTTTCAGGCCAAACACATCGAGAAGACCATTCCCCCAATGTTTTACCATAAGCGGACCATTTCGCTGTGCAACCAAGTCTCTTACCAACCAAACTACACTCTGGATTGGTGGCAAACACCACCCCAATATTTTCAGAATAACTCAAGAAAGGTCAAGTTCTGGATCAACTCTAATGACCTTCAGCTTTCTGGCTATCCAGCCACACACCGTTGCCTGCCAAAATATGCCCCAAAGCCTACCTATCCCAACACATCCGTAAAAAGCTCAGGCTCCTTATTGGAAAAAATCATCCACCTCAACCATCAAGAACGGCTGTTATAGTCAGCCAAAATGGATTGCCAAACCTCCAGGTCACCACGCTGATCCTTCAAAACCCTGACAAAATGCCTCAGGTTCTTCTTATCCTTCAAAGTCAGGGACATATGCCTGCAAAAAACTCTGCCCATGGGCACAACCCTACAAGAGAAAATTAGATGACCAAGAAGTGATTGCAGCAGCTGAACCCCCACCTTTTGTGCCTTGTTCACCCTTTCAACCAAGGGGTGAAGCCTAGCAATCTTGTCTGCTGGTAAACGGTAAACCATCTCCATGGAGTCGATTTTGATCATGACAAAGTGGTTTGTTGGCCTTAGGTCTTTTCAATTGACAACTGAACTTGAATTAGCTCATGAACCACTGAAGCATGGCAAGGTAAGAAACACATTCAGCTCTACCAAGTGAACCCAGGAAAGGAAGTCATCCAGGGAATGGATAACACCGTTTCTACCCGATTCAAACTGCACAACCATTCCAAGTGCTGAATAACTCAAAATAGTGGCATGAAATCTAGCATCCTATTTGCAGGGACATGTCATAATAGAATGCTCCATCTAATTGACATCCTAATAGATGGGGACAGAGGGGATGTACTGGCAAGAGATGAAATGCAGCTTCAATGTCAGATTTGGCCAACAAAGCACCACAGCTTGATCTCCCAACCAAATCAAGGGCTTTATCAAACAAAGTATAGCAGACCTTACAATTGTTTTCCAATCTCATCATTAACAGAATCCCCTTTTGGGTACAATAAGTGGTGAATGAGGTATACTTCTCCTGGTTCCTTTTTAGGAACCAACTCCACTATGGGGAAACTCACAAGATAATAAAATGAGGAAGCGAAATGGGGCTAGCCATCCAGCCCGGTTTCATTTCCTTTCTCACTTTTTCCTGCGCCACCTCCATGATGTCACTCACAATTTTTTTTATTGCATCTAACACCATGGATTTTCACCCAAAAGGGATCCAAAAACCTTCTGAAAACCCCAATCTAATTACCTCTGCCTCCGCTTTCATGTGGTAAAGTTCTAGATGGGAAGCTCCACAGAGAGAGCACATGTGTCGGAAATGACAGGACCCATACCTTTCACAATGGTTCTCTTTGTAAAGCCAACACAGCCTGTTATGACAAGAGTCGAACAGACCACTAGCCCACCTGGAAAAGGGAGGAGCAGCCCTCTGGCTGGCTGTAAGCCACAATCACACGTCCATCATCTTGGAATCCCAGCGAAGGCCTGGAATGATTGCCAGCTTCTACTGGAACTGTTCATTGTAACACCACAACACGTGGAACCGCTGTGGGTTTTGTAGATGCTCCAAATGAAGTCCAGATACATGAACAATTCCAAACATCCTCTAGCACACAGACCAACACACAAAATGCCTGATGCCTGTACCCAGTTACCAAAGGTCTTGGTGTCCTTCAGCTTCCTAGCCACCGACCATTCCCAGTGACGCTCCTTATCCACCTTTGGTTGGTCCACAGAAGCCAGGGGCTATGTATCCATGTACTCATTCTTCTGAATCATGCCCGTAACGTCTTCATTCAAATGTAAACCTAAACTACTTACCCAGCAAAATTAAGCTTTGTGGTGCACCTGTGACACAATCCCAGTAGCAGGCAGGAGTGCATGTGCAAAATTGCTTGCAATCTAACCTATCTAAGATTAGCTGAAGCATCCCACCAATGTCCCTAACAACCGAACCACCCTTGCACACTGCCCAAACCCACAAACACGTGTATTCACTCTGAGTTTCCTCCTGTAGCCGAGCCATGTGCACTGTGCTTAGCTGACTCAATGGCTGCTCTGACGAACTGGGGCCTGATCCAACGTTCCATGAAAGACTTGCATTGGGTTAACAGCCCCTGGAATAGTCCTGCAGGGAATTGGATCAGGAACGTCTGTAAAGAGAGAAAAAGGGGAAATTGCACTATTTAAGCTAGCTACATTAGGATGACAAACATTAATTGAAGCAACACATTCCAGATGGTGTGACGTGCCGCCGACCCGCAAGAGCCCCACAGTGACCAAATTTTGGCTGGCACGAGAGTGCCTAGCCCATGAATGCTGGCTAGCACTGCCCCTAACAGTCTTAACAGGCTGACCAAAAGTACTGTCGTACATAGACAGTGCAGCTGAATCCGTCTGCCACCTGAAGCAGGAGTGCTGGCCCTTTTTATCTAACTGGCCCATGAATACACCACAGGCATCATCTGCCCACGAACCTGTCTACCAACCACTGCCCTAGTTTTAGTCTGTGCTCTGGCCTCCCAGCCAAAGTCATACCCATACTATCCACAGCATTAGAGGCAACCTGTACAAGCCCTGTAAACCCTGGAACTATACCTCTTGCCATACCTGGATTGACTGGCAGAATATCCAGCTTGCTCCTGGGTGCCATGTGGTGTGGGCTTCTGATCCTCTCTGGCCTGTGCAGGTCCTGCAGTGGAACCAGTAAGGGTAGGGTCCAATATCTACTTCAAGTCTCCCAGCTCAGCTTCTTGTATCCTGTCTTCAGGCCTGCTGGCCTCTGGTAAAGTCTCCTCTTCTTCCCATTAATTTAGGGACCTTGGCCTAGGGCTGGCTGAGTACCTCCACCTCTATGTGGCCACTGGGCTGGGACTGAGGTACTAAGGTGGGGGGCGGGACCACCTCACAGGATGGCCCTCTTTAAAACTTCGCCCTGGAGGACGACTCCAGGTGATGTCACATGCGGGTACTACCCGTGCAGCATATAAGGAGCAGTTCCCCATCATCAGACAGCAAGCACTGTTGTACCAAAGACAGAAGGGCCTCACTGGCTAGTTCTGCCATAGAGGAACACGGTGACACCGCAAGGGGAAGCATAGTGAAGAAAATAAGAGAGGAAATTTTGTAGCCGCTCCCCCTACGACCCCTGCGACAGTTCTATTTCGGTGTTGTTTCATCACCTCTTTCCTGTGTTCCACCATCTATCCGCCTCGCTGAGATCACAGAACACAGCTGTGAAAAAAGTGCCGTGGTCCTCTAGAGCTCCCCACCCCTAGACCAGTCCGCGTGGTCCTTTAGGGGTTATTTCTGTGAATGCTTTATCATCTGTAGGGTGTTAGAACGCATCTGGTGGTAGCGGTCTCTAAACTAATTTAGTTGGAGAGATTTTCTATAATTCAGCAGCATAATGACATGTTTGCAGGAAGCGTGATGGTTACAGTGATATTACAGCGATGTTGCAGCTTGATGATAAAGGGGATCTATCACCTCTATACAAGTTAGGCTTTTTAGTTAGATTATTTAGAGAATATGTTTAAATATGTTTATTATGAGATCGCTCCAGCTTACAGGCAGAAGCCTCCGTCATTGGAGGAGGCTGGATAGAGGGAGGGGAGCAGAGGCAGAGAGACGGACTGCTGTACAGAGCAAGTAACCACAGTCTATCTGGAAGCAGGGTGCAGGGCATTCTTTAAACATTAATTTTCGCCCAAATAACTTAAAAAAAAAAAAAGAATTTTAAAAATATTCGCTAAATAATCTAACTAATAAGTCTAACTTGTATAGGGGTGATAGATCCCCTTTAAAGCTGTCTTGAACTTAACGCTTAAAATTCCTGTAGCTGGCTTATATACAGTTGAACCTGATCTGAATATGGTTAAGTGTATGGAACAAATAGTTAACAACACATTGTGTTGCGTACCCCTCTGGCATTCAAAGGATTAAATGGATTTGTCCAGAGTGGAGCCACATTATGTCATGAATATGTAATCACTAGAATTATCTATAGTGATCACGTTATGCTATAGGAATATGTAAGAATAGTGTGAATGGAATTTTGACATGAGGCCCTGTTAAAGGAGCCTCGTGTCTATTCTTGTACAGCTAGCGGTTATAACTACAGCTGGCTAGTGACAAACGCATTTAATGGTGACAGTTACTTTTAGATTTAAAGAGACAGATCTAACATAGGGTTTAATGCCATATTTAATCAATGGTAATTATTATATGTGCATATTGTCCTCTGATTGTGGAGCATGGGAGCATGGTTTAATTGAGTGGAAACCTCCAGAATTACTATTTGTCCCTTATGGTACCGTTGGTTTATTTGGGAATTGACCTAGGGTGACTACATTCCCATTCTGCCATTCAGGGACACTGCAGAGACAAAAGTAGTAGAGTACCTGTCCTCTTAGTTTTAGTTAATCTATGTGGGAGGGGGCACTGCACATCACTGGACACCGCTGTTTCTCCGGTGCACCGCAGCGTTCTAAACACTAGAGGGAGAACTGGCAGAAAGTGATGCCTGTGGTGGACTGCAAGATAATGTACATTGGAATGGTCTACAAAGTGTGCCTGGTTTCAACACCATTAGCATTGTACATGGAGTTTGCTGTAACGCTACAGCACAGAAACCCAGCGTCGAAGGGGAGTGTGAACGCGCTTCCTGGAGCAGCTGGGAAGTCAAGCGGGACATTCAGTCCCGCAGAACGTGAAAGTGCCCGATTTTGATGGGCTAATATCTGGACTTATAAGCAATTTTTTTAAAAAAATAACACACAGCTCTGATCTAAGGTTAACTATTAAAACTCACTACAAAAGTTTGAATGTAGGTGATAGTTCCGCTTTAAATAAGCTCAAAATTGGTTTGTTTTTTTTGTCCTCAATTGGGTTTTTGTCAGAATTATTCCACATTAACAGTGCCCTCTGGTGTCCAGACAGCTCACCTACAGTTCACCTAATGTCCAGACAGTTATTCTATCACATTCTAGAGGAGAAGTGAGTCTCTGACTACAGTTCTCCATAGAATGTGATGGTAACAGCTTCATCACTTAAGTGCGACTAACACCCCCACATAAAGTTAAACCCCAAGAATTACCCATCTGGCTACTAGCTGATCAATAGTACTAGTCACCAGAATAATTACCTCCTAATAGATAAATTCTACTGCTCCGGAGACTGACAGCCAGGAAACAGCACAGACATCTTTAAATAGTGACGCCTGCACGCATGCACTGTCAGTCCCAGTCTGCTCTAGGAAGCGTTGCTTGGTACCTTAAGGTACCGGAAGGGACTGACAGCACGGGCGCGCAGATTCTTTTAAAGTGCTATTGCCTGGCCGTCAGTCTCAGGTGCAGTACGATTTCTCTATAAGGAGGTAATTATTCTGGTGACTAGTACTATTGTTTAGCTAGTCACCAGATGGGTAATTCTTGGGGTTTAACTTTATGTGGGATGGTAGTTCCACTTAAGGGACGTATGTTAAAAGAAAACTGTAGTAATTCTGAGATTCACCAACTGTTTTATAAAAAGAAAATATTAATTCCCAAAGTCCCACTGATTTAATTGTGGTTTTTAATCCCTTGAATTCTAGAGAGATCTCCAGCTCGTTGTGAAGCATTCAAGGGATTGAAAGCCCCATTTAAATCCATGAGACTTTTTATTTGTCCCCTATGGTACAGTTGATTAGATTGACACCAGTCCTAATTACTAACAGTTTGAATGGATATAACTTTTGAATGAAGCGACTGCCAGCAGTGGGACTACACTTGTTTCACTTGACAAGACAAGCCTCATAACATCTATATATATAGTAATGTGCAAAAGTTTTAGGCACATGTGAAAAAATGCTATAAAGTAAGAATGATTTCAAAAATAGATATGTTAATAGTTTATTTTTATCGATCAACAAAACGCATCAAATCAATATTTGGTGTGACCACCCTTTGCCTTCAAAACAGCATCAGTTCTTCTAGGTACGCTGGCACAATGTCAGGGATTTTGTAGGCATATACTCAGGTGTATGATTAAACAATTATACCAGACAGGCGCTATTGATTATCAATTTAATATGTAGGTTGAAATGCAATAATTAACTGAAACAGAAACAGCTGTGTAGGAGGAATAAAACTGGGCAAGGAACAGCCAAACTCAGCTAACAAGGTGATGTTGCTGAAGACAATATAATGTCGAAAGTCATATACCATGGCAAGACTGAGAACAGCAAAAAGGCACAAGGTAGTTATAGTGCATCAGCAAGGTCTCTCCCAGGCACAAAGTCAAGCCAGACAGGAGTTTCCAGATGTACTATCCAAGCTCTAATGAAGAAGCAAAAGAAACAGGCAGAGTTGAGGACCGTAGACGCAGAGGTCGGCCAAGGAAACTTAGTGCAGCAGATGAAAGACACATCATGCTTACTTCCCTTCACAATTGGAAGATGTCCAGCAGCACCATCAGCGCAGAATTGGTAGAGAACAGTGGGACCCTGGTACACCCATCTACTGTCTGGAGAAGTCTTGCAGCCAAAAATCCATACCTCCAATGTGGAAACAAGGCCATGCGACTCAACTACGTGCGAAAACACAGGAACTGGAGTGCAGAAAAATGGCAGCAGGTGCTCTGGACTGATGAGTCAAAATTTGAAATGTTTGGCAGTTTGCTCGCCAAAGGGCTGGAGAGCGATACAAGAATGCGTGTCTGCAGGCAACAGTGAAGCATGGTGAAAAGCTTGAAAGTTTGTGGCTGCATTTCTGCAAATGGAGTTGGGGATTTGGTCTGAATTAATGGTCTTCTCAGTGCTGAGAAGTACAGGCAGACACTTATTGTCACGGTTTACTGAACACTCAAACAATTTGGTTAAGGTAAAACAATGAATCTTTATTAGACAAAATAATACAGAACAGAAATGCCTTTCACGGGTCCAGACTCAAACAGAGGATAGCACTATCAATCTGACACAGGTCAGGGCATTAACAGATAAAACAAAATACAGGAATGCAAAAATGACTGGACCAGGAACTGGAACAAAACCTCTGCAGTACAGGTCAGGAAAAGCCCTAAGAGAGACTGGTACTGTAGGGCAGACACCCCAATAGATTGGAGAGCGGATAGGCTCTACCGGCCTTACCTATAACCGGGTAAGGCAGCCCACGTGACGGTACAAATGAGTATACTGAGGAGATGCCCGGAGGCAAGCAGAGTAGGCACAGTCTGCACGGAGCGCAACCGGAGGTGATGGTAGGCAGACTGAGTGCAGCAGTACAGCAAAGCAACCTGAGACAGCTGATAGGTACAAACGGACAGGTCGAATCACCACAAGTGACCGTTAGGGCACAGACTGTATAGTGACAAACGGAGGCTACAGTGAGGCACAGGCCGTATAGTGACAAACGGAGGCTACAGTGAGGCACAGGCCGTAAAGTGACAAACGGAGGCTGCAGTGAGGCACAGGCTGAAAGGTAGCGCAACCGGAGTCAGTGGAGAAGTGCAGACTGACAGGTGGTAGAACCGCTAGTGACCGTAAAGCACAGGCTTTATAGTATACAAACGGAGACTACAGGTAGGCACAAGCTGAACTGTAGCGCAACCGGAGGCAGCGGAGAAGTACAGACTGACAGGTGGTAGAACCACTAGTGACCGTAAAGCACAGGCTGTATAGTATACAGTCGGAGGCTGCAGGAGGGCACAGGCTGAAAGGGTAGTGCAACCGGAGGCAACTGAATAGTGCAGACTGGCAGGCAACCGTATGGCAAAGTGTCACGGTTTGTTATGACTCTCAGACACAAGTTTTAGGTAAAAACTCAATTTTATTGAAATAATAAAAATGATCACTAGAATGGCAATCACATACATATATATATCATGAGTAAATAGCAAAGACAGTATGCAGACTCTACCGGTCCTGTCAATATACCGGACAGGACAGTCTGAGATAATGGAATAATAGGCTCTACCGGCCTTGCCAATACCGGGTAAGGCAACCTGCAGATGGAATAGTGTCAAGGTTCTACCGGCCTTACCTAAATACCGGGCAAGGCAGCCCCAATAAGTACACAGTGTAGGCTCTACCGGCCCTGCCAATACCGGGTAAGGCAACCTCATATGGAATGTGGCAAAAGGTTCTACCGGCCTTACCAATACCTGGCAAGGCAGCCCAACGGTATCAATAGCTGTCGGATGATAATGACAGAGTGACAGGATCGTAAGCAACCCAGTGTCCGCACACTGAGACCAACAGAGGAATCGTATAGCCGCAAGGCTTAGGAGCAAACCAGTGTCCTCATACAGGACTAACAATTGACTTGGATAGCCGCAAGGCTTTGGAGCAAACCAGCGTCAGCACGCTGGGACCAGCTACTGAATCGTATAGCCGATAGGCTTTGGAGCAAACCAGTGTCCGCACACTGGAGTAACAAGTGAATTGTATAGCCGCAAGGCTTTGGAGCAAACCAGCGTCCGCACGCTGGGACCAACCACTGAGTAGTGTAGCCGATAGGCTTTGGAGCAAACCAGATTCCGCACACTGGACCAACAGGGAATCGTATAGCCGCAAGGCTTAGGAGCCAACCAGTGTCTGCACACTGGACTAACAACTGAATCGTGTAGCCGCAAGGCTTTGGAGCAAACCATCGTCCGCACGCTGGGACCAACCACTGAATAGTGTAGCCGATAGGCTTAGGAGCAAACCAGTGTCCGCACACTGGACTAACCACTGAATCGTGTAGCCGCAAGGCTTTGGAGCAAACCAGCGTCCGCACGCTGGGACCAACCACTGAATAGTGTAGCCGATAGGCTTAGGAGCAAACCAGTGTCCGCACACTGGACTAACAACTGAATCGTGTAGCCGCATGGCTTTGGAGCAAACCAGCGACCACACGCTGGGACTAACAAGCAATGTCGCCGACGCGACCAAGCAGAAGGTCGCCAGGATCACAGGAGGCAGGCGAGGAGATGACAGGAACCAGCAGCGATCAGTCAGGTCAGGAAACAGCAGAGAAGAAGGTTAGCAGGAAGTGCAACCCCAGAGTACTAGGCCGGAACCAGGACTGAAACAACTCAGTATGCAGGAGACACTGGAACAGTTGTAATCAGGAACACAGGAACAGAGGCCCAACCATCACTGGACATAGTGATAGCAAACAGGTCAGAAACAACACGAAAGGGCACTCAAAGGGTGCCCAATCCAGGTTTAAATAGGCAATATGAGGCGGGCTAAATGCAGACAGCCAATAGAAGCACCCTACTGGTCACAGACAGGGAAATGCATCAATCACGGGCACCGTGATAGTACCCCCCTTTCAAAGACCCCCTCTCCTAGAATAGAGTCTAGGTTTCTGTGGGTATTTGGCATGAAAGACCCTAGCTAGCCTAGGTGCATGAAGGTCCTTACTATCCACCCATGATCGATCATCAGGACCATATCCTTTCCAATGTACCAGGTACTGTACCCTTCCTCTAAGCCTTCGGGAATCAGTAATGCTCTGAACCTCGTACTCCTCCTGACCCTCGACCTCAACAGGTCCTGGCACCACAGGTGTGGTAGTATAGCGATTACAAACCAGAGGCTTGAGAAGGGACACATGGAACACATTATGGATACGCATGGATGCAGGTATGTGTAGTGCGTAGGAGACAGGGTTAATTTTGCGAATGACTCTGTATGGACCAATGAACCGGGGAGCCAACTTATTAGACGGAACCTGCAGCTTGAGATTTCTGGAGGAAAGTCATACTCTATCCCCAACCTGAAAAGAAACCGCTGGAAGCCTTCTGCGATTGGCATGGCGCTGATGACGCTGAAAAGACTGACCAAGTGCCCTCTGAACTTGTGCCCATGTGGAACGGAGTTGCTTGATATGCTCATCCAGAGCTGGAATCTGTTGCGTCTGAAATGAATCTGGAAGCAAACAGGGCTGAAACCCGTAATTAATCAGAAACGGGTAGCTCCCAGATGAAGAATTGACTGCACAGTTCCTGGCGAACTCTGCCCAAGGCAACAAGTCGGACCAATTATCATGATGGTCAGTAACAAAACAACGGAGAAATTGTTCCAAGCCCTGATTAGCTCGTTCAGCGGCTCCATTGGTCTGGGGATGGTAGGCAGAGGAGAAGGACAGCTGTATGCCCATCTGTTGGCAAAATGCCCTCCAAAACCTAGACACAAACTGGCTCCCCCTGTCAGACACCAGTACCCTGGGCACTCCATGCAACCGGAATACTTCTCTGGCGAACACAATTGCCAATTCCTTAGCTGAAGGAAGGCCACGGAGGGGCACGAAATGAGCCATTTTAGAAAACCTGTCCACCACCATGAATATAAAGGAATACCCTTTAGACATAGGCAATTCTCCCATAAAATCAATGGAAACATGAGACCAGGGGCGTTCGCCATTAGGAACCGGTTGAAGCAAGCCCACTGGGAGATGTCTCGGGGTCTTAGCGTGGGCGCAGGTGGCACAGGCATTAGTAAATTCGGCACAATCGTTTCTCATGGAAGGCCACCAAAATAACTGAGAAAGGGACCATAACAGTTGGTCTCTACCAATATGTCCCCCAGCCTTAGAGGAATGGTACGTTTCGAGCAACCTAGTACGAAATGGTTCAGCGACAAAACATTTGCCCACTGGGGTTTCATGGGGAGCGGACCCCTGAGAGGCCAGGATCTCTTCCCCTAAAGGAGAAGTGATACTCGTGCGTATAGTAGCCAGTATTCTATCAGGTTGGATGATAGGAGCTGGTGCTTCCACTCTGTCACTGTCGGCCTCAAATTGTCTTGACAGTGCATCAGCCCTAACATTCTTTGATCCCGGTAAATATGATACAATGAAATTAAATCGGGACAGGAACAGTGCCCATCTGGCCTGACGAGAGGACAATCTCTTGGCCTCCGAGAGATAAGTCAGATTTTTATGATCTGTTAGGATTAAGACAGGATTCTTAGTACCTTCAAGCAAATGACGCCATTCCTTAAGAGCGAGGATAATGGCCAATAATTCTCTGTCACCTATCTCATAGTGGCTTTGAGTGACGGTCAACTTTTTAGAAAAAACCCACAAGGTCTGAGTGTTCCACCTTTATCGTGTCGTTGCGAAAGTACTGCCCCAACCCCGATATCTGAGGCATCAACCTCTAACGTAAATGGAAGTAAAGGATTGGGGTGGGATAACACAGGAGCCGCAGCAAATGCCAACTTCAATTTCTCAAAGGCTTCCTCAGCAGATACCGGCCAACAAGAAGGATTAGCACCCTTGTGCGTAAGATCGGACAGAGGTTTGACAATGGAAGAAAAGTTCTTAATAAACCTCCTATAATAATTAGCAAAACCCAGGAAACGCTGTATGGCTTTAAGACTCTTGGGTTTTGGCCATTGTAGGACAGCTGACAACTTTTCCTTGTCCATAGCAATGCCATCATTGCCAATTATGAACCCCAAGAATGGCATGCTGGTTCTATGAAACTCACATTTCTCCAATTTACAATATAATTTGTTCTCACGAAGTCGTAGCAATACTGCGGATACATCTTTGATGTGCTGTGACATGTTTTGGGAGTAAATCAGTATATCATCAAGGTACACCACGACACATGTCTGCAACATATCTCTCAGAACATCGTTAATCAGTTCCTGAAAAACTGCGGGTGCATTACACAGCCCAAAAGGCATCACTAGATATTCGTAGTGCCCAGATCGAGTGGTAAAGGCAGTTTTCCACTCATCACCTGCTCGAATGCGAACCAGATTGTAAGCGGCCCGTAGGTCCAATTTGGTAAAAATCGAAGCGCCCTTAAGCCAAAAAGCTCGGTGATGAGGGGTATTGGGTATGCGTTTTTTGCCATTAGTTTATTCAAGCCCCGGTAGTCAATGCATGGTCTTAATTCGCCATTTTTCTTTTTTACGAAAAAGAACCCAGCCCCAGCTGGAGAGGTAGATTTTCGTATGATCCCTCTAGCAAGGGCATCAGAAATGTAATCTTCCATAGCTTTATTCTCCTCACAAGATAATGGATAAGTGCGTCCCCTCGGAGGTACTACTCCAGGAGGCAATTCAATGCAACAATCATAAGGTCTGTGCTGAGGTAGTATACTAGCCTCTCCTTTGCTAAAAACATCGCCAAACTGTTGGTAAACATCCGGCATAGCAGAGGAGGTGCACAGGACCTTAATAGGCTGGATGACGCACTTGTCCATACAAAACGGGGACCAAGCAGCGATTTCACACTTTTTCCAATCAAATTGTGGGTTATGTAACTGTAACCAAGGAAATCCCAATATTACAGCATGGTGAGGAGAATTAATAAGTTGGAACTGCTGCTCTTCTCTGTGAAGTGCCCCAATAGTCATAGACAGTGGCATAGTTTCAAAAGTAACCTGAGCCGGTTCTAAGGGTCTGCCATCAATTGCTTCAATAGCCAAGCGGTTTTCTCTTTCAATGCGTGGAACTCCGTGCAATTCGGCAAAGGTATTATCCATAAAATACCCTGCTGCACCAGAGTCAACCAGGGCCAAAACCTCCACAGAGCATTGTGCCCAGGATAATACCACCTGTATGGTGGGTTTCATTATGCCCGACACTGGGGACGATTGTACACCACCTAGGGCCTGTCCCCCAAGGTACCCTAGGTGTGTACGTTTCCCGGACATACCGGACAGGACTTTAGCAAGTGCCCGTTTTTACCGCAGTATAAACACAACCCTCGTTTCTTGCGATATAGTCTCTCTTCCTTGGTTAGTCTAGTGAAACCTACTTGCATAGGTTCACTTGGTTCCCGTACTGGTTCACTAGACTTCAATACCAGGGGAGGGATGGGTGGGCAAAACATGCTACTAGGCTCATTATTTTTTTACCGTATCCTACGATCTCTGGCAGTTGATCTCTCACGTATTCTGGAGTCAATTAGCATAACATACTCAATGTAATCATCTAGGTCAATAGGTAGATCTTTTGCAGCGATTTCATCTTTAATGTGGTCATTCAGGCCTTGAGCAAAGGCTGCCAATAATGCCTCGTTATTCCAACCTACCTCTGCTGCCAATGTGCGGAATTCGATGGCATAGTCGCCCATTGTCCGCCTGTCCTGTTGTATCTCCATAAGACGTTTGGCAGCAGAGGTGGTTCTACCAGGAGGCTCAAACACTCTTCGAAAGGATTGCACAAATTCTCTAAAGTTCTTAGTGCAAGGTTTAGCATTCTCCCACAAGGGGTTACCCCAAGCCAATGCTCTGCCAGTGAGCAGCGATATAGTGAACCCCACTTTACTACGATCATTGGGGAATGCGTGTGCCGTCAATTCCATAAATATTTTAAGTTGGTTGATGAACCCTCTGCAGAGACTAGGGTCACCATCATATCTTAGCGGCAAGGGTGCAGAAGCCGTTAACCCTTTAACAGTACCCCCTAGGGGCCTGGTATCACTTTCCGATGTCTGACTTGGCGAGACCACCGGGCTAGAGCCAGATTTGTCCGCAAGTACCGTGCGTTCAAGGATCGTTTGAATTGCAACCGCCAACTGATCCAAACGTTGCTCGTGCATATCCATCCTCCAATGGATATTCTGTGCGTTACCTTCTCATTTTGCTGTCTGAGGTCATGGCCCTTTCGTACTGTCACGGTTTGTTATGACTCTCAGACACAAGTTTTAGGTAAAAACTCAATTTTATTGAAATAATAAAAATGATCACTAGAATGGCAATCACATACATATATATATCATGAGTAAATAGCAAAGACAGTATGCAGACTCTACCGGTCCTGTCAATATACCGGACAGGACAGTCTGAGATAATGGAATAATAGGCTCTACCGGCCTTGCCAATACCGGGTAAGGCAACCTGCAGATGGAATAGCGTCAAGGTTCTACCGGCCTTACCTAAATACCGGGCAAGGCAGCCCCAATAAGTACACAGTGTAGGCTTTACCGGCCCTGCCAATACCGGGTAAGGCAACCTCAGATGGAACGTGGCAAAAGGTTCTACCGGCCTTACCAATACCGGTCAAGGCAGCCCAACGGTATCAATAGCTGTCGGATGATAATGACAGAGTGACAGGATCGTAAGCAACCCAGTGTCCGCACACTGAGACCAACAGAGGAATCGTATAGCCGCAAGGCTTAGGAGCAAACCAGTGTCCTCATACAGGACTAACAATTGACTCGGATAGCCGCAAGGCTTTGGAGCAAACTAGCGTCCGCACGCTGGGACCAGCTACTGAATCGTATAGCCGATAGGCTTTGGAGCAAACCAGTGTCCGCACACTGGAGTAACAAGTGAATCGTATAGCCGCAAGGCTTTGGAGCAAACCAGCGTCTGCACGCTGGGACCAACCACTGAGTAGTGTAGCCGATAGGCTTTGGAGCAAACCAGTTTCCGCACACTGGACCAACAGGGAATCGTATAGCCGCAAGGCTTAGGAGCAAACCAGCGTCTGCACGCTGGGACCAACCACTGAATAGTGTAGCCGATAGGCTTAGGAGCAAACCAGTGTCCGCACACTGGACTAACAACTGAATCGTGTAGCCGCAAGGCTTTGGAGCAAACCAGCGTCCGCACGCTGGGACCAACCACTGAATAGTGTAGCCGATAGGCTTAGGAGCAAACCAGTGTCCGCACACTGGACTAACAACTGAATCGTGTAGCCGCAAGGCTTTGGAGGAAACCAGTGTCCGCACGCTGGGACCAACCACTGAATAGTGTAGCCGATAGGCTTAGGAGCAAACCAGTGTCCGCACACTGGACTAACCACTGAATTGTGTAGCCGCAAGGCTTTGGAGCAAACCAGCATCCACACGCTGGGACCAACCACTGAATAGTGTAGCCGATAGGCTTAGGAGCAAACCAGTGTCCGCACACTGGACTAACAACTGAATCGTGTAGCCGCAAGGCTTTGGAGCAAACCAGCGACCGCACGCTGGGACTAACAAGCAATGTCGCCGACGCGACCAAGCAGAAGGTCGCCAGGATCACAGGAGGCAGGCGAGGAGATGACAGGAACCAGCAGCGATCAGTCAGGTCAGGAAACAGCAGAGAAGAAGGTCAGCAGGAACTGCAACGCCAGAGTACTAGGCCGGAACCAGGACTGAAACAACTCAGCATGCAGGAGACACTGGAACAGTTGTAATCAGGAACACAGGAACAGAGGCCCAACCATCACTGGACATAGCGATAACAAACAGGTCAGAAACAACACGAAAGGGCACTTAAAGGGTGCCCAATCCAGGTTTAAATAGGCAATATGAGGCAGGATAAATGCAGACAGCCAATAGAAGCCCCCTACTGGTGACAGATAGGGAAATGCATCAATCACGGGCACCGTGATACAAAGGCAATAGACACTAGACTAGGACAACAGAAGCACTAGCGATAAGCGAATGCTAGGCGAGTAGCCAAATCGTTGGACAGTGCACAGAGAGCGAAAGTCAGCCAAAGCCTTGATCGTTACACAGAGAGTGGTAGTCAGCCAGAGCCTGGAACGGTACACAGAGAGCGGTGTCAGCCAGAGCCTGGAACGGTACACAGAGAGCGGTGTCAGCCAAAGCCTGGATCGGTACACAGAGAGCGGTAGTCAGCCAGAGCCTAGATCGGTACACAGGGAGCGGTAATCAGCCAGAACCGGGATCGGTACGCAGAGAGTGGAATCAGCCAAATTGGTCACGGAGTCATAGTCAGGCAAGCCGGGACAAAGCAATATGGGCAACAAAGACAGGAGCAAGGTCAGACGAAACCGGATCATACACGGAACAGGAACACAGCAACAAACGTCTGGTCAGGAACACCATGAAAGGGCACCAGCATAGTGACAGGACGGCGTATATAAAGGCAAGCCCTGGGAGGGGTTGAAAACCCAGAGCCAATAAGAAGCAGCCAAAGCAAACCCGGAAGTAGGAATGTCTCTCTGGCAGAATCATGGGCACCGTGATACTTATCCATCATGTAGTACCTTCAGGGAGGCATCTGATTGGCCCCAAATTTATTCTGCAGCATGACAATGACCCCAAACATACAGCCAAAGACATTAAGTACTATCTTCAGCGTAAAGAAGAGTAGGGAGTCCTGGAAGTGATGGTATGGCCCCCACAGAGCCCTGATCTCAACATCATCGAGACTGTCTGGGATTACATGAAGAGAGAGAAGCAACTGAGGTGCCTAAATACACAGAAGGACTGTAATTAGTTCTCCAAGATATCTGGAACAATTTATCTGCCGAGTTCCTCAAAACACGTGAACCTTGAAGAATTTATACTGTTTTGAAGGAAAAGGGTGGTCACACCAATTACTGATTTGATTTAGATTTTTCTTCTGTTCACTCACTATGCATTTTGTTAATTGAGAAAAATAAACTATTAATATGTATATTTTTGCAAGCATTCTTACTTTACAACATTGTTTCACACCTGCTTAAGACTTTTGCACATTACAAGTGGTTTCTGGTTCCCTATTCACCATGCCCTGGGGTGGCAGGGGTGCAGAGATCGTCCGCACCCAGAGAATCAGGAGCAGCAATTTTCAGAGGAGTTGTGTGTGGGGGGGGGTTGAAAATCGCAGTGGTCCAGCTGGTCCCTGATGTGTATGGCATGTCCAGTCGAATGGGCAACACTGTGCACCATTCGCTAGTACAATAGAAAAATCAAACTGTTTCTGGCTCTTTGTTCAGCCCTCCCTAGAGTGGCGGAGGCAGTACGCTCGCTTACCATCGAATCGAGATGGGGCAGTGTTTTGATGGCTGGGAGGACTCCTGTCAAAATCACGGCAGCAAGATTCACTGCCATTGAGTTGCAGCGTTTCCCCAATGTGCACCACAAACAAAGACGGAGCAACAAATAACACGGGCAATGGTGTGCAGTATTCACTAATAACTTCTTAAAGGGTTGGTAATACTTTGTTTTATCTTTATTTTATTTTGTAGGCATTAAAAAAACATGAAGAACAATATAAGTCTTATCTCTCAAACCTTTATGGTTTGAGAGATATTCACAAGCAAAGTTTCCCCTCCCGCCCCTTTTACCTAGTGTAAGCCATCTCTTCTCAGATGTGGAATGCAGTCCATAGACCAGATAGATAACAGCAGGGGACAATCTTCTTCCTATGAAAACAATGAAAGCCCTGCCCCCCTTGACAAGTTTTTCAGGTTTTTCCCTTATCTTAATTGAAGATTGTCCCTCTCTGCAGTCTACCTGGGCACCTCCCTTCTGCTCTGGCTGAGCAGTGTTACATCAGTAAAAGGGGCGGGAGGGGGATACTTTGTCATTGAATTACTCTTGAACTACAACTCTGACAGAATTGAAATAACACTCTCCAAAGTCCAAATACTATGATGATTAATTAGAGCTGCTTTTATTATGAAACATTACTATCCCTTTAAGGTCTCCAACACATTGCAAAGCAAGGGATTTGAGAATTCTCATGCATTCAATGGGTTACAAACCCAGCTTAACACAATGGTAATTTTTATTGATGCCTCTGGTTCATTTGGTTTGCCACAAAATTGCTTCAAAGTGTGGTGCATAATATGTAGAGTCAAATGGCCTATAATTTTTATGTATATTTATTTTTCATCTTATCCCATTTTTCTAAATAATCATGCTCCTGGCATTGTGCTCTCTGGATCTGTTTGCAGACAGCTTTCTGTTAGGGACTGTGAAAACAACTGTGGTGATACAGTTTAAAAAAATAGTATACAGAACTCTCAGTGCTGCAGGGATAGTGTAACATTGTATCGCTGACCTCCTTTGATGGTTGACTGACCAGAAAACTCTTTGGAACCAGACGTCCAGTGAGCTTACTGTCAGGAACATAAATGTGCAAAAAAAATGTATAAACTGTAAAGATAATTTGACTTTACATATTCTGCAAGTGAACAGTTTTTAAAGTCAAAATAAAATGTTACTATTCCTTTAATTTCTTCTTATGACATCTTTGACAGGTTAAATGAAGAGAGATGAAATATAGAGGCAGGAGCTGTTCAGACCTATGATGTGTGTGTCCCTACAGGCCCTTCCACTGGCACTAAGCAGAGTTGCTATATTTTGGCTGATCTGAGGACTGGGAGGGGTGACGCAATTACAGGGCAGCCAGGATCTTCGGTGGGTGGGGGGAGGGGATCTGGCTAAACCGGACAAGTGACTTTAGATTTGGAAGGAGCTAGGGATTTAAAGAGACACAAACACTTGTGTGATATACACTTAATTACTCTATACTTACATTTTTTTTGTTAGTGTTCCTTTAATTAGTGAACGACACATGGCCTGTGATATTATCTGTATGTATGTATATATATATATATATATATATATATATATATATATATATAGAATATCTATAGATATATCTATAATAATAATATAATATATATTATAAGATAATTATATAATAATTATAATCCTATAATAGTTTCCCTTACTGTAGCTAGAAAATCCTTATGGCCCTTATGAATTTTGCTTTTGTTCATGAGATCTTCATTCAGTTCTCGATGTCATGTCCATGGGGGCGGACATGACAGTTGCTGGCAGGACCACGGGACACAAGCTCCACCTACCGCACACGGCAATCTTAACCCTTCAGGGATCAGAGCAGCGTGCAACACATTGCTTCACAACGCATTGCTCATGCAATCACAAGGGCCATTAACATTTTCTGGCTATAGTAAGATAAGTGTGTGGGGGGGGTTGTTATTAGGCGGTAATAGTTCCTTTTTAACCCCTTGAACACTAGAGATGTCTCCATATCATTGATCAGTCTGAATAACACAGTGTCTGAGACAATTTCAGGAGAGTTCCATGGTATTAGGGAAACTATATTGTGATAGATAACTTTTAACCTGTTGAGTGCCAGAGGAGTATCCAGTGCATTGCGCTGTAATGTGTTGGATATCCCTCTGGCATTCAAAGGGTTAAACAGTGGTTCTCGATCCTTTTTGGGGCTCAACGTACCCCTAACAGGCGACCTGTAATTCTCAGGACACACATAATTGTTACAGGTAATGTTTTAATGGAGCAGTGAAAGGTACAAATAAAATAATATATACTTATACTAACGTCGTACAGTCATAATGACAGAATATGCTTACTGCGCACAACAAATTCCATAAATATACCTTTAAAACCCATGATCCCTTTTTTTTTATCATAGTCAGGAGCATCATAAGCTAGTGCCCATGGCACACCAATGTGCCACCACACCCTGATTGAGAATAACGGCATTAACCCCTGAAGACCAGTGATCCTGGGTTTAGATTCCCCATAAGGACCCCGTAGACGATGTTCGGGGCACCGGCACATGTAACTGACCATGTGTGCTAGTGCACTGAAGGGAGACTAATAGTGACCGCTCTGGTAAACAAATATTTTCTTTTAAATATTACTATCCCTTTAAAAGGTCCCACCAAGTCTATTTAGTTGTCTCCCTGTCTGTCACATATATATATATATAGTTTGTGAAGCTGAGGAACCGCACTCACAGGATTTCCAAATGATGAATAAAGTGCAATATTTATTGTATCGACATTTCTGCCCCGCTTTGGGCCTTTGTCAACTTGACAAAGGCCCAAAGCGGGGCCAAAACATTGATACAATAAATATTGCACTTTATTCATCATTTGGAAATCCTGCTTCACAAAGTATATGTATATGTATGTACCTGGATATTAGGACTTGTGTGTATATGTATATATATATATATATATATATATATATATATATATATATATATTACTAGCGTAAAAGCCAGTGTACACGGGCCAAGGTCCGAGTAATGTTAACCCTTTGAGTGGCAGAGGGGTACGCAATGCATTGCTTTTGCGTACCCCTCTGGCACTCAAAGAGTTAAGAGGCCGCTTCCTCACTGCTCCACGTGATACAGTCTTGCGGCGCCTCCATCTCGCGATGCAGTCATGCACAGCAGAGACTGCCAGAACTAGGGCAGTCTGTACTGCACATGACTGCATCGTGACAAACATCCTAGAGAATTATTATATAGGATATATATATCTTTACACCTCTTTTTGTACTGGAACTTTGTTATAATCTATGGCTTGTCATTTTCAGTTTACAGTCTGATAAAGATGGTAACTGTTCTCAGCCATGGGGGGAGGATTTATTAACCGTTTTGAGTACCAGAGGGGTATGCAACCCATTGCTTTGTAATGAGTTGTGTACCCCTCTGGCATTCAAAGGGTTAATTCAGCTACTGAAGAATATTGTCTGTTTTAGAATTGAGCTAAAAATAAGATTAAATTTGAGTTATGCAAAGGAAACAAATATTATAATTAGATATAACTGACTGCTGTATGAAGGACATTTATCTACTTCTTAACCAGAGTGCCATGTAACTTAGAGTGTCACCTTTATACCACATTTTGACAGAAATGTGACTTTTGAGTTTCCAATGTGTATGTGTGTGTATATATATATATATATATATATATATATATATATATATATATATATATGGAAAATATTAATGTTCAATATATTATGTTTTTGTTATAGTGATTCTGGAACCTACGGTTACTGTATTTTGATGTATTTGCATTCTTCATTGCATCTGTGAAAATGACCTCTAAAATGTTAGGGGTGTCCTGAAAATTCCAGATTATGTGTTTAGGGTGCTTTGACCAAAACAAGAATGAGACTCACTGACGCAGAAAAAGAGTTTCTGTTAACAAAATTACAGGTACTGTAAACAGCTCAGTTTTCTGGACATGTTTATACAACTCACAAGGAGACAAATGTCCCCAAGTGAGTGTGCACTTTCATGATACCATAGCAACTGAGCCTCTATCAGTCAGTTGGCCACTCAGCTCCTCTGCATAAGGAGCTGACATAAAGTTAAAGGGATAGTAATACTTAAAATGTAAAAAAAATATGTTGTAGGGTTTATCCCCCTGAGTAAAACAAGAGTACTCCCACTGCTGAGAGGTCTTTCATTCAAAAGTTATTAATTTTCAAAGTTGAATTTTTTAGGTGCAATATCACAGTGGCCTGAAATTGTACAGTGGCGCTGTTGCTACACCATCCTATGGAGATTTATGGTCAACTGACCAGAGTTGTCCATAGGATCGTGTAGCAACAGCGCCACTGTACAATTTCAGGTCACTGTGATATTGCACCTAAAAAATTCAACTTTGAAAATTAATAACTTTTGAATAAAACACCTCTCAGCAGTGGGAGTGCCCTTGTTTTACTCAGGGGGATAAACCCTACAACATATATTTTTTTACATTTTAAGTATTACTATCCCTTTAAAAGGATAGTATTGTTTCACAATAAAATCAGCTCCAGTTTATATTCATAGTATTTGGGACATAGAGGGTGTTATTTCAGTACTGTCAGAGTTGTGGTTTCAAGAATGAAAAAGTATCCCACTCCCACCCCTTTTACTTATGTAACACTGCTCACCTCAGAGCAGCAAGACTGTCCGGATGGATCACAGAGAGGGACAATCTTCAGTGATCATAAGGAAAAACCTGATAAACTTGTCAAGGGGGCAGGGTTTTCCTTATGATCAGAGTAACAAGATTGTCCCTTGCTGTGATCTGTCTGGTCCCAGGACCAGATTCCACATCTAAGGGGAGGGGGCTTACACTAGGTAAAAGGGGCGGGAGGGGGATACTTTATCATTCAGTTACTCTTGAAGTACAACTCTGACAGTATTGAAATAACACTCTCTATGGCTAAAATACAAGATTAATTGGAGCTGCATTTTTTGTGAAACATTTCTATCCCTTTAAAGGGATAGAAATGTTTCGTATGACAAATAGCTCAGAATGCTGAGCATGTGTAATAGTACTGCTCTGTGATGTGCATATGCTGCAAAACATGCTAGGTACAGTGTAATATTATGTTAAAGATGAACGACTGGCGATCTTCACGCAGTGTTATACTGAATGATGGAAGATTGTCCTTCATTGTGATCTGTCCGGTTAAATAACTAGACTTCAGATCTGGAGGGAGGTGGCTTCTGAACGGGGAAAGGGGAGGGAAGGGCAATGCCATAAATTTTATGTTTTTTTTCATGACCTATTCTATTTGTGTAACTGAATTAATGATTTAGAGCAAAACCAAAACATTTTATTTATAGAGACTAATGTATAAACACATACTGAAGTTTAAAGGGATAGTAACACTTAATATATAGTAAAATATATATTGTAAAGTGTATCCTCCTGTGTACAACAAGGGTACTCTCCATGTTGAGAGGTGTTTTATTCAAAAGTTATTCCAGCCCAAACTTAATTTTTGTAGGTGCAGTATCTCAATGGCCTGAAATTGTACATTGGTGCTGTTGCGATACCATCCTATGGAGGTTTATGGTCAATTGACCAGTTCTGTCCACAGGCTGATGTAGCAACAGCGCCACTGTAACATTTCAGGCTATTGAGAGAATTCAGCTAAAAAAAAATCAAGTTTGGGCTGCAATAACTTTTGAATAAAAGGTGTTTTTACATATTAAATGTTACTATCTCTTTCAACAAACATGATTGTTACTTTCATTGTTGCTGAACAATGTGATACACTTACAGACACAGATATGAAGAAGGGAGAACACACTCACAGCAAAGTACAAACCTGTATCAGCTATCACTGAATCTTTTATTGATGAGAGGAACACATGCAATGATTCGGGGGTCTCAATGCCACCCTTCTTGAGGCATTGTGCATCAAAGAATACAAGAAACAATATATCTGGCAAACTCAGCCACTGCTACAGATATGACCTCCTTCTCACTGGAGGCAAAAAAAGAATCTTAAATGTAAAAATTATATATCTAGCGCTACCTAATTTTGTATAGAAAAACAGGATCCCTTAAACTGTATTGACCTGAGTAATTCAACCAAATGTCTCATATAAAAATTTGCATACAAAATGTGAGAGGCTTCTGGGAATGAACAACAGCCCGATGGCCTGTTCTATGGCTAGTCACCACCCAGAAGTATCACGTTTTAGCTCTCTAGTGCCATTACAGAGGAGACATTTCCACATGCAGATTAGACTAATCCCGCCCAAAAGGGTGGTCCAGTTCCAAAATGACGTTCAAGTCCCCTCTGTACTGGAACACCAGCTAACCCCGATGTACACATACCTCTCAAGTGTCCCTCTTCAGGAGGGGCAGTCCCTCTTTTGGACCCAAATCCCTCTGTCCCTCTTTCCCACCCTGATGTCCCTCTTTTTAGGAAACCAGATTGTGTGGTGTGTATATAAGTGTATCATATTGCTCTACAGCAAAAAAATCCCATTATTGTTTGTTTAAATGTTAATATTTGTGTTTATAAATTATTCTGCGTAAATAAAATACTTAGATCTTGTTATGTCATTTATTTGGTTACACAAGGTGGTATCAATAGGTCATGAAATAGCCTAAAAATTCTTGGCAACGTCCCACCCACCAGCCACACCCCCTAAAACACAAGTGTCCCTCTTTGGCAATTTGAAATGTTGGGAGGTATGCGTACATTTTGGCCTTGTTGGGCCTTGTCAGGAGGGTGCAGCTGGATTCCGTAGGCACTAAGAGCAATGGGTCCATGTCTAGATTACCCTTCACTCTTAGGGAGACCCCCTAAGAGTATTCGAAATACATACACAAAATGTGAGAGGCTCTGAGGACGAACATAACGTACAATGGCCTGTTCTACGGTTAGTCACCACTCAGAAGCATCACGTTTTAGCTCTCTAGTGCTGTTACAGAGGAGACATTTCCACATACATATTAGACTAATCCCGCCCAAAAGGGTGGTCCAGTTCCAAAATGACAAGTAAGTCCCCTCTTCACGAGAACACCAGCTAACCCCCAACGTACGTTTCGGCCTTGTTGGGCCTCGTCAGGAGGGTGCAGATGGATTCCCTAGGCACTGAGAGCAAGGAATCCATGTCTAGATTACCCTTCACTCTTAGGGAGTCCCCCTAAGAGTATTAAAAATAAGCATACAAACTGTGAGAGGCTTCTGAGGACGAACAACAGCCCAAGGGTCTGTTCTATGGCTAGTTACCACCCAGAAGCATCACATTTTAGCTCTCTAGTGCCATTACAGAGGAGACTTTTCCACATACATATTAGACTAATCCCGCCCAAAAGGGTGGTCCAGTTCCAAAATGACAAGTAAGTCCCCTCTTCACGAGAACACCAGCTAACCCCCAACGTACGTTTCGGCCTTGTTGGGCCTCGTCAGGAGAGAGCAGCTGGATTCCCTTGGCACTGAGAGCAAGGGGTCCACATCTGGATTACCCTTCACTGTTAGGGAGACCCCATAAGAGTACTCAAAATAACACATCTTTGGCTTGTAGTCACATAAAAATTTGTAATGGATCCGAATATTATTTGGATCATTACAAATTTTTATGTGAGACAAATGTTTTGACTGTTAGAATGGGCAAGAGATTAAACTTTTTTACACACATAGTAAGTGTTATGGGTATTTGATTTATTGAATACTAAAATGATTGACTTACTCAGGTCAATACAGTTTAAGGGATTCTGTTTTTCTATACAAACTCAGGTAGTGCTCGATATGTACATTTTTAAATGTTTGCACTTTGCTGTAAATGTGTTTCACTTCTACGTATCTGTTTGTGGGTGGTCATACAGGAGACCACAGGGAGTCTGCACTCGGCTGTATACAAGTGCAGTGCTTTCAGACTCTGGAGTGTGTATGCATTCCCTTCACTTCCTGATACACCACACATTCTGATCTACTAAAAAGAGGGACGCCACTATGGGAAAGAGGGACAGTGGAATTTTGGTCTAAAAGAGGGACAATCCCTCCTAAAGAGGGATGCTTGGGAGGTATGGTCACTTAATATCTCCTAAAGAGGGACACTTGGGAGGTATGGAGCCCTAATATCACCTAAAGAGGGACACTTGGGAGGTACAGACCCCTAATATCTCCTAAAGAGGGACACTTGGGAGGTACAGACCCCTAATATCACAGAAAGAGGGACACTTGGGAGGTATGGATCCCTAATATCACATAAAGAGGGACACTTGGGAGGTATGGACCCCTAATATCTCCTAATGAGAGACACTTGGGAGGTATGGACCCCTAATACCTCCTAAAGAGGGCACTTGGGAGGTATGGACCCCTAATATCTCCTAAAGAGGGACACTTGGGAGGTACAGACCCCTAATATCACCGAAAGAGGGACACTTGGAAGGTATGGATCCCTAATATCACATAAAGAGGGACACTTGGGAGGTATGGACCCCTAATATCTCCTAAAGAGGGACACTTGGGAGGTATGGAGCCCTAATATAACCTAAAGAGGGACACTTGGGAGGTATGGATCCCTAATATCACTGAAAGAGGGACACTTGGGAGGTACAGAACCCTAATATCTCCTAAAGAGGGACACTTGGGAGGTATGGAGCCCTAATATCACCTAAAGATGCACACTTGGGAGGTACTGACCCCTAATATCACCTAAAGAGGGACACTTGGGAGGTATCGAGCCCTAATATCACCTAAAGAGGCACAATTGGGAGGTACTGACCCCTAATATCTCCTAAAGAGGGACATTTGGGAGGTATGGAACCCTAATATCACCTGAAGAGGCACAATTGGGAGGTACTGACCCCTAATATCTCCTAAAGAGGGACACTCGGGAGGTATGGATCCCTAATATCACCTGAAGAGGCACACTTGGGAGGTATGGATCCCTAATATCACCTAAAGAGCCACAGTTGGGAGGTATGGACCCCTAATATCTCCTAAAGAGGGACACTTGGGAGGTATGGACCCCTAATATCTCCTAAAGAGGGACACTTGGGAGGTATGGACCCCTAATATCTCCTAAAGAGGGACACTTGGGAGGTATGCTTTAATAACTATCCAGATGAATGTAAACTGTAAGGAAATTGTTATTCTGTAGGAGAAATCAGGAGTGGGCAGCCTGTGCGCCCTCCATCTGTTGTTGGACGTCTTCAATTCTATCATCCTCAACCAATAGGAACTGTAGTTTAACCACAGATGGAGGGCTGCAGGTTACCTGTCCTTCATTTAATTTGGTCTTTTAATCCCCTTAATGGTAGAAGGGTCTCCAATGCATTGCTAATTAAAGGGGATTTTTATTGGTCAGCTAAGGTGCAGGTGGTTTGCCCCGAAAATTGTTCCCTTTCTTCTAAGTTCATCAGCCTTATGGGCCCATAACAGTCCAGTGGTATAAACAAGATACATAAGGTAGACTCTGTTCTGTAAAAGAATGCACACACCCTCTTAATAATATTAATTATGTACAAAATTACTCGGTGTGATGGGTAATTGCTAAGTACACCATGGAAAGATTGGTGGGTCATATATCAATGGGGTGTCTGAATGATTATTGTTTGTTCACTTTGTCATTGACAGGGCATGTTGTACCAGATACACTCACACGCAAACGTATATATATATATATGTGTGTGTGTATATATATATATATATATATATATATATGTGTGTGTATATATATATATATATATATATGTGTGTGTGTATGTATATTGTGTGTGCATGTATGTATGTGTTTATATGTGTATGTGTGTGTGTACGGTATGTGTGTGTGTATGTGTGAGTATCTGTGTGTGTATGTATATATGTGTATGTGTGTGCGTATCTGTGTGTGTGTATGTATATGTGTGTGTGTTTGTACGTTTGTGTGTGTGTGTGTGTGTGCGTATCTGTGTGTGTTTGTATGTATATGCATATATGTGTGTGTGTGTGTGTGTGTATATATATATATATATATATATATATATATATACAGGGCTCAAAATTTCCACTCGCCACTAGCCAATGGCGAGTGAAAATTTAGCCCTGGTGAGTAGAAATTCAGTCCTGGTGGGTATGTTATTAGGGTTGCCACCTTTTCTTTAAAAAAATACCGGCCATGGCATTCTCTCCATAGACTTAACATTGGACAGAAGCCAATTTTTTACCGGCCTGCCGGTAAAATACCGGCTGGGTGGCAACTCTATATGTTATGTATTGCAGTGGTGAGTAACTTTTCAGGTCTGGCTAGTAGCAAAGGACTTAAAATTATAAGCCCTGTATATATATATATATATATATATATATATATATGTGTGTGTGTGTATGCATATGTGTGTGTGTGTGTATGTAAATGTGTGGGCGCATGTATGTGTATATGTACATGTGTGTACATGTTCAACTACAAAGTGAACATAAATATGTATTTATAAAATAATCCTGACTACCACAAACTTGCTCTGGTAATTCAGGGGTTAATACTTACTGAGTCACATGGCCGATCCGTGGCGCTCTCTGAAGTATAAGTAGTAGTCTCCACTTCCTGACTAAGATCTGTGACTGGGGCTGTGGGAGCTGGGACTGATGTTTCAAGTCCCCATAGAGCCAGTGCTCTTGCGCGTAGTTGAAATCTCGCTGGATTTGTACAAGTACACTGTGTCTGCAGGGGCCTAAAAATATGAGAGTTGTACTGAGTTAGCCGTAGAAATATAGGAGGCAATTATAGTCAAGTCGATACCTTTATTGGCTAACTAAGCAGATTTAGGATGCAACCTTTCGATACCTCTTAGGTCTCTTCCTCGGGATAACATGCCTGAGGAATATACCTCTTAGGTCTCTTCTTCAGGATAACATGCCTGAGGAAGAGATCTGAGAGGTCTTGAAAGTTTGCATTCTAAATCTGCTTTGTTAGCCAATAAAGGTATCAACTTGACTTCATAATTGTCTACAGGGGCCTGACACATTAGCGCCAGATCTCATAACGCCAGTCATAGATCGAGGATAAGAACTGAAGGCTCCTTCACTCTCCTTTTAAGGAAGTAGGACAAGCCATGTGACTCAGTAAGTATTAACCCTTTGAGTGCATTGCGTTGCGCACGCCTGAGCTACCGGAGCAAATTAGAGGTAGGCAGGGTCACATAGCCAGGATTTTAGTTTGTTTAGGTTATGTGGGCTTACAGTTCCTTTATCTCTTTGCGTGCCAGAGTGGTATGAAACGCACTGGGATTCATAGGGTTAAAGGGTCAGTATGGGGTGCATACAAAGCCCCCTTTTAGATGATTTTTAGCAGGGTAATGATGTGCTAGCGACCTGATATCTTTTGTCGGTGACCCTGAACCTTTTCTCTGTGACCAGATTCCTTTAATCAGTGAACCTTCACATTTTTGGAACAAGAATAAGATCACACGGTGCATCTCTTTTTTTAGAGGATGATCCCTGGATGTGCACCAATAGCTATAGGAATGGAGATGCCAATGCGGTGGACTTGCAGATCAGGTGACAATTATCCCTTTAAAGGGATAGTAATGTCTATATTAAAGTACATCTCTGAGTATTCTATATGGTTTTTATAACACGTAGTGTTATTTAATTATTACATTTCTGTAGTTGAAAAGCTACCCTCCAACCCCTTTCCTTGAGTTACACTTCCTCTCAGTCTGGTCTGGATGGAGAGCGGCAAGGGACAATCTTCAGTAAGCAAAGGAAAATCCTGCCCTCCTTATTAAGGGGGCGGGGCTTTCCTTATACTTACTGAATGAAGACTGTCCCTCGCTGCATCCGCCCAGACCACACTTAGAGCCAGAGTGATGCAGGGAAAGGGGCGGGAGGGGGATCCTTTCAGCTTTAATAGCTTATGAACTACAGAACTGTAATAATTAAACATAAAGCTATGTGTTATAACAACCATATAGAAGACCCAGAGCTGGACTTTAATATAGACATTACTATACCTTTAATTTAGGGACACATGGGAAATTTGCATTCTACAGGAATGCAGAGTAATCAGAACGGCCCTGAATTGTGTGGATTCTATAAGGAGTCGCTGTTATAACCCTCCAAGTGCCAGAGATGGATGTGTTGATTCCCACTCTGGAACGCAAAGGTTTAAAGGGATAGTAATACTTCGTATTATCTTTATTTTATTTTGTAGGCATTAAAAAAACATGAAGAACGATATAAGTCTTATCTCTCAAACCTTTATGGTTTGAGAGATAGTCACAAGCAAATTTTCCCCTCCTGCCCCTTTTACCTAGTGTAAGCCATCTCTTCTCAGATGTGGAATGCAGTCCATAGACCAGACAGATAACAGAAGGGGACAGTCTCCTTACAGTGAGAAGAATGAGAGCCCTTTCTTAATTGAAGATTGTCCCTCTCTGCAGTCTACCTGGGCACCTCCCTTCTGGTCTGGCTGAGCAGTGTTACATCAGTAAAAGGGGCGGGAGGGGGATACTTTGTCATTGAATTACTCTTGAACTATAACTCTGACAGTATTGAAATAACACTCTCCAAATTAGAGCTGCTTTTATTACGAAACATTACTATCCCTTTAAAGGGATAGTAATACTTTGTTTTAGCTTTATTTTATTTTGTAGGCATTAAAAAAACATGAAGAATGATATAAGTCTTATCTCTCAAACCTTTATGGTTTGAGAGATATTCACAAGCAAAGTTTCCCCTCCCGCCCCTTTTACCTAGTGTAAGCCATCTCTTCTCAGATGTGGAATGTAGTCCATAGATCAGACAGATAACAGCAGGGGACAATCTTCTTCCTATGAGAACAATGAAAGCCCTGCCCCCCCTTGACAAGTTTTTCAGGTTTTTCCCTTATCTTAATTGAAGATTGTCCCTCTCTGCGGTCTACCTGGGCACCTCCCTTCTGCTCTGGCTGAGCAGTGTTACATCAGTAAAAGGGGCAGGAGGGGGATACTTTGTCATTGAATTACTCTTGTACTACAACTCTGACAGCATTGAAATAACACTCTCCAAAGTCCAAATACTATGATGAGTAATTGGAGCTGCTTTTATTATGAAACATTACTATCCCTTTAAAGGGAAATGTGGTCATCTTATTTGCAGATCACAATGGACTACACAGCTGGGTGACGCTGGCACTCATGGGCATTTGCTTTTCTCTCTGTTGAAGTCTATAGAAGCCCCTGTGTTGGTAATTCTGCTGTCAAAGGGCTTCTATGGAGAGAAGGATAATCTCCCATGATGCTGAGCGGAGAGCTGACGTCACTCAGCCTTTTAGATCATTGTAGTCTTGAAGGATTATCGGAGGACAATGGAGGAGTTTTGAGCTATGGGAACTCAGTTTCCATGGTTCTTGGGGCACAGCCAAACATTTAAAAAGGTCTTATATGACCCTGATACTGCCCCTTTAACTCACTGAGTGCTAGAGCAGTATTCTACAATGCATTTCTTCACCCCATTTACATCAACTTTTAGTTCCTTATGGGGAATTGCACAACAATTGCTCCACTTTGAGTTTATACATATTTATAAGTGGGATTTAAACCCCTTGAATGCTAGAGAGGCCTCCAACAATTTGCTTTACAATCATACCTGGGAACTCTGCGGATTTGCCCCAGAGACTCTGGTTTGGACGGTGCATTCCCGGGTCTCCGGGGCAGAGGCTGATTCTTCGGATGTGGGGAGTTTTCTTTAAAAATCTGCCCACTTTTACTGCTTCCCACCCAGTTCCTCCTACTTTTCCTTCTTCCCCACCCACTTCCTGCCCACTTGTATGATGCCCTATAGATCCCCCCCCCCAGTAGTGGGTAAACCCAACCCCCTTTTTGGCCCGATTTGCGACAGTTAGGCTCCCCAGCGGCATTAGACGGGACTACACATATGAAAGTTCCCAGGTATGTTTACAGAGAGAAGTTTAAAGAGGGGTTCAAGTTATACCAATACTATATACATATATATATATATATATATATATATATATATATATATATATATATGTTGCAAGGTAAAACAAGGGTACTCCCACTGCTGAAAGGTGTTTTATTCTACAATTATTACAGGCCAACTTTAATTTTTAGCTGCAGTACCATAGTGGCCTGAAATTGTACAGTGGTGCTGTTGCTACACCATCCAATGGACAGATCTGGTCAGTTGAACATAAATCTCCAAATGATGGGATAGCAACAGCGCCACTGTACAATTTCAGGCCACTATGGTACTGCAGCTAAAAAAATTCAAGTTTGAGCTGTAATAACTTTCAAATTAAACGCCTTTCAGCAGTGGGAGTACCCTTGTTTTACTCGGGGGTTAAACTCTACAACATATTTTTTTTTACTTTTTTAAAAACCACATGCAAATAAATAATCTGGGAATACGTATTTGACCCTTATGGTGCAGTCGGATTGCCCCCGAATTCCTCTAGTTTTCTATTGAACATGGTGCCCTCAGTACTTGGGCATCCAACCTGTGGCCTTCAAGGCAAATATGGCCCTCCAGAGCTGAAAGGGATAGTAATACTTTGATAAAAGTATCTTGAATTGTGTAGGTATTAAAAAACTAAATTAATTCCATCCAGTACTATCTCTCAAACCTCTATGGTTTGAGAGATATAAGCTTTGAAAGTTCCCCTTCCCCTCCCCTTGCACTGACGTCAGCTTTCCGAGATAGAGGAGATCCGTTCAACAGACCGTCCTGCGCTCTTCAGCAGTGCCGTGATCACGCTAGTTAGGCAGAAATACTTCATTTGAACAGTCTACAATGTGTGCTTACAAACTAGGAACACGTAGACCGTTCAGTATTTCTGCCTAACTAGCATTGGCATGACAATTAGCAAACATGAACTAATAGCCCAATAGAGCCTAACTACCTGCTCACCTCTTTAACTGTATCTTTTTAAAACGTCTCTCACTATTGAACGACGTACAAAACAGAGCGTTAAACATGTCATTAAAAGAGCGATATCAGAATCTTGCCTGCATCAGATGGGCGAGATTCTAATATCGCAGCCTTAAGCGTTGCACATTGTAATTGTAAACCAGTCTGCTGTTTAATGTGCCTTTTTGCACATCGCCCATAACTGCTAAAAAAAATATACATTTTTGAATAATGAACAGGCTGTACATTTCAGCACTGTTATCTTTAAAAATATGTGTGGCCTTCACGCAAATGAAGTTCTAATCGGGAAGACCTCAGCTGGAAAAATGTGCAGGCCAATGCTTTAGTCTGTCACCAGATAATGTAACTGAATGTGATTGTAACATTTTGTAACTCTTTAGCAAGTGGCAAACGTGTTGTTTCCTAGACAGGGAAGGTAGAAAATAAACATTTGCTATTTGTTAAAACACATACAAACCCCCCTCCCCCCGAAATGACCTTAACTAAAATTACGTGTTGTGGTAGTCACTCTCTGTGGGACATATTCACAGAGTTCCAAAGTAGAACAATTTTGGAGCAAATCAATTGCACTACGGGAAACTAATAAAATCCCTAAGTCACCCTTGATGTAAAGGGGGCTTTGGGCACCAGGGGGGAGATTCACTAAGAGGTGATACAGAGTTTGTAAAGCGGAGAAGACTTCTCCAGTGATATCACTTCTCCAGTTCCTATGTTATTCTATGGAGCCAATGCATTAAAATATCCAAAGTTGAAGAAATCTTAGTGTATTGGCTCCATAGAATAACGTAGGAACTGGAGAAGTGATAAATTGGAGAAGTCATCTCCGCTTTATCACCTCTTGATCACTGCTTAGTGAATCTCCCCCACAGAGGCGTAACTAGAAGCCACCGGGCCCTGGTGCAAAATTTACCATGGGGCCCCCCCACCCCGTTGAGCCTACTGTCCACCTCCACGTATGTGCCCCCAGTGTCCACCTCCACATATGTGCCTCCACTGTCCACCTCCTACCTGGCTCAGGAGGAGGGGGCCTTATCATCCCTGGTGGTCCGGCAGCTTGACAGGAGAGGTCTGTGCCGCCTTCTGCACAGACCTCTCTATTTGCAGTTCCCGCACGGTCCTCCAGTAATGCAGAGCGCTAAGAGATGATGTCAGCTCCCAGCGCTCTGAGTTACTTGAGGGACATGGACAACGAGGAAGCTGCTCACAGCTTGCCGGTGGGGAGATCAGTGTGATCTTCAAACTGGCAAAGCTTTTTTAATGCTGGCAATGGCGGTGGTAGCAGGGGGCGGTCGGGCCTCTGGAGTGACGGGCCCGGTCACAGTTGCAACCCCTGCGACCACTATTGTTACACAACTGCTCCCCCACTAAGGTGTGATAAAGAGGTGATAAAGCGGATATAACTTATTCAGTGACATCACTTCTCCAGTTCCTGTGTTATTCTATGGAGCCTATGCACTAATATTTCTCAGAACTGGAGAAGCTATCTTCAATTTACCACTTCTTTATCACACCTTAGTGCATAACCTTTCATGAATGCTAACATATTTGGGGTTAACCCTTTGAGTGCCAGAGGAGTATGCAATGCATTGCTTACCCCTCTGACACTCAAAGGGTTAAAAGCCCCATGTAAATAAATGAGAATATGTATTTGTCCCCTGTGACATTTTATTCCAATTGCTCCACATATCTTTGTATATATCGCCCTGTAGCATTCTCTGGTAACTGACCAAACAAGGAGAGATAAGTGCAGGTAGATTTGTTCTCACATACTGCTTCAAAACAGCACACCCACAATTCCATTTCTCATATAGGAACAGTATTTATTTTATTTTATTTAAAAGGTATTTTTCCTGTTGGTCTGAAAAAAATGGTATATATATTGTAGTACTTTTCTTTCTGTGCAGAGCAAGGATGCTCAGTTCAGAAGTTACTATAACTTAAATTTCTGTGCTTGATTGCTTTATTAATCTGCAGTTTTTATTGTAGTAAACAGGTGGCACTGTTTATATCAATTTTAACAACAAGCTCTAGTCTAAGACTCAAGATCTCCCATAGAAAATAATAGATCTTTTTCCACAATGAGCAAGGAGCATGGGAAAGTTATATGGGGAGAGGAGTGTGAACTTGGGCAGGTTATATGATGAGAAGAAGGGGAACCTGGGCTTGTGGGGAACCAGGGCTTGTGGGGAACCAGGGCTTGTTTGTGAGGAGAGGGGAGGAGAACATGGAACATGCTTTAGGAAGCATGAGAGGAACCTGGGATTGTTTTATGAGGAGGTGAGGGGAACATGGACATAATATATGGGGAGTTCAGGCGATATGGACAGGTTATATGGGGACATGAAGGGATCGGGCCTTGTTTTATGGGAAGATGAGGGGAACATGGACTTGTTTTATGGGGAGATGAGGGGAACATGGACAGGTTATATGGAGAAATGAGGGGAACAAGGACAGGTTATATGGAGAGATGAGGGGAACAAGGGCAGGTTATATGGAGAGATGAGGGGAACCTGGGCTTGTTATATGGGGAGATGAGGTGAATATGGAGTTGTTATATGGGGAGAAGAAAATGGGCAGACTACATGGGGAGACGAGGGGAACATGGGGTGGTTATATGAAGAGAGGAGGAGGAACATGGGCAGGTTATATGGGGAGATGACAATGAGGGGAACCTGGGCAGGTTATATGGGGAGATGAGGGGAGCCTGTGCTTGTTTTATGGGGATATGTGAGGAATATGAACAGGTTATATGGGAAGATGAGGGGAATATGGACAGGTTACATGGAGAGGAGAGGGGACCCTGGGCTAGTTATATGGGGAGAGGAGGACGAGCATGGGCATGTTATAGGGGGAGAGGAGTGATAAAATGGTCAGGTTCATGGGGAGATGATGGGCAGAATGGGCAGGTTATATGGGGAGATGAGGGGTAGAATGGGCAGGTTATAGGGGGAGATGAGGGGTAGAGTGGGCAGGTTACAGGGAGAGATGAAGGGTAGAATGGGCTGGTTATATGAAGATGTGAGGGTCAGTCTAAATGGGGCACTGTTGCCAACAATTTTTTTTTTTTTTTTTAAAAAGAGAAAACCCTCAAAAAGTTGAATCTGTATTTACATTTAAATGAAGCATCTCCTGTGAGTGGGAATAGTCGTTTTGTCCAGCAGGAAAAGAACAATATAATTTCCCCTGATACAACTTTACAGCTCCCTCGAGTTGCACCAGAGAAGGAAACATTTACATATAAAGCTATTACTGTTTCTGTCACCAGCTTCACACTTATTTATTACTTACTTATTAAACCATTATTATCCCTTTAATCAATAAAGCACACTTTATTAGTCCAAACAAAAAATAATATTATATATCAAGTATATATAACATACGTAGGGCTTTATTTATACTAGAAAATTGCAGTAATTATGGGGTAAGGCAAATGCACCAATATGGCAGAAATAAACATTTCCCAAATTCCCATAGATTTAAATGAAGCTTTTAACCCTTTGAATGCCGGATTGCATACCCTTCTGGCACTCAGAGGGTTAACCACTTGCATGCTTGAGCATTTTCCAATGCATTGTAGCCGATCACATGCGCTAAAGTCATTCTAATGTCACTACTGACGGCATCTGGTAAAGTCACAGTTTGTTTTAGATAGCGATCGGAGAATAATGCCAGAATGACTAATTCCTGAGACGTTTGTACTTTCACTCGCCTGAGATTTGATTTTAAGATTACTGTAGAACCTTAATCACTGACCTGCTTCTTCTTTTCCCAGAATCCTCTGCAGGAGTGGGGGGAGGAGGTTGAAGATGGAGCAATCTATGGAGTGACTCTGAGGAGGGTGAGAACAGAAGCCCCCACAGGAGAAACCTTGGTATGCAAGTGTACTGTTTTCGTTACTACCTGTCTTCCTAGACTGTCCCTATATTCCCCTTTACTCTTGTGGTCCAACCATGCTCCTCTCACCTCTCCATATGATCTACTCATACCTCCATCTTCCCATATTATTTGGCCAAGCTCCCCTCATCTCCCCGAATACCTTGTCCATTCTCCTCCTCCTCTCCCCATGTAACCTGCCCATAACCTCCATATCCCCAAATACATTAGCCATGTTCCCCACATCTCTCATATAACCTTCCATGCTCCTTCTCCTCTCCCCATATAAGCCACCCATGCACCTCCTGCTCTCCCTATATAACATACTATTTTTCTCCTCCTCTCCCTATATATAACCTGCCCATATTCCTCTCATCTCCCTCTATAACCTGCCCATGCTGCTTTTCCACTCCCCTTCATACATCTACCCATACTTCCCTTCCTCTTCTCATACAACCTGGCCGAACTTCCACTCCTCTCCCCATATAACTATCCATGCTTCCACTCCTCTCCCCATATAACTATCCATGCTTCCACTCCTCTCCCCATATAACTATCCATGCTTCCACTCCTCTCCCCATATAGCTATCCATGCTTCCCTTCCTCTCCCCATAATAACTATCCACACTTTCCTTCCTCTCCCCATATAAAGTATCCATGCTGCCGTTCCTCTTCCCATAAAACTATCCATGCTTCCACTCCTCTCCTCATGTAATGACCCCTTCTTCCCCTCCTTTCCTCTTATTAATGCTCCATGCTTACCCTCCTTTGCCCATTTAACCTGCCCATGTGGTTCCTCCTCTCCTAATATGCCCTGCCCATAATTCTCCTCACCCCATATACTTCCCATACGCCTCCTCTCCCCATATAACCTCTCACCAAAGACACAAGCTTCCATTCATTTCCTCATATAGCCTACCCATGCCTCCACTCCTCTCCCTATACAGCCTGCCCATGCTTCGTCTCCACTCCTCATGTAACCTACCCATAGCCCCCTCTCCCCGTATAACCTACCCATTCTTTGCCTCCTCTCCTCTTATTAGTGCACCATGCTTCCCCTTCTCCCCCTGTATAACCTGCCCACGCTTCTCCTTCTACTCAACTAAATAACCTGCACACACTTCTCCTCCTCCTCCACTAAATAACCTGCACATGCTTCTCCTTCCCTAAATAACCTGCCCACGCTTCTCCTTCTACTCAACTAAATAACCTGCACACACTTCTCCTCCTCCTCCACTAAATAACCTGCCCATGCTTCTCCTTCCCTAAATAACCAGCACACGCTTCTCCTCCTTCACTAAATAACCTGGCCATGCGTCTCCTCCTTCTCCCCTAAATAACCTGCCCACGCTTCTCCTTCTACTCAACTAAATAACCTGCACACACTTCTCCTCCTCCTCCACTAAATAACCTGCCCATGCTTCTCCTTCCCTAAATAACCAGCACACGCTTCTCCTCCTTCACTAAATAACCTGGCCATGCGTCTCCTCCTTCTCCCCTAAATAACCTACACACGCTTCTCCTCCTCCTCCACTAAATAACCTGCCCATGCTTCTCCTTCCCTAAATAACCAGCACACTCTTCTCCTCCTTCACTAAATAACCTGGCCATGCGTCTCCTCCTTCTCCCCTAAATAACCTGCACACGCTTCTCCTCCTTCTCCCCTAAATAACCTGCACACGCTTCTCCTCCTTCTCCACTAAATAACCTGCACACGCTTCTCCTCCTTCTCTCCTGAATAACCTACCCATGTTTCTCTTCCTTCTCACCTATATAACCTGCCCATGCTTCTCCTCCTTCTCCCCTAAATAACCTGCACACGCTTCTCCTCCTTCTCCCCTAAATAACCTGCACACGCTTCTCCTCCTTCTCCACTAAATAACCTACCCATGCTTCTCCTCCTTCTCTCCTGAATAACCTACCCATGTTTCTCTTCCTTCTCCCCTAAGTAACCTGCCCATGCTTCTCCTCCTTCTCCCCTAAATAACCTGCACACGCTTCTCCTCCTTCTCCCCTAAATAACCTGCACACGCTTCTCCTCCTTCTCCACTAAATAACCTACCCATGCTTCTCCTCCTTCTCTCCTGAATAACCTACCCATGTTTCTCTTCCTTCTCCCCTAAGTAACCTGCCCATGCGTCTCCTCCTTCACTAAATAGCCTGCCCATCCTTCTCCTCCTTCATTAAATAACCTGCCCACGCTTCCCCTCCTTCTCCCCTAAATAACCTACCCATGCTTCTCCTCCTTCTCCCCTAAATAACCTGCCCATGCTTCTCCTCCTTCTCCCCTAAGTAACCTGCCCATGCGTCTCCTCCTTCACTAAATAACCTGCCCACGCTTCTCCTCCTTCTCCACTAAATAACCTGCCCACGCTTCTCCTCCTTCTCCCCTAAATAACCTGCCCATCCTTCTCCCCTAAATAACCTGCCCACGCTTCTCCTCCTTCTCCCCTAAATAACCTGCCCATCCTTCTCCCCTAAATAACCTGCCCATCCTTATACTCCTTGTTCCCTAAATAACCTGACCACGCTTCTTCTCCTTCTCCCCTAAATAACCTGCCCATCCTTATCCTCCTTCTCCCCTAAATAACCTGACCACGCTTCTCCTCCTTCTCCCCTAAATAACCTGACCACGCTTCTCCTCCTTCTCCCCTAAATAACCTGCCCATACTTCTCCTCCTCCACTAAATAACCTGCCCATGATCTCTCCCCTCTCTATAGATAAACTCCCCTTTCTTCTTTTGATCCCTCATCTTCATTTCAGCTCACTCATCCTACTTGTCCAAGCTTATCCTTCCACTCTCTCCTTTCTTCCCCCTCTTGTTCTCTCACCTCCTTGTCTAATACCCTCCCCTGTGTAACCGCTCAGGCCCCCCCATCATCTCCTGGCTATGTTCATTATAAGACCTGTAAGATCCGCAGCCTAAGGGCTGGAACTCTGGAGAAGCTGGTCGAGAACCTACTGGTGGAATATCAGGGGAGTGACCCGGGGTACGTGCCCACTTTCCTGAGCACATACCGTGCCTTCACCACCCCTGAAAGAGTCCTGGAGCTGCTGCTGGACAGGTGGGGGCAACACTCCCTCTCCAGGGGGTGTAGAAGAGCTATATCCTGTCCATGTTCTTCTCTACGATTCTTCCATCCCCAACTGCTTTCATCACCTTTTCACATCCAGGTTTATGATATTACAAGCATAAAGAGCTGTATTCAAGAAACTAAAGAGCAACAGACTGTACCATAGGGGATACATGACAATACCCATTGATCTAAATCATTTTTGAACACTACAGTGGTCTCCAATGCATTGCATTCGAGTCGTTAAAATCAACTCATGGGGATCTCTGCAGATCTGTCCCAGAGAATTAAATACCAGGTCTCCAGGGACAGAGGATCATTCGCTGGTTTCCAGCGTTCCCTGGTAGCCCCGCCTATTCTCAGCCAGATCCTGCCCACTCCCACCTTCTTCACTGCCCATTTCAACGCAAACTCTGGCTTTCCTCCCAACCCCGCCTACCTGGATTAAGCCCCACCCAAATTATGAAGCAAATTACATAATGGAATCACTCTCATCTCCCTTCCTCACTGATACTCTGGGGGCACTTGAGATTGAAGGTTCTCAAGGATGGTTAAAACCCCATTTAAATTGATGGGAATTTGGGAAATTATTATTTGACTCGGATGGTTTGCTCTAGAAATGTTCCTCTTTAACGTTCTGAATACAACCCGAAGAGCTTAACCTTTTGATTGCCAGAGAGGTATCCAACGCATTGCATTGCAATGCTTCTGATACCTCTGTGGCACTGAAAGGGTTAACTTTACCCTGGTTGTGTTTTGTCTGTCTGTCTCTCACTCACTCTTGCAGCCTTTTCATTCACTCTTTTGGCCCCTTCTCATGGCTCCATAGGCAAAAAGACAAAACGTAGAACAATTCTGATGCAAAGTAACTGCTCCATAGGAAACCCATTAAAAGTCCCCTGATATGAACTCACAGACCCTTTCATATAAATCCAATACAATACTATGACTTATGTTTGTGGTTAGTCAGTGTGGCACAGCAAAATACTGCTGATAAGACCTTCTGGACCATGGCAATGGAAACTTTCATAGAAACATAGAATTTGACGGCAGATAAGAACCATTCGGCCCATCTAGGGCTGAATACTATTACAGGTGCCAATTTTATCTATGCTTTTATCTCCAATTTTCCCCATAGACTTCAATAGGAAAATGTTTGATAAAACGGGTATTAAAGGGATAGTAATAGTTAAAATGTAAAAAAATATATGTTGTAGGGTTTATCCCCCTGAGTAAAACAAGCGTACTCCCACTGCTGAAAGGTGTTTCATTCAAAGGTTATTAATTTTCAAAGTTGAATTTTTAGGTGCAATATCACAGTGGCCTGAAATTGTACAGTGGCGCTGTTGCTACACCATCCTATGGACTGCTCTGGTCCTAGGACCATAAATCTCCATAGGATGGTGTAGCAACAGCGCCACTGTACAATTTCAGGCCATTGTGATATTGCACCTAAAAAATTAAACTTTTTTTTTACTCTGGGGGATAAACCCTACAACATATTTTTTTGCATTTTAAGTATTACTATCCCTTTAACATTTAGCACCTTCAATAGAATCTAGCCACTAGTCTGTCCATTTTGCTACTGTAAAACCTTATTTGGTCCTTGATCTTGTCTTATGTTCAGGACAGCCTTTTGTCTATCCCATGCATGCTTTACATTCTGTCACTGTATTAACCTCTACCACTTCTGCTGTTAAGCTATTCCACTTATCTGCCACTTCTGCTGGTAGGATATTCCACTTATCTACCACCCTCTCAGTGAAGTAATGGCTTTCTTGACCCATTTACCAAAATATGGTACTCATTGTATACTTTAAAAAATAATTTGATGTTTTAGTAAGTATGACCCAAAACATCTCGTATCAGCCATTTGGAAGGTCAGAAACTTGGCCCACTCAGCTGGAATACAAAACTCCTGAGTTGCAGCACAGTCTCGATAGACCAGCTGTGTTGAAATATCTAAAACAAATCTAAAGTATAAAAAAAGTCTAAAAATATCTTTAAAAAATATACATATTGTAGGGTTTTTCCTCCTGAGTAAAACAAGTGTACTTCCACTGCTGAGGAGTGTTTTATTCAAAAGTGATTTTTTTTTGTTGCAGTATATCAATGGCCTGGAATTTTACAGTGACGCTGTTGCTACACCATCCTATGGAGGTTTATGTTCGACTGAGCTGAGCTGGATGGTGTAGCAACAGCGCCACAGTAATATTCAGGTAATTGAAGTACTGCACCTAAAAACTCAAGTTTGCGCTGCAATAACTTTATTAGCAGTGAGAGTTCCCTTATTTTACTCAGGAGGACACGTTTTACTTGGAGCCTGACAGTGAGGGGCTATGACAATGGTTCTCAATCATTTTTGGCTTAGGGTAACCCTAGCACACAGTCGACAATTATAAGGGCACACCTAATTTCTGAAGAGTACAAATGAAGGGTACAAATACATATATATATATATATATATATATATATATATATACACACAGGGTTTTTAGGTCACACAATCAGAATGACAAAAAAGGGCGTATTCTGCATTCCACTTTCCAGATATAATGATATGAAAATCCAGATTCCCATATTTTTCCAAGTCTTCATAGGGAAAACTGTGGCAGCCTCAGCTGGTGCTTATGGGATGCCAAAGTGCCACGGCACCCTGGTTGAGAACCACTGGTCTAAGGGGACCTGCGTTGTGCAGGAAAGAAACCTGTCCTGTGTGATGCAGCATGGATACAACAGGGGAGCATTGGAGGTCTCCATTAGATCCTGGTCCTGCTTCCCTATTGGTCCACCAGGGCTCACAATACACCGCTGGCTTAATCAGCAGATCTACCCCAGGGGATCAGATCTGCTGATAGGACAACTGTCAGATGATAGTTGTCCTTAACCCTTTAGGGACCAGAGTGGTATGCAACGCATCACATTAAGGGGTTAAATATCATCAACTTTATACAGCTTATTTAATAAGACGACCAATCACAATTCGAGGGGCAATAGACATTTAAAGAGGAACTACCACGCTAGGTAAAGTCGCCCTGCAATAATTAGGCAGGTGGCGACTAGCTTAATAATAGTTAAATTACCTCTCAAAGTAGCCGATTATAAATCAATCTTCTGAGACTGAGGGCCAGGTTGGTGCAGTCTGTGCGCCTGCTCCATCGGTGCCTTTTGGGCCAGTGCAATGCTTGTTAATGGAGACCGGGACTGACAGCGCAGGCACTCAGACAAGATGTCTGTGCTGATACCTGGCTTCCGGTCTTGGAAGATTAAGGATTTCTTTACAATCAGCTACTTTTGAGAGGTAAAATAACTATTATTAAGCTAGTTGCCACCTGCCTAATTATTGCAGGGCGACTTTACCTAGCGTGGTAGTTCCACTTTAAATCAATGGGAATTTGGAAAACATTTATTTGTCCTCTCTCTTGTAGTTGGTTTGCCCCCAAATTGTTCCAGTTCTTTTTAGTATATCAGCCCCAGAGTCAATCTCTGTCAACCATTGTGTGTCTGTTAACTCTTTGGAAGACAAAGATAAATCAGAGATTTCTCTGGTATTCAAAAGACAAGTCTACATATGTGTGTTTATTTTCTACTAGTTGAAGAGCCTGTTACATGGGCCACAGTGCCACTGCCAGCCGGTCGCAGGACAGTCATTGCAGTAGAGACTGCCTGTGCCATGGCAGCGTCCAGCTCTGTATCAGCTACGGCACAGGCAGTCTCTACTGCGCATTACTGCAGCACATGCAGCTGTCTCTACTGCGCATGTTTTAGCGAATTATTATATAGTATTGTCTTTTTCACTTTATCAGTCTGTGTAATAGAGAGAGCTGTATTAAAGGGATAGTAATGTTTCACAATAAAAGCCGCACCAACTAATCTTCATAATTTTCAGGCCATGGAGAGTGTTATTTCAATACTGTCAGAGTTGTAGTACAAGAGTAATTGAATGACAAAGAATCCCCCTCCCGCCCCTTTTACTAATGTAACACTGCTCACCTCAGAGCAGCAAGACAGCCTGGATGGATCGCAGAGAGGGACAATCTTCAGTGAGCATAAGGGATAACCTGAAAAGCCTGTCAAGGGGGCAGGGATTTCCTTATGATTACAGTAAGAAGATTGTCCCTTGCTGTGAGCTGTCTGGTCTGTAATAACTGGAAATATGCATCTCCCAGCAGTGGTAGTACCTTTATTTTACACAACAAGAAAAAGCCCTTCAATATATATATTTATTGTTCCTTTAATTAGTCAGCTATTGCCTTATCTCCATCCACATATCAATCATCTTTTGTCTTAAGTGTACACTTAGTTTCCTGCGTTCACTGACTAGATTATTTTCTTTTCTGCTTGGGCTCTGTCATCTCTGATTATGTGCTTAGCTTCACTCTGTTTATCCCAAAATATTTTACTAAGAAGAATTGGAGCTATTCCTGAGCAAACCATCTGAAACATAAGGGACAAATACATGTTCCTAAAATCCCCACTGATTTAAATGTTTTTTTATAACTCCTTCAGTGTCAATGCATTGGAGACTTCTCTGACATTCAAAATTTTAAAGCCCAAATTAATACAGTGGAAATTAATATTTTTCCCATATGGTGCAGATGGCTTGTCCCAGAATTATTTTCAGAATACCAGCTTCGCAGTCTACCTATAAGTAGTCTTTTTGCCTTGAAAATGACAGCTAGCATTGTAGACAACCAGACTGCTTTGCTTTTTCTTTTACTTCTACTTCTACTAACATGCTTGCTGCACAGTTGTGCAAATGGGCTTTCTCAAGGACAAATAAAGGTTAGAACAGACACTAGAGGGATCCCCAACACAATGATCTGCATTGTGCTGGAGACAACTCAAACATCTAAAAAGTAATATAAAAACTGTTCGGGTACATTTTCTGATTTCATAAGATGTTACAAAACATATGAAGAAATTATGAAACGAGTTTCCTTTCAATCTGTTCTTTCTGTTCTCTATTGTGCTGGTGGATCAAGATCTCTATAGGAAGGGAGCAGACAAGAGATAGTAGTTGATGTTAGTACCAAGTACCCCTCATATTTATCATAGGTCCATAATTCTCTAGTACTTTTATTGTCTTTCCTCATCTGTCTGTACTCTCATCCTATCTGGGAAAATGTGAGAAAAAGGTAGAGAAGAGGGACCAAAAAGGAAATGGGGGGACAAAAAGATACAGAATAGAGGAATATACTGTAGAAAGGTGTACTGGGAAGATGGAAACAACAGATTTGAACTTCTTACCTCCACAGGCGCCTGGAAAGAGTGAGCAGCGAGGAACCTCTTCCCCCAGGGAGCCCTGTACCAGACACTCCGAGTGTCCAGAGGTCAGTGTGAAGGGCTAGAGGTCATTGAGGGGGTGACCCAGTGAGTGTACTAGGGCAGTGATTCTCAAACTGGGTTCTGTGGAAAAGAAATAAGAGGTTATAGCGAATCCATGTAAGTAAAGGTGGCCAGGCGGATAAGGTTGGGGTGACACTCATTGAGGATGGTGGACTAAGAGGTGTTGGAGTCATTCTGGAGCAAACCAGCTGCACCAGTGGGAAAACAAAAAAATGTCCATTGCTTTAAATGGGGATTTTAAAGCCCTTGAATGCTACAGAGGGCGCCATTGCATTGTTTTGCTGGCCTCCCTATCATTCACAGGGTCAAAAGCACTGCTTAAATCAATGGGAATTTGGGGGATTTTAACTTGTCCTCTAGGGTGAAATTGGTCTGCACCAGAATTACTCCAGTTCATCTTAGTACACCAGCCTTAGAGTGTGTGTGTGTGGATGTGTAGGATTCTGTGTGTATGTGTGTGTGTGGATGTATGTGTGTGTATATTCTGTGTTTGTGTGTGTGTATATATATATATGTGTATGTATGTGTGTATACCCTATATAATAATTTGCTAGGATGTTTGTCAGAAGCCGTCATGTGCAGTAGAGACTGCCCGAATGCACAGAATGCTGGGAGTTCTGTGCTGGGAGCATTCTGTGTTTTCGGGCAATCTCTACAGTGCATGACTGTGTCAGCAGCAGGACACAGATCAGGACCAGCATCTTAACCCTCTGAGTGCCAGAGGGGTACGCAACACATTGCTTTGCATACCCCTCTGGAGCTGAAAGGGTTAACATCGCCCGGACCTTGGCCTGTGTACACAGGCTTTTACACTATTATATATATGTGTGTGTGTGTTTGTGAGGTTTAAATATATATATATATATATATATATATATATATATATATATATATGTGTGTGTGTCTGTGTATAGATTAGTGTATGTGTGTGTGTGGGATTCTTTGTGTGTGTGTTTGTATTTATAGATGTGTGTGTGTGTGTGTTTGCATGTGTGTGTGTGTGTAGGTGTAGGATTGTGTGTGTATGTATGTGTGTGTTTGTGTGTAGATTTGTGTGTGTAGGGGTAGGATTCTTTGTGAGTGTGTGTGTAGGTGTAGGAGTGTGTGTGTATATTCTGTGTTTGTGTGTGTATATGTGTGTGTGTATATATGTGTGTGTGTAGGGGTAGGATTGCGTGTATGTGTGTGTATATATGTATGTGCGTGTAATAAGTGCTATTACCTTGAACCCTTTAAGAAAAATAACATTGTCAGATAAAATCATCCAATAACTGTTTCCCAACACATTTTAATCTTATAATTTGGTTTTAATTTACAATCCAAACACATTTGATTCTGATACATTGTTAACCCTTGGATGCTAGGAAAGTATTCAACTCAATTAGATGAAATGCACAGGAGACGTGTAACATGCAAAGGGCTTTAATGTTGTGTTTCTATGCAAATTTCAACTGAATTTAATTAACTCCTTGAATGCCATGGGGTATCCAATGCATTGGATGTCTAGTATACATTACTTCTGTCACTGTTCTCTGCCTCTCTCCTCCTCACTGTGATCTTGTATAGTATACATTGTCTGTCACTGTTCTCTGCCTCTCTCCTCCTCTCACTGTGATCTTGTATAGTATACATTATATCTGTCACTGTTCTCTGCCTCTCTCCTCCTCTCACTGTGATCATGTATAGTATACATTGTGTGTGTCACTGTTCTCTGCCTCTCTCCTCCTCACTGTGATCATGTATAGTATACATTATGTCTGGCACAGTTCTCTGCCTCTCTCCTCCTCTCTGTGATCATGTATAGTATACATTATATATCTTTCACTGTTCTCGGCCTCTCTCCTCCTCCTCACTATGATCATGTATAGTATACATTATATCTGTCACTGTTCTCTGCCTCTCTCCTCCTCTCACTGTGATCATGTATAGTATACATTGTGTGTGTCACTGTTCTCTGCCTCTCTCATCCTCACTGTGATCATGTATAGTATACATTAAAGCTGTCACTGTTCTCTGCCTCTCCCCTCCTCACTGTAATCATGTATAGTATACATTATATCTGTCGCTGTTCTCTGCCTCTGTCCTCCTCATTGTGATTGTTACAAAGAGAGAGACAGAGAACAAAGCTCCCAGTGCCTCAAATGGCCAAAGATGGGGGCACTGTTGTTGTACCAGTGCAGGACTGGTAGAGATATCATAAAAATATAGCCCATGACATATTAACCCCTGACACTTATATCACACCACGCAGTCTGATCTTCTATACAGAGGGACACCAGGATGGGAAAGAGGGACAGAAGGATTTTTGTCTCAGATGGACAGTAGTACCCTCTTAAAAAAGGGATATTTGGGAGGTATGAATGAACTTTCATAACTTTTATCCAGTCCCTGTTAAAAATGAAATAATTGAGTACAAATCATCACAGAAAAACCTATAATAATGTTTTTTTCCCAATATTTTTATTGTCATCTTAAATCATGGGTTATGCATAGGAATGTGCTATTAAAAGAAAGCCGTACTTATCCTTATATATAATTTTTATGGGTGTAGTAAATGAATTGGAGGGAAAATATGGTTGTACAAAGGCATATTAAATAGGTCAAAATGTCCTCTGGTGTAAAAAAGCCTTTGTCACAAAGTGGTTAAAAGAATAGTTTGTGCGTTAGGTATCATTATTTATTTGTCAATATATGCAAATTAGACAGTACTAACCATCTTACCAGCCACATAGTAATAATTCTCACTGCTTTTGACTTCCACCTGCCTCTTTCTACCGGCAAAATAATAACATTCCAAACTGGTCTCCCTCCAACCTAGCACTCCCTCCCACCTGGATCTCCCTCCCAGCTAGATACTAACATTTCACACTACTCTGCCTTCCAACTCCCACTCACAGCTCAGATGCTAACATGCCAAACTACTCTCCCTCCTCCCTGCAAGCCAGATGCTAATGTTTCATAATGCTCCGCCTTCTACTTGAAACTCCATAACAGCAGACACTAACATTCCTCACTACTCTTCTTCCCACCTGCCACTCCATGCCATCCAGTTAGTAACATTCCACACGGTTATCATTCCCTGCAGGTCAAATTTTAACACTCCAGACTGCTTTCCTTCCTCCTTGCCAGACAGATGCTTATGCTCCATAGTGCTCTGTCGAGCACTTGCCACTCCATGCCAACAGATATTAACATTCCATACTGCTCTTCTTCCTGCCTGCCACTCCTTGCTGACCAAATGCTAACATTCCATCTGCCACTCCCTGCCAGTCAAATACAATATTGTACACAGCTCTTCTTCCTACTTTTCCGCTAGCCAGGTACTAACATTCCACACTGTTCTCCCTCCACCTGCTTCTCCATGCCAGCAAGTAAGAGCTCATTTGTATAAAATGACAAATAAAGCAAAATTAATACAAACCAGTTTATATAAGAAATAGTTGATTGTGAGAGCTCCTTCAAGCTCTTTCTTGTTCACATATAGGGTCAGGACAAGTTCATTATAGGTGAAAAGATTGCTCATGTTGACTTGGTCTTTGTTGTGTCTTTTATGACCATTTCTCCATACCCAGCTTATGCCATGGCATCAGGCTCAGGGGGGTCTCAGCACTTCCTGGGTCAGGGATTGGTAACCCACAATTTGTAGGCTGCATGTGGCTTTTTTGCACATTCTCTGTGGCTCCATTCTCCATGGCAGAGGAGGGAGTATTTTGTGTGTAGATCGGCTCCGCACTGAATGCAGTGCCAACTAGTACATACAGCTGGTATGGCTACCATTGGAAAGTGGAGCAGGGATAGGGAAGCAGGCAGTATAAATGTGGTTCTGTGGCTACCAGTGGAACAAGTCTGGGGCATAGACAGTAACTACCAATGGGATGATGGAGCAAGACTGGGATGGGAGACAGCATATGTGTGGCCCTGTGACTACCATCAGACAGTGGTACAAAGCTAAAACAGGGCTGGGGTGTCAGACAGTGTATATGTAGTTATGTCACTATTAGCGCACAGTAACACAGGGCTGGGACGTCATACAGTGTATATGTAGTTATGTCACTATTAGTGCACAGTAAAACAGGGCTGGGGTGTCAGACAGTGTATATGTAGTTATGTCACTGTTAGTGCACAGTAAAACAGGGCTGGGATGTCAGACAGTGTATATGTAGTTATGTCACTATTAGTGCACAGTAAAACAGGGCTGGGATGTCATACAGTATATGTAGTTCTGTGACTATCAGTGCACATTAAAACAGGGCTGGGGTGTCAAGACAGTGTATATGTGGGTCTGTGACTATTAGTGCACAGTATAACAGAGCTGGGGTGTCACATACTGTATATTTGGGTCTGTGACTATTAGTGCACAGTAAAACAAGGCTGATGTGTCAGACAATGATTATGTGGTCTGTGACTATTAGTGCACAGTAAAACAGAGCTTGGGTGTCACATATTGTATACTAGTTGAAGAGCCCGTTACACAGGCCACAGTGTCACTGCCAGCCGGTCGCTGGGCAGTCATGCTCAGTAGAGACTGCCCACGCCGCGGCTGATACAGAGCTGGACTCTCCTTCGGAGCGCCCAGCTCTATATCAGCCGCGGCGTGGGCAGTCTCTGAGCATGACTGCAGCATGTGGAGCAGTCTCTACTGCGCATGACTGCGTCGTTACACACGTTTTAGCGAATTATTATATAGGATTTGGGTCTGTGACTATTAGTGCACAGTAAAACAAGGCTGATGTGTCAGACAATGATAATGTGGTCTGTGACTATTAGTGCACAGTAAAACAAGGCTGGTTCTGTCACTTGCAGTAGGACAGTGGAGCAAGGCTTGGATGTCAGACAGTGTATACGTGGTTTAGTGGCTACCAGTGGACAGCAGAACAAGGATATTATTGTTATTTTTATATCCATAGCTGTGGACGTAGGAGATACGTAGTGGTGTGCAAATGTTACCTAGAGTGCAAAGATGCACACTGGGGCTTCCTTTTACCTTTACACTGGGGGCCTCATAAGGCCTTGCAACAGTTCTTGTGTCTTTAGTAATTTAGCAGTTTAACACTATAACAGTTTTGTTTAAGCAGGGGGATGTCACTGATTGTTTTGGTGTTCATGGTATATCCCCATAGAGCCCATTGTATTCCTGTGTTTGTGATACCCAACTCTAAATAGTCTGTAATAGCAACAGCGCCACCTGGCTCCAAAACATCTTGCACTCAAGCTATCAGAAAAATGCTTAGCTTTATAATAACTTTTTAAAGAAAGATTGGGAACACCCTTCTTTTACTCTATAGGAAAAGCCCTGTAGCATATTGTTATATAGAATATACTGCCCCTCCAAATGAGATAAGGCTGGTAACAGCGACCTCATCTGACTAACAACCAGGATTTTTATTAGAGGTTGATAGTGGCCTCTGTTGTTCTTTTCCACCCTGTTGTCCCTCTGTTTAGGTGATCAGACTGTGTTGTGTGTATGCATACCTCCCAAGTGTCCCTCTTTTATACCCAAATCCCTCTGTCCCTCTTTCCCACCCTGATATCCCTCTTTTTAGGAGATCAGACTTGTGGTATGTATATAAGTGTATCATATTGCTCTACAGCAATAAAACTCACATTAATATATGTTTAAACATCAGTATTAAGGTTGCCACCTTTTCTTCAAAAAAATACCGGCCAAGGCATTCTCTCCATAGATTGGAAAGAAGCCAATTTTTTACCGGCCTGCCGGTAAAATACCGGCTGGGTGGCAACCCTAATCAGTATGTGTGATTATAAATTAGTATGTGTAAATAAAATGCTTTGGTCTTCTTATAAGTCATTTATTTGGTTACACAATAGGTCATGAAATAGCCTTAAAAAGTTTCACCAGCCCCACCTCCAGTAACATCCCCTAAAAAACAAGTGTCCCTCTTTGGCAATTTGAAATGTTGGTAGGTATGTGTATATAAGTGTATCACACTGTTCCACAGCAATAAAACTCACATTAATGTTCAGTAATACTTCGGTATATGTGTTTATAAGCTTGTCTGTGTAAACAAAATACTTTGATTTTTCTCTAAATCATTTATTTGGTTACACAAAGAGGTGTTAAAGTGTTAGTAATGTCTGAAAAAAACTTTTTTGCATTTAGAAGAGCTTAAAAAGCTGATCTAAATGCAAAAAAAACGTATCTCTCAAACCGCTATGGTTTAAGAAATACGGGCGTTTAAAGTTTGATTTCTCCTACTGACACCTGTAAAGCTGTCAGCAGGAGATCCGTGTCGGTCGACACGCTGGCGCTTGAGAAGTGCCGGGATCTCGTTACTTACACGGAATCCCTTCATTGGAATGGTCTAAAACCAGGGATTCCGTGTAAGTAACAAGATCCCGGCACTTCTCAAGCGCCAGCGTGTCGACCGACACGGATCTCCTGCTGACAGCTTTACAGCTGTCAGTAGGAGAAATCAAACTTTAAACGCCCCTATCTCTTAAACCATAGTGGTTTGAGAGATACGTTTTTTTGCATTTAGATTAGCTTTTTAAGCTCTTCTAAATGCAAAAAAGTGTTTTTTTAGACATTACTAACACTTTAATAGGTATTATTTATTAATAGGTTAATAAACTAAAACTTCTCTGTAACGCCCATCCACCAGCCAAGCCCCAGCAATGCCACCTAAAACAAAATTGTCCCTCTATGGCTATTTGAAATGTTGGGAGGAATGCATCTTAGCAGCAACCAAGTCTTTTGTAAGGATTGTATTCATTTTAAAAAGTGAATCAGGGTTGAGAGCAAGCCAGAGGGGGAGGGGTGTTGCCCTTACACTGGCGCTGAAAGAAAGAAAACGTAACATTAGATAGTGAGAAAGTGCCTGTGTCCAAGTCTGAGTAGACATTGTATCGGCCTGCTATATAGATTACATCAGCTCTGTCTAATCTTTTTTCATGGTGGACTGGATATTTCTTAAAGCGGCAGTAAACTTTTTTTTTAACGAAAACCTGTATGTTACAGAGTTTTTCCTGCTGTGTAAAACAAGGACACTGGCACCATTGTCAGTTGTTTTATTCAAAAGTTATAACAACTCAAATAATCAGGAAGTGAATTTACTGTGTGTTTACTTGCTGTTAGTTCTAACTGACAGGAAGTGACTCAGCAGTTCCTTTCACATTCTATGGAGACCTGTATGTCACTGACTTTCCTCTCAAACGTATGTAACAGAATAACTAATTGGAATTTGACCACTAGAGGGTACTGTTAATGTAAAAAAACATTGGTTTAAATTGTAATAGCTCTGGAAATATGCATCTCTCAGCAGTGGGAGTACCCTTATTCTACTCAAAAGGAAAAGCCCTACAATACATATTTTTTCATAAAAAAAGCTCACTGCTCCTTAAACAATTTTTAGGACTTCCCTCTAAATCAAAACCCAATTGGTTAATGAAACAGAAAGAAGCCCAGTCCCAAAAGCCTGAGGATACCTGGGATCATGGGATATATTGTTCAGTATTGAGACTGTTTTCTCATGAGTCAGACAACACTCAGGTGAATATGACTCCATCCCTCATTCTGTTGGCAGAGTGGTCCGATGCGTGCTCCAAACCTGGATGGAGAAACACCCGCAAGATTTCCGGGATTCTCCACACTGCCTGAAACTCATTTCCTCTTACCTGAGTCGGGATAAAAGGGAGCCACCCGGCCCCCTCCTCCGTCTCCTGCAAAGCCTTGAAGAAGGGGAGGACGAGAGCCCCACACAGCAGGGTAAGACCACTAACTTCTCTATGCACTGTATTTGATAGTAATGTAATTATATGGGATGGTGGGGCATCTTTTGCAAGCGATATTGCAACCTATCTTTCAAGGTGGAAACACACACACATACACACATATATACACATGCACACGTGTTCGCACACACATATATACACATATACACACATACATACACATACTCACATGTGTGCACACACATATAGACACACACACATATACACACTTAGACACACACACACATACACACACACATAGACACACTCGCATGTAAACACATAGATACACATACCAATGGCGAGTGAAAATTCAGGCCTGGTGGGTATGTTTTGGCTTGCAGTGGTGAGTAACTTTTCACATCTGGCTAGTAGCAAAGGACTTCAAATTATAAGCCCTGCACATATACATATACACACACATGTACACGCACACATATACACACACGTACACATATCCTTTTACCACATACATATACATACACACATGCATCCATTCATACATATGCACATACACACTCACACATACACACATATACATACACACGCACATACACATGCATATACATATACACAATTGCACACATGTAAACACACATACACACTTACACACACACACACACACACACATACATACACACACCCATATATTCAAACAAACACATATATGCAAACACTTACACACACACATACACACACACACATGCACATGCAAACACACACATAAACACATTAAAGTGATAGTCAGCCACCTATGTGACTTTACATATTCTCCAGGTACGTGATATGTAAAGTCCAATTGCCTGTACTTTACATTATTTTTGTAATCATCTTTACCAATTTTTATTTTACATTGTTATGTTCCTGATATTGGGCTACCCCGCAGCGCATAGTGCTCTGTATACTGTAATGAAGTCAGGCTTTTCTGCTGCAATAACAGTGCAATGCTGATTCAATACCCCTGATTTCACAGACCCTGAGAGAAAGCTCTATGGAAACAGAAATTCAGTAAACTCCATGGCAGGGACATGAAAGTGTTATAAAATAGTTGAAGATGAAAAAATATATATAAAGTCTAGGCAATTTAAAGAAGTATACTTTTTTATGAAAAACATATATGTTTTAGCTTTTCCTGCTGAGTAAAATAAGGACACTCCCACAGTTATAAAAAAACTCAAGTAATCAGGAAGTGAATTTACTGTGCATTTACTTCCTGATAGTTCTAACTGACAGGAAGTGACTCAGCAGTTTCTATCACATTCTATGGAGAACTGTTTGTCTCTGACTTTCCTCTCAAATAGAATGAAACAGAATAACTAATTGGAATTTGACCACTAGAGGGCACTGCTAATGTAAAAAAAAAAAAAAACCATGGGACTAAACTGTAGTAACTTTGGCAATATGCACCTCATCAGTGGGGGTACCCTTATTTTACGCAACTGGAAATGCCCTACAGTATATATTTTTTCATAAAAAAAGTTTACTGCTCCTATAATTTTACATTTGTACTTGAATAATATGTGAAATCAAACTGAAGGCTGACAGTCAGTTTAAAAAGATAGTGATGCTTTTAATATGCGAAACCCTAATTAAAAACTGCCTATGGGCCTTATGTTCAAAGGGGTAACGACAAAAAAATGTCATATGAACGACAAAAATAAGTAATTCTATGCATGAATGACATATTTTATAATACGGCAAAAAAATAGTAATGTCCATTGTGTAGAACACAGCTCCAGAATTGCTAGGCAAAAACACAATTACCGTGCCTATGTACAGACAATTTTGTCATTAGTCAAGACATTTTGTCTTTACATATGACAATTTTAGTTGTACTTCAATGACAAAACGACATATTTCCAATCACAATCAACATTCTCTGAATGGGCTGCTTTGATTTCAGTGCAGTCCTGAAATATGTCTATTTCCTATGTGTCCCCGGTTAAAGGTGAGGTCATGCTATACATAATCCACATTGTTTATTACTGTACTGATCATCACTGTTTCTCAGACTGGAAACTCAACTCTCAGCCAGCAGAGGGCGATACTGAGACCCCAGCAGAAACCCCATGCTTGTTGTCATACCCTCCACAAGACGTGGCAGAACAGCTTACACTAATAGATGTGGTGAGTTATATAAACACATATATTTATTATTACTGTTGTTATTATCCTTTATTTAAAAATGCCAAGTTATTCCACAGAGCTGATGTAGCTTAAAGAAACGGTAAAACTTTATATGAAAATCATACATATATCATGAAAAAAATATAAAAAGGAGAAAAAAACAGGCGTTGCCCCCTGTGCGGAATCACATGATAACATTCGAGACCACCACATACACCGATTGTAAGGTGCTCCCAAAAACCTATACCTGAAATGTTACATATATAAAGATCAGCATAAAGGACTCCTGTCTCCTGTCTCCTTTCCTCTAGTCTTAATGGATGACCTCTTGTTCTTAGCTCAGCTCTTGGCGTAAATAAATCATTGGATAGTTCTTTGTGTTGACCTTGAATGTATTTGTAAATGTTAATAATACCACCCCTTAGACATCTCTTCTCTCATGTAAACAAACCCAGTTTGGCTAGTCTCTCTTTATAACTCAGATCCTCCAATCCCTTAATCAGTTTTTTTGCACCTTTTCAGTTCAACAATGTCTTTTCTGTGTCGTCCAATACAGGTTACTGGTAACTCTGGGTAGGCGATCCGCCCCTTTAATTGTAGGTAGGAACAATTCTAGAATTGTATGCAGGGGGTGGAGCTTACCTTCCTTCCTTGGCTGCAGCTAACCAACCAGCTCCAGAAAGACTTGTTCCTCGGTGAAGATAACACAGGCAAGAGAACAGTTCTGCTATAGCTTTAGAAGTTTATTTTTCTGTTAGAAATGGAATACCACCATTAGACGGATTACCATAAATGACAATGCCCTTAGATGTGGCTAGCTCAGTAACTAAGTGCTTTTTCTGGACCTTAAGCCCTGGGGGGAAAATCTTTCCTCAGGAGTTGCTCACCGAGGCTTCTTCTTTAAACATGGTAATCTGAAGACAGAAGATCTGCAGAAAAGGTGAGCAACCCTTTGAGTGCTGCAGGTCCACATGTCCCACAGTGCCCCTCCACACAGGGGTTTTTCATTTGGAGTTCCTATTGCACACTCCTGCACTCACTGGGTCTATCTGTATGTCTTTTGGGTGTTTGGAGCAGGTTTATGTGGTACTTAACCCTTTAGCTGCTGGTTTTGCATTCATGTGGGGGGTTTTCTACTGGTTCAGTGTTTTTTTGGGTATCCTCACATGTTCTAGTGATGTTTCATGTCTTTTAGTTTTACACTTTCTATTTTGTAAAATTTTAGCTCTATACTGCATAAGCACCAATTCTCCTTTCACTTCTATGGGACTGTAAAGTTTGGGGCATATCTCTGCAACCGTTTAACCTAGCGACTTCCAAGATGGCTCATTTTACTTGTCTGCCCTTGCTCTATCATCCAGTTCATGTTTCTAGTGTGTTAGGGGGCTCAGGGGGCTTCGGCACTGTTTGGGGTACTTTTCTGGGAAAACGTTTCTAATTGGCTACCACCATGGCAGAAATTTTGTGTGCTATTTCCAGAACGAGTATCCTACGCAGGGCTTGGACTCTCCTTCTCTCCTCTGCTGATTAAACCTTCACCTGCCAGATAAGTCTATTTTAACGATTTCTGGGGTGAAACTTTAATCCTACATACTGTAATTGGGTGATTTCTTATACAGTAAGGTTATTTGACATGTCTATACCGTTGGAGCTTGGGGCCAGACCTATGACTAAGGATGCTGTGGTCTCTATATGCCATATAATGCGCATTGCTCTTCCTGTCATTCAGGGTTACCTAGATAATTCTCAGGTCCCTTATGCCCAGCATGTTCTAAAGAGTGGAAATCTTCGGACAGGAAACCTTCTGTCTCCGAGAAATTTGCCAAGCTTTATCACTTTTCTGAGGCCGCACTTGCTCAGTGGGTTCATCCTCCCAAAGTGGATGCTCCTATCTCCAGGCTATCCAAGTCTATGGCCTTGCCAGTGTCTGATGTGTCTGCTCTAAAGGACTGGACTGACAATAAACTTGAGGTCTCTCTCAAGTTCATATTTGCCACTGCTAGTTCTGCCATGCACCCAGCATTCGCAGCAGCATGAGTGAACCAGGCCATTGTGGTCTGGACTGAACAGTTCACCCTGGCTGTCCGTCAGGGTGCTCCTACTTTGGATATGTTGCTCCTTCTTGCCAACATTTCTGAGGCACAAGTCTATGTTTCTGCTGCCTTATTTGATGCCATCCGTTTCCACCATGTCTGTGGTTGCATACGGGCTCTTTGGCTCAAGATCTGGTCTGCTGACACTGCTTCTAAGAAAGCATTGCTCTCCTTACCTTTTCAAGGCACTTCTGTGTTTGGGCCAGATCTTAAGGATCTGATCAGTGAGGCCACAGGGGGTAAGAGTACACTTCTACCCTTGGTTCCTAGGAAGAAAACACCTGTTAAGCGTAACAGGTATTTTCGTTCCTTTCAGAATGAGACACGTCCGGCGAACCAGACGGTTCCCTCAGCTCCGCGTACCAAAGAGCAATGGAAGCCCAAGGTCTCCTCCAAGCCCAAGGCTTCCAAACCTTTTTCGGCATGACTCACCGAACCCAGGTCCGCAGTCTGCTATAGGTGGTCGTCTGCGTCACTATCACAGCACGTGGGAGGATTCAGTGACGGATCCTTGGGTTTTACAGGTGGTGATGGAAGAGTACAGGATCCCTTTCATCTCTCTTCCTCCCTTTCGCATCTTTCCTTCTCATATGCCTCAGGGCGCAGAGAAATGTGGTCTGTTCGACGGCACTGTTCAGGCTCTTCTGGACAAGGACGTTCTAGAGCCGGTTCCAGTTCAGGATAGAGGTATGGGTTTTTACTCAAACCTCTTTGTGGTCTCCAAGAAGGACGGCGGTTGTCATCCCATTTTGGATTTAAAGGATCTCAATTCCTTTGTGATCCGGACTCATTATCACCAGGAGTCTCTACGAACGGTGATTTCTGCCATGTCCCTGGGGGGATTCCTTGCATCTCTGGATCTTCAGGACGCGTACTTACACATTGCCATTCATCCAGAGAGACGTCAGTACGTCCGATTTGCCAGTGACTGGGGACATTTTCAGTTTTCAGCTCTTCCATTTAGTCTGATGATAGCTCCTCAAGTCTTCAACCATGTCCTCCACCGAGACAGCATCAGAATTACTCCATACATGGACGACCTGCTTCTGAAGGCCCCTTCTGCGGAACTTCTTCATCAGCAGGTTCAGCAATGCATTCATGCTCTCACCCATCATGGGTGGATCATCAACTTGGACAAATCAGATCTTGTCCCATCCCAGTGTCTGGTCTTCCAGGGCCTCCTCTTCGATACCCAGAAGAACATGGTGTTCCTCATAGACGAGGTAGCTCACCAGATCGCCCACAGGGTTTCTGCAATCCTGGCTCAACATCCAGTTCCAGCCAAGAAGCTGTCATCTCTAGTGTGGAAATTCATTTCCACCATAGAAGTGGTACCGTTTGCCATGGCGCACACTAGGGAACTCCAGCGGTTTGTGATCCAGGTGTGCAGGGGTCAGCCGGACTGTCTGAAGATGTCAGTGTCCCTCCCTCTTCATGTGGAACTGAGTTTGTCATGGTGGCTCAACCTCTTCAATCTGCTGAAGGGCAGGTCCTTCCTGGTATCCTTCTGGACCACGGTGATGACGGATGCCAGCCTCTCCATCTGGGGAGCAGTCCTGGGTTGCCTGAGTGCTCAGGATCGGTGGTCTCCAGAGGAATCTCTCCTTTCCATTAACATATTGGAGCTTTGGGCGATATTTCATGCCCTTCGTCATTGGACATCTCAGCTGGAAGACTGTCCAGTCCGGGTAGAGTCCGACAACACCACGGCCATATCCATATCCGCAGTGCACATTCCTGGCATAGACAACGTCATGACGGACTTCCTCAGTCAACACACAATGGACAGCGGAGAGTGGGAGCTGCACCCAGAGGTGTTCACCCTCTTTGTTCAGAAATGGGGTCTTTCTTACGTCGACCTGATGACGACATGACACAACAGGAAGGTTCAGAGGTTCTGCTCTTCATGGAGGGACCCTCTAGCTCTGGCGGTGGATGCAATGTCCATTCCTTGGTTATTCTCTCTGGCCTACATCTTTCCTCCCCTCCCAATGTTGCACAGGGTGTCATGGAAATTACGACTGGAGCATTGTCCAGTCATTCTGATTGCTCCATACTGCCCTCGACAGGCTTGGTTTCCAGAGCTTCAGATCTGTCAATGGCGGAGCCATTCCGGCTCTCTTGCCGTCCGGATATTCTTCTACAGGGTTACCTTTGGAAGGAAGATGTTCATCGTCTAGCCTTGACAGCTTGGAAATTGACTCCTCAATATTGAAGAAGAAAGGGTTTTCTTCTGGTGTGGTGGCTACTATGCTCAGTGCTCGCAAACCTGTTTCTTCCAAGCTCTACCATCGTGTCTGGTCGACCTTCCCATTTTGGTGTGCCGATAAGGACCTGTCTCAAGAATTTGATCTGCCTACGGTCCTTGCCTTTTTTCAGGACGGTGTGGATAAGGGCCTCAGTTTAAGTTCCCTTAAAGTTCAGACGTCTGCTGTCTCTGTTTCCTTTCAGAGGCATATTGCTATCCTTCCTGATGTCAATGTTTTCTTCCAGGGCGTTGCTCATACTCGTCCTGCCTTCAAAATTCCTGCTCCTCAGTGGGATCTTAACTTGGTTTTGGACGATCTTCAGCTCCCTCCATTTGAGTCTTTGGCTACTATTCCTCCTCGCCTGTTGACGTGGAAAATGGCCTTTCTCCTGGCGATTGTGTCTGTCCGCCGTGTCGCGAAGTTACATGCTCTGTCCTGTAAACCACCCTATTCGGTGTTTCACAAGGACACGGTGGTGCTTCGCACCTCTCAAGAGTTTCTCCCGAAGGTGGTTTCGGAGTTTCACATCAATCAGGAGATTGTGGTGCCCTCTTTCTGCCCTGACCCCACCTCTGACAAGGAGAGGGATCTCCACTTGTTAGACGTGGTGCATTGTCTCAAGTTTTATGTTCATCGCACTGAGTCTATCAGGCAGTCTGGCGCGTTGTTTGTCATTCCTGAGGGTCCTAGGGCAGGAAGTCCTGCATCCAAGGTGACTATTGCTTCCTGGATCAAGTCCACTATTCGTAAGGCTTATGAGCTGAGGAAGAAGTCTGTCCCTTTCAGGGTCACGGCTCATTCTACATGATCTATTCGGGCCTCGGGCTTACAAGAATCAGGCCTCAGCTGATCAGTTGTGCAAGGCTGCCACTTGGTCATCTGTGCACACCTTTTTGAAGCACTACTGTGTTGATGTGCTGGCATCGGCTGACGCCAGCTTTGGGAGGAAAATCCTGGAGACAGTCTTGTCTGTCTAGGATTTTCTTTGGTTCTTGGTGCTTCCTTAACTTTTGAGCCCCATTGGCTCTAGTTCAGTGTGCTGTGTAACAGTTGGGGTGTTGTTACCCCTGTTCAGTGTCCGTTGACACTTCATTGTTGTTGGGCTATCTCTGATCTGATGGTTCATATCTGCTCTGGTAACTTTGGGGGCCTTGCGCCTGGTCCTTGCCTTATTTCCCGCCTCTGGGAAACTCAGTGGTTGGACATCCCAGAGTTACCAGTAACCTGTATTGGACGACAGAGAAAAGAGGATTTTGGTCTTACCTGTTAAATCCTTTTCTCTTAGTCCATACAGGTTACTGGTCTCCCACCCTGTCAAGGGACCATGTTTGGCTGTCCTGTGGCAGATTGTGGGGGTCCTTTGGGGTCATACTCACAGGAATCTACATTCCCTTCTACTATCTAGTCAATAGTTAGTGTCTCAAATCTTTCTGGAGCTGGTTGGCTAGCTGCAGCCAAGGAGGGAAGGTAGGCTCCACCCCTGCATATAATTCTGGAACTGTTCCTGCCTACAATTAAAGGGGTGGATCGCCTACCCAGAGTTACCAGTAACCTGTATGGACTAAGAGAAAAGGATTTAACAGGTAAGACTAAAATCCTCTTTTTTTAAGAACTGGTGCCCAAAATTGTACTCCATATTCTAGATGAGGTCTAACCAAGGATTTATACAGAGGTAGGATAATATTAGCTTCCCGTGCATCTACACCTCTTTTTATGCAGGCTAGTACCCTATTTGCTCTTGCAGCAGCTGAGTGACTCTGCACACTGCTGTGAAGTCTATTGTCTATCAGTTCTCCTAAATATTTCTCTAATGAGGATTCCTCAAGTTGTTTCCCATTTAGTGTATATGTAGTATGTTTGTTTCTACAGCCCAAATGCATAACCTTATACTTATATACATTAAATGTCATCCGCCACTTTTCTTCCCATTTACTCAGTTTATCTAAATCCTTCTGCAGAGAAAAAGCATCCAGCTCTGTATGTATTTCCTTACACAGCTTAGTGCCATCAGCAAGGATTGACACCCTAGTTTCAATTTCCACGCTAATCACAGGGCACGTAACGGGAGTGAGGATGTAAAGTTCACCTGTGCTCTCTCAGCTGGGGTGCAGCTGGTTGTGCTCTGGCACTCAAAGGGTTAAACACAGATAAAGAGACACACACACACTTACGTATGTTGTTTTTCTCATTCCCTCCCCTCCAGGATCTCTTTCAGAAGCTGCAATGCTGTCACTGCCTCGGGAGTATTTGGTCTCAACGTGACAAAAAGGAGAACAGAAACGTGGCCCCTAGCGTCAGGGCCACCGTGGCCCAGTTTAATGCTGTGACAGCTTGCGTGACGGCCTCTGTACTCAATGACGTTCAGCTGAAACCGCAACAGAGAGCGAAGGTGCTGGAGAAGTGGATCTGTATTGCACAGGTGTGTAAGAATTCTCTGTTCCCCTCTAGAATGTAGGGGGGCAAACCGAGGCTCTACAGCTGTTAAGGTTGCTACAGGGTAACACAGTAACAGCTTATCACTATCATCATGCACCGCCTATTGACAAAAGCAGTTCCGTAATTCACACAATTATAAAACCTCACAGCTTGCTGTTTGTCTCTTATAACCAAACTGAACTGGAAGCGACTTGGGACAGGGGTCACTTTCCTAATGTTTCTCTGACTGTGATACTGTATGTAACCCCAATCATTGTATTTATTGTAACACCTACATTATTTACTGTACTCCTGTTTGTAAGGCACTGCAAGTATCATGTACTGCCATATATATATATATATATATATATATATATATATATATATATATATATATATATATTATACATACATACATATATACATACATACATACATACAGAATGACACAGTGACAGTCTTTACCAACACCACTACAGGGTGACACAGTGACCAACTATACCCTACACTACAGGGTGACACAGTGACCAACTATACTCCTACACTACAGGGTAACGCAGTGACCAACTATACCCTACACTACAGGGTGACACAGTGACCAACTATACCCTACACTACAGGATGACACAGTGACCAACTATACTCCTACACTACAGGGTAACACAGTGACCAACTATACCCTACACTACAGGGTAACACAGTGACCAACTATACTCCGACACTACAGGGTAACACAGTGACCAACTATACCCTACACTACAGGGTAACACAGTGACCAACTATACCCTACACTACAGGGTAACGCAGTGACCAACTATACTCCTACACTACAGGGTGACACAGTGACCAACTATACTCCACACTACAGGGTGACACAGTGACCATCTATACTCCTACACTACAGGGTGACACAGTGACCAACTATACCCTACACTACAGGGTAACACAGTGACCAACTATACCCTACACTACAGGGTAACACAGTGATCAACTATACCCTACACTACAAGGTAACACAGTGACCAACTGTACTCCTACACTACAGGGTAACGCAGCAACCATCTATACCACCACACTACAGGGTGACGCAGCGACCATCTATACCACCACACTACAGGGTGACACAGTGACAATCTTTATCCCACACTATAGGGTGACACAGTGACCATTTATACTCCACATTATTGGGTAATGCAGTGACTATCTATATGCCACATTATAGGGTAATACAGTGACCGTCTATACCCCGTGCTGTAGGATGATATAGTGACCATCTCTACCCCACATGATAGGATGACACAGTGACTATCTATACCCCTACACTATAGGGTGACACAGCGATTGTCTATACCGTACACTAGAGGGTGACACAGTGGGCATCTATATCCCACACTATAGGGTGACAGTCAATACCCCACACTATAGTGTGACACAGTGACTACCTATGCCCCACACTAAAGGATGATACATCAGCTGTCTATACCCCACTTGATAGAGTGACACAGTGACAGTCCATACCCCATACTACAGAGTGACACAAACCGAAGGGACATACTAGAATGTAGGACTGTAGGTGATAGTTCCTCTCTCTCTGCTCCAGCACTGCAGATTCCTAAGGAATTTCTCCTCTCTCCGAGCCATTTTGTCAGCTCTGCAATCAAACTCCATCTACAGACTAAAGAGATCTTGGGCTTCAGTGAGCAGGTAATGAACAAGCTGCAGTGCCAGCAGAACACACACACACACTACAAATACATGGCATGTATACACAGTGCAGGCAGTATGTATGCCAGCCACCCTCTTCTTCTGCGTTTTTCTTCTTATGAAGAGTTAATTCTTTCTTTTAGTATACAGACAGCAACTGAAGGGTTAGAGTCTTTCATTAACTCTTAAAGGACCAGAGCTGGAGAGAATCAGAAGTTGAGTAGAAGTTCTTTATTCAGCAAAGATTGACAGGAATAGATGATACAAGATGTTGGCCCAATGACCAAATATTTATACTATAAAGGGACGTTACATGTGGTCAGTAGCACCTCATAAGGATAGTACCCATTGCATATGTTCAAATATGGATACTATACATTGTGGGGCTGGGCTTCCTAAATATGTAATTACCCACGTGTTATACCTACATATACATTTCATTGATTAGCACAGATGCTAGGCCATGACGTCACTAGTTAATGCTGGGGCCTGTACACGCTTGACTGTTCTCAACTTAACCTTGAGAACTAGAGTGGTATTATTGCTGACAGTATAACACAACTGATCATAATTAATATAATTCATTTGTTTTAGATTTAACACCTCACACCCCGCACCACTACACCATGATATGTATACACAGCACAGGTACAGTGCAGACAGCTGCAGTGCCAGTCTCCTCACACACACACACACTACTACACCATGACATGTATACACAGCACAGGTACAGTACAGACAGCAGCAGTGCCAGTCTCCTCCTCACACACACACACTACTACACCATGACATGTATACACAGCACAGGTACAGTACAGACAGCAGCAGTGCCAGTCTCCTCCTCACACATACACCACTACAACATGACATGTATACACAGCACAGGTACAGTACAGACAGCAGCAGTGCCGGTCTCCTCCTCACGCACACACTACTACACCATGACATGTATACACAGCACAGGTACAGTACAGACAGCAGTAGTGCCAGCCTTTCCCTCACACACACACTACTACACCATGACATGTATACACAGCACAGGTACAGTGCAGACAGCAGCAGTGCCAGCCTTTCCCTCACACACACACTACTACACCATGACATGTATACACAGCACAGGTACAGTGCAGACAGCAGCAGTGCCAGTCCCCTCCTCACACACACACTACTACACCTTGACATGTATACACAGCACAGGTACAGTATAGACAGCAGCAGTGCCGGTCTCCTCCTCACGCACACACTACTACACCATGACATGTATACACAGCACAGGTACAGTACAGGCAGCAGCAGTGCCAGTCTCCTCCTCACACACACACTACTACACCATGACATGTATACACAGCACAGGTACAGTGCAGACAGCAGCAGTGCCAGTCTCCTCCTCACACACACACAATACTACAACATGACATGTATACACAGCACAGGTACAGTACAGACAGCAATAGTCCCGGTCTCCTCCTCACACACACACACACACTACTACAACATGACATGTATACACAGCACAGGTACAGTGCAGACAGCAGCAGTGTCAGTCTCCTCACACACACACTACTACAACATGACATGTATACACAGCACATATACAGTGCACACAGCAGCAGTGCCAGTCTCCTCCTCACACACACACTACTACACCATGACATGTATACACAGCACAGGTACAGTGCAGACAGCAGCAGTGCCGGTCTACTCCTCACGCACACACTACTACACCATGACATGTATACACAGCACAGGTACAGTGCAGACAGCAGCAGTGCCGGTCTACTCCTCACGCACACACTACTACACCATGACATGTATACACAGCACAGGTACAGTACAGACAGCAGCAGTGCCAGTCTCCTCCTCACACATTACTACACCATGACATGTATACACAGCACAGGTACAGTACAGACAGCAGCAGTACCAGTCTCCTCCTCACACACACTACTACACCATGACATGTATACACAGCACAGGTACAGTACAGACAGCAGCAGTACCAGTCTCCTCCTCACACACACACACACTCTACTTCACCATGACATGTTTCACAGCACAGGTACAGAGCAGACAGCAGCAGTGCCAGTCTCCTCCTCACACAAACACACACTACTACACCATGGCATGTATACACAGCACAGGTACAATGCAGACAGCAGCAGTGCCAGTCTCCTCCTCACACACACACACACACTACTACACCATGACATGTATACACAGCATAGGTACAGTACAGACAGCAATAGTCCCGGTCTCCTCCTCTCACAAACACACACACACTACTACACCATGACATGTATACACAGCACAGGTACAGTACAGACAGCAATAGTGCCGGTCTCCTCCTCACACAACCACACTACTACACCATGACATGTATACACAGCACAGGTACAGTGCAGACAGCAGCAGTGCCGGTCTACTCCTCACGCACACACTACTACACCATGACATGTATACACAGCACAGGTACAGTGCAGACAGCAGCAGTACCAGTTTCCTCCTCACACACACACACACTACTACACCATGACATGTATACACAGCACAGGTACAGAGCAGACAGCAGCAGTGCCAGTCTCCTCCTCACACAAACACACACTACTACAGCATGGCATGTATACACAGCACAGGTACAGTGCAGACAGCAGCAGTGCCAGTCTCCTCCTCACACACACACACACACTACTACACCATGACATGTGTACACAGCACAGGTACAGTACAGACAGCAGCAGTGCCAGTCTCCTCCTCACACACTACTACACCATGACATGTATACACAGCACAGGTACAGTACAGACAGCAGCAGTACCAGTCTCCTCCTCACACACACACACTCTACTTCACCATGACATGTTTCACAGCACAGGTACAGAGCAGACAGCAGCAGTGCCAGTCTCCTCCTCACACAAACACACACTACTACACCATGACATGTATACACAGCACAGGTACAGAGCAGACAGCAGCAGTGCCAGTCTCCTCCTCACACAAACACACACTACTACACCATGACATGTATACACAGCACAGGTACAGTGCAGACAGCAGCAGTGCCAGTCTCCTCCTCACACAAACACACACTACTACACCATGACATGTATACACAGCACAGGTACAGTGCAGACAGCAGCAGTGTCAGTCTCCTCACACACACTACTACACCATGACATGTATACACAGCACAGGTACAGTGCAGACAGCAGCAGTGCCAGTCTCCTCCTCACACACACACTACTACACCATGACATGTATACACAGCCCAGGTACAGTACAGACAGCAGCAGTGCCAGCTTCCTTTTCCTCTCCACACCACACACACAATCCTACTACTACTAGTTTGACTACCATCACTATTACATCAGAGCAAGTATATCTATATATCAGAGGTACAGTGCAAACTGCAGTAGTAAAAGCCTCCATATTTTGATTTTTTTCTCCCAAAGGGATAATCTGAATCTTTTCCACAAATTATCAGACATCTTTTCAGATGAAAATAACCATGGAATGAGCCGGGAGATCCTGACCAAGGTACAGAGTTATCTTATTCAATTATACTGAGTAACCACGAACTGATAATGATCACACTGCACTGTATAATGGTACTGAGTATCTACACAATGATACTGATCACATTGCACTGTATAATGGTACTGAGTATCTACACACTGATAATGATCACACTGCACTGTATAATGGTACTGAGTATCTACACACTGATAATTATCACACCGCACTGTATAATGGTACTGAGTATCTATACACTGATACTGATCACACTACACTGTATAATGGTACAGAGTATCTACACAATGATACTGATCCCACTGCATTGTATAATGGTACTGAGTATCTACACACTGATAATGATCACACTGCACTGTATAATGGTACTGAGTATCTACACACTGATAATGATCACACCGCACTGTATAATGGTACTGAGTATCTATACACTGATACTGATCACACTACACTGTATAATGGTACAGAGTATCTACACAATGATACTGATCCCACTGCATTGTATAATGGTACTGAGTATCTACACACTGATAATGATCACACTGCACTGTATAATGGTACTGAGTATCTACACACTGATAATGATCACACTGCACTGTATAATGGTACTGAGTATCTATACACTGATAATGATCGCACTGCACTGTATAATGGTACTGAGTATCTACACACTGATAATGATCACACTGCACTGTATAATGTTACTGAGCATCTACACACTGATAATGATCGCACTGCACTGTATAATGGTACTGATATCTACACACTGATAATGATCACACTGCTCTGTATAATAGTACTGAGTATCTACACACTGATAATGATCACACTGCACTGTATAATGGTACTGAGTATCTACACACTGATAATGATCACACTGCACTGTATAATGTTACTGAGTATCTACACACTGATACTGATCACACTGTACTGTATAATGGTACAGAGTATCTACATACTGATAATGATCACACTGCACTGTATAATGGTACAGAGTATCTACACAATGATACTGATCCCACTGCATTGTATAATGGTACTGAGTATCTACACACTGATAATGATCACACTGCACTGTATAATGGTACTGAGTATCTACACACTGATAATGATCACACTGCACAGTATAATGGTACTGAGTATCTACACGCTGATAATGATCACACTGCACAGTATAATGGTACTGAGTATCTACACGCTGATAATGATCACACTGCACAGTATAATGGTACTGAGTATCTACACACTGATAATGATCACACTGCTCTGTATAATGGTACTGAGTATCTACACACTGATACTGATCACACTGCACTGTATAATGGTACTGAGTATCTACGCACTGATAATGATCACACTGCACTGTATAATGGTACTGAGTATCTACACACTGATAATGATCACACTGCACTGTATAATGGTACTGAGTATCTACACACTGATAGTGATCACACTGCACAGTATAATGGTACTGAGTATCTACATGCTGATAATGATCACACTGCACAGTATAATGGTACTGAGTATCTACACACTGATAATGATCACACTGCTCTGTATAATGGTACTGAGTATCTACACACTGATAATGATCACACTGCACAGTATAATGGTACTGAGTATCTACACACTGATAATGATCACACTGCACTGTATAATGGTACTGAGTATCTACACACTGATACTGATCACACTGCACTGTATAATGGTACTGAGTATCTACACACTGATAATTATCACACTGCTCTGTATAATGGTACTGAGTATCTACACACTGATAATTATCACACTGCTCTGTATAATGGTATTGAGTATCTACACACTGATAATGATCACACCGCACTGTATAATAGTACTGAGTATCTACACACTGAAAATGATTACACTGCATTGTATAATGGTACTGATTATCTACACTGATACTGATCACACTGCAATGTATAATGATACGGAGTATCTACACACTGCACTGTATAATGGTACTGAGTATCTACACACTGATAATGATCATACTGCACTGTATCATGGTACTGAGTATCTACACACTGATAATGATCACACTGCACTGTATAATGATACTGAGTATCTACACACTGAAAATTATCACACTGCACTGTATAATGGTACTGAGTATCTACACACTGATAATGATCACACTGTTCTGTATAATAGTACTGAGTACCTACACACTGATACTGATCACACCGCACTGTATAATGGTACTGAGTATCTACACACTGATAATGATTACACTGCACTGTATAGTGATACTGAGTATCTACACGCTGATAATGATCACATTGCATTGTATAATGGTACTGATTATCTACACTGATAATGATCACACTGCACTGTATAATGGTACTGAGTATCTACACACTGATAATGATTACACTGCACTGTATAGTGATACTGAGTATCTACACGCTGATAATGATCACACTGCACTGTATAATGGTACTGAGTATCTACACACTGAAAATGATTACACTGCACTGTATAATGGTACTGAGTATCTACACACTGAAAATGATCACATTGCATTGTATAATGGTACTGAGTATCTACACACTGAAAATGATTACACTGCACTGTATAATGGTACTGAGTATCTACACACTGAAAATGATCACATTGCATTGTATAATGGTACTTATTATCTACACTGATACTGATCACACTGCACTGTATAATGATACGGAGTATCTACACACTGATACTGATCACACTGCACTGTATAATGGTACTGAGTATCTACACACTGATACTGATCACACTGCACAGTATAATGGTAGTGAGTATCTACACACTGATAATGATCACACCGCTCTGTATAATGGTACTGAGTATCTACACACTGATAATAATCACACCGCACTGTATAATGGTACTGAGTATCTACACACTGATACTGATCACACTGCACTGTATAATGGTACTGAGTATCTACACACTGATACTGATCACACTGCTCTGTATAATGGTACTGAGTATCTACACACTGATACTGATCACACTGCACAGTATAATGGTAGTGAGTATCTACACACTGATACTGATCACACTGCACTGTATAATGGTACTGAGTATCTACATACTGATAATGATCACACTGTACTGTATAATGGTACTGAGTATCTACACACTGATAATGATCACACTGCACTGTATAATGGTACTGAGTATCTACACACTGATACTGATCACACTGCTCTGTATAATGGTACTGAGTATCTACACACTGATAAGGATCACACTGCTCTGTATAATGGTACTGAGTATCTACACACTGATAAGGATCACACTGCACTGTATAATGGTACTGAGTATCTACACACTGATACTGATCACACTGCACTGTATAATGGTACTGAGTATCTACACACTGATAATGATCACACTGCACTGTATAATGGTACTGAGTATCTACACACTGATACTGATCACACTGCACTGTATAATGGTACTGAGTATCTACACACTGATAATGATCACACTGCACTGTATAATGGTACTGAGTATCTACATACTGATAATGATCACACTGTACTGTATAATGGTACTGAGTATCTACACACTGATAGTGATCACACTGCACTGTATAATGGTACTGAGTATCTACATACTGATAATGATCACACTGTACTGTATAATGGTACTGAGTATCTACACACTGATAGTGATCACACTGCACTGTATAATGGTACTGAGTATCTACACACTGATAATGATCACACTGCACTGTATAATGGTACTGAGTATCTACACACTGATAGTGATCACACTGCACTGTATAATGGTACTGAGTATCTACACACTGATAATGATCACACTGCACTGTATAATGGTACTGAGTATCTACACACTGATAATAATCACACTGCACTGTATAATGGTACTGAGTATCTACACACTGATAATAATCACACTGCACTGTATAATGGTACTGACTACAGAAGGAGAATGATCACTTTTCTCTCAGTAATGACACTGACAATGAATACACTGATACTGTACCATTCACTTGATAGTGATACTGATTATATATACACTGTTCATGAAAATGCTGCACTATTTACTGACGTAACTTTCATCAATTTACAGTATAATAATTTTGAATTAGTTATACCACTATGCCATGCACATTATATATTAATTTCTTTTTAACTGAACAGGATGAGATTCCCCTCCGCAGAACACACAGTGCACGTAACGAGCCGCGTCCACTTCAGAGGTCAGCATCACAGGTCCGCACCACGGTAAGTTACATTCATGGTTTCTGTGCTGTGTCTCAGGGGATATCAATAAAAGAAGGGAAGCAGATAGAGCAAGATGGTTAGCCTTAGCCTCTCCATCTATTGGGTCGTGCATCTCCCATCATAACCATAGGCTGGTGAGGGATTATAGGAGATATAGACCCATAGGTATAATAGTAAACTGGAGTTATTCTGGAGTAAACCAACTGCACCATAGGAGACAAATAAATATTCCTAAAGTCTCATGCATTTGAATAGAGCTGTTTAACCCATTGAATGCCAGAGAGGTCTCCAATGCATTGCTTTGCATTGCTAGATGCAATGTGTCAAGGTGCAGTGTGTATGTGTGACAGGGTACAGGGGTAGTACGTTAGTGTACAGGTGCAGTGTATATGTGTGACAGGGTACAGGGGTAGTACGTTAGTGTACAGGTGCAGTGTGTATGTGTGACAGGGTACAGGGGTAGTACGTTAGTGTACAGGTGCAGTGTATATGTGTGACAGGGTACAGGGGTAGTACATTAGTGTACAGGTGCAGTGTGTATGTGACAGTGTATAGGTGCAGTGTGTCAGGGTACAGGTGTAGTGTGTGTGACAGTATATAGATGCAGTGTGTCTGTGAGTGTGTTTGTGAGACAGTATATAGATGCATTGTGTCATGGTCCAGGTGCAGTGTGTATATGTGATATTATATAGATGCAGTGTGTCAGTGTACAAGTGTAGTGTGCGTGTGACAGTATATAGATGTAGTGTGTATGTGTGACAGTATATAGATGCAGTGTGTCGGTGCAGTGTGTGTGTGTGTGACACAGTATATAGATGTAGTGTGTCAGGTTACAGGTGCAGTTTGTATGTGTGACAGTATATAGCTGCAGTGTGTCAGGGTGCAGGTGTAGTGTGTGTGTGACAGTATATAGATGCAGTGTGTGAGTGTGTTTGTGAGACAGTATATAGATGCATTGTGTCAGGGTCCAGGTGCAGTGTGTATGTGTGACAGTATATAGATGCAGTGTGTCAGGGTAGAGGTGCAGTGAGTATGTGTGACAGTATATAGATGCAGTGTGTCAGGGTGCAGTGTGTGTGTGTGTGTGTGTGTGTGTGACACAGTATATGGATGCAGTGTGTCAGGGTACAGGTGCAGTGTATAAGTGTGACAGTGTATAGATGCAGTGTGTCAGGGTGCAGGAGCAATGTGTAAGTGTGACAGTATATAGATGCAGTGTGTCAGGGTGCAGGTGCAGTGTTTATGTGTGACACTATATAGATGCATTGTGTGTGTGTGTAAGTGTGACAGTATATGGATGCAGTGTGTCAGGGTACAGACGCAGTGTGTAAGTGTGACAGTATATAGATGCAGTGTGTCAGGGTACAGACGCAGTGTGTAAGTGTGACAGTATATAGATGCAGTGTGTCAGGGTACAGGTGCAGTGTGTATGTGTGACAGTATATGGATGCAGTGTGTCAGGGTACAGACGCAGTGTGTAAGTGTGACAGTATATAGATACAGTGTGTCAGGGTACAGGTGCAGTGTGTATGTGTGACAGTATATGGATGCAGTGTGTCAGGGTACAGTGCAGTGTGTAAGTGTGACAGTATACAGTGTGTGTAGCAATGTCTGTACATACCACTCTCCACTTGCAGGATCTTTATATTAATCTTGTTTGCAGAGAGCTGCTCTGGGGACTGTCCCGTACTTGGGGACGTTTCTAACAGACCTGGTCATGCTGGACACAGCGCTACCCGACTACACTGAGGTGAGGCAGTTAGGATTGCGCATCTAACTCGATTGGTCATTCTTACTTTCATTCTCTTTCATTCTCTCTGCATATATATATCTCTGTAGACCTATATGACTATGCGTATGTCTGTGTCTGTCTCTGGTTATGTAATCAGTGGTCTGTCTGTCTGTCTGTAACTGTGAGCATTATGTTGCGCAGGGCGGCCTGATCAACTTTGACAAGCGAAGGAAGGTGAGTTTGGTCAGCTCTCCTGTGTCTGTATGGCTGGAAGTGCAGACACAGCCAAATACAATCACACACACACAACACACTCGTACACAGAAACACTCATAAACACACATACATTCACATGCACAGACACATCTATAAACACACACACACAGACGAGTTTTTCACAAAGAACTGACACTCTGTCTCTCTAGGAGTACGAGGTTCTGGCCAAGATCCAGAAGCTGCAGCTCACATGTCGTCATTACGTTTTGACCGCTAAACCTGAAATCCTACGTGTATTCTACATGCACCGGCAGCTGACTGAGGACCAGAGGTGAGATATTACTAACTAGCTGAACAGCCCGTTACACGGGCCACAGTGCCTCTGGCAGCCGGTCGCGGGGCAGCCACGTGCAGTAGAGGCTGCCCGCACCACTGCTGATACAGAGCTGGATGCTCCTTCGGAGCGCCCAGCTCTGTATCAGCCGCGGCGCGGGCAGTCTGTACTGTGCATGACTGCTGCACGCGCAGCAGTGTCTACTGCGCATGTCGGGCGTTACACACAACTTAGCGAATTATTATATAGGATGAGAAATTGTGTGAGAACTTTCTACACTTTTGTGGCGATTTCCTCTTTTCTTTTTTCGATGGTCTGATAATTTTTGCTCCAGGATCCCTGTGCACTATATACAGAGAAATATATGTTAGCGTTTATACGCACTGATTATGGGCATGTAGTTCCCCGGTCTGTGTGTAATTGCGAACCTCTGAAGTTATGACTTGATACTTTGTCTGTGTTGAAGAACTGTCGATACATTGTTACTATTGTATACGCACCTTTATTGAGACATTTCTTCTTCCTTATATCATTATGTGAATTTCACTATATCTACGTTTGGAGATTAGTGATTCATTCACATTTTTTTTTTTACAGATTCCGGCGTCTAGAGGGATGGGATTGGTTTTATATTAAAGGGTTAGTAATACTTTGTTTTAACTTTATTTTATTTTGTAGGCATTAAAAAAATATGAAGAACGATATAAGTCTTATCTCTCAAACCTTTATGGTTTAAGAGATATTCACAAGCAAAGTTTCCCCTCCCGCCCCTTTTACTTAGTGTAAGCCATCTCTTCTCAGATGTGGAATGCAGTCCATAGACCAGACAGATAACAGGAGGGGATAATCTTCTTCCTATTAGAGCAATGAAAACCCTGCCCCCCTTGACAAGTTTTTCAGGTTTTTCCCTTATCTTAATTGAAGATTGTCCCTCTCTGCAGTCTACCTGGGCACCTCCCTTCTGATCTGGCTGAACAGTGTTACATCAGTAAAAGGGGAGGGAGGGGGATACTTTATCATTGAATTACTCTTGAACTACAGCTCTGACAGAATTGAAATAACACTCTCCAAAGTCCAAATACTATGATGATTAATTAGAGCTTCTTTTATTATGAAACATTACTATCCCTTTAAGTCTTTTTGTTTTCTGGGTATTTGTTTAGAGGGGGGGATGGGTATTTTGGGGAGATCTAGTTTGTGGGACCTATTTCTACCCTGGGCCTCTTTTGTATTTGGTAGGAAATTTAATACATTTATTTTTGATACTTAATATATATTTTTGTATTTCTTCTTTGATTATATGAGGAAAGTGAGTGCCACGTTTATATCCTTTCTTTTTGTATTATTTGATAAATCTCCAGCTGCCTGATATTGTTGGTCCCGGCATAAGCCGTTTCCAAGCCTCTTGTTAGTTCACACCTTTGGGTGTATGGTGGTGGTCAAGTCTCATAAAGACTGATATACACGGGGGGGCCTGGTTTGTTCTCCCCTTTTCTTTTGCAATTTCAGTAGCGTGCTGCTCTCTCCTTTTGGTTCAAACAAACAAAACTTTATCAAAACCCTAAACACAATAGTCATGCACTCCACTTTAGATCTCTGTTTCTCAACCCGGGCCCTCAGGACCTACTAACAATCCAGCACTTGATTATTCCCCTGGTAATCAAAGCCTAAGTCTTTCTGAGTCATTCAGTCAGGGAAATCCTCAAGTACTGGATTGATAGCAGGCCCTGAAGGCATAGGTTGAGAAACACCAAAGTATTTGAATAAAAACAGTTACTGAGCCTGGAGCACCCCCTGCTGGTTGCTTGTGTAACATAATGTATTGCTACATCTTTAACAGATAAACAAAACCAAACTATGCAGATAATGTGTAATATGCAAACATAACCATAATGTAATCTTTCAGATAACATTCTAGATTAGCCACAAACCCCCTCCCCCACACAAAAAAATATATCTACTTTACTTGGCTGTTTTATATTGTGATTATATTCACCTGTATAGTTCTCCAGAACAAACGATTGTAGGCAATGTGCCCTGTTACTGTAACCCAGAGGTGTTCCAGTCAATCCACAAGGATTATATATATATATATATATATATATATATATATATATATATATATATCGCTCAAAGGGATATATATCACAGCCTGGACATACACAAGACAAACGGGACTTCTCCATGTAGCATTCTGGTATGAATGGCACCAATTTAGAGAGTAAAGAAGCAGTTTATTAGTCCATACCATCTACTAGGAAACACACTGGATTCTCTCACCCTGAGATTTTGACCCTTCACCCTGAGATGTGGTTCAAAACTCTGAGTCTCAGGGGCAAACCGTGAGAGATTGCAGGGATGGTTATATAATAAAAGTCCAGAGGTAGTCTTTGTTTTTGTATGTTTTGTTGAATATTCTCTTAGCACCACCCATCTCACTACACCATATGTATAAAGACAAAGTAGGGCAATTCTGAAAAACCAAATCACACCTCCCAAGTGTCCTTCTTCAGAAGATATTAGGGGTCCATAGCTCCTAAGTGTCCCTCTTTAGGATATATTATGGCTCCATACCTCCCAAGTGTCCCTCTTTAGAAGATATTAGGGGTCCATACCTCCCAAGTGTCCCTCTTTAGGAGATATTAGGGCTTCATACCTCCCAACTGTCCCTCTTTAGGAGATATTAGGGGTCCATACCTCCCAAGTGTCCCTCTTTAGCAAATATTATGGCTCCATACCTCCCTAGTGTCCCTCTTTAGGAGATATTAGGGCTTCATACCTCCCAACAGTCCCTCTTTAGGAGATATTAGGAGTACATACCACCCAAGTGTCCCTCTTTAGGAGATATTAGGGCTCCATACCTCCCAAGTTTCCTCTTTAAGAGATATTAGGGGTCCATACCTCCCAAGTGTCCTCTTTAGGAGATAATAGGGGTCCATACCTTCCAAGTGTTCCTCTTTGTCACGGCCTCTCAGTAATAAACACACGAAACAGTACAAGTGAATTTAAACCAGTTTATTGAGTGAAAGATAATAAGAGTAATAGTAATAATGAACACTTCCTCAGTCAGAGGGGAAATAAACAGTGTCTAGTCCACTACCCAGGAGCTGACACTGAACCACCGTGGGTCTATGGTACCGAGTCTTAGAACCAGACTTGGCTCTGCCACAACAGGAAGGAACGTCAAGACTAGTACAGGAGCTTACCCAAGCAGGCCTGAGAGGAAGGCAATACGAGGACTTGGGCAGCAAAATGTGAGAGATACCCAGCGGAGGCACAGACCATAGAATAGACCACCATTACCAATATAGTAACTGGCAGCACCACTCGAGGCAGCAGAGTAGGTGCTAGATAGGTGCAGCCAGATAGGAGCGCACCACTGAGACAAGGAGCAAGACTAAGCTTGCAATCTGTGTTATCAAAGGCAACAGGAGGCACAGAGTATAGGTAGCACCGCAAGTTCTAAAGCCAGGCAACAGGTAAGCATACGAGGTGGGTGCCAAGGAGCAAGACTAATTTTCACTAGCTGCCCGGAGGCAATAGGAATGCACCAAGTGGAGGCAACCTGCAAGCGACCAGCCAGTAGCTGAGCTACAAGGTAAAGGAGTGCACCCTGATTTGGCCTAGTGGTAGTTGGACAGGAGCGAGGCATAAACGGAGTGTCAGTCAGACAGGCCACAGTCAGGAACCGGATCGGGTAGTCAGCCACAGCAAAGGTCAGTACGGAGAGGGTAGTCAGACAAACCAGAGTCATACACGGATCATGAAGTCAGCCACAGCCAAGGTCACAACCGGAGCAAGTAGTCAGACAAGCCAAGGATCGAACACCAGGAGACAACGAAGCCAAACAAGAGTCCGAGAGACAAACGAGATGCGTACAGGAACACCATGAAAAGGCAACTAAGCCCTGTTCACCTTCAGTATATAAAGCCGAGCCAGAAGGCAGAACAAGCCATAGCTAAGTGACAGTCAGCTACAAAATAGCAAGCGCAACGCCAGAGACACGCGTCCGCAAGCGGATCAGGCAGACAGCATGTCGACTGCTCAGACAATAGGCCAGCCACTCAGCAAGCAATCACGGTACCGTGATAGTACCTTCCCTTCAACGAACTCCTCCCCGTGGAAGAGGACCGGGCTTAAGGGGGAAATGAGCGTGGAATCTGCGGAGCAAAGCAGGAGCGTGCACATCACCAACAGACACCCACGAACGTTCCTCGGGACCATACCCCTTCCAATGTACCAGGTATTGGAGGTGATCTGCGAGAGTCTAGAATCGACTGTACCTCATACTTCCCCTGACATTGACTTGAACTGCCCCAGGCAGGACAGGCACCGAGGTGTAACGGTTACAAACCAAAGGTTTAAGCAGAGACACATGGAAGACATTGTGAATACGCATACCAGCCGGAAGCTCCAGGGCGTAGGGTTGATCCTACACAGTACCCAGTACGGACCTACAAACCGAGGAGCCAGCTTCTTACAAGGCACCTGGAGGTTGAGGTTGCGAGAGGACATCCATATCTTATCCCCCACTTGAAACACCGGAGTTGGCCCGCACCGACGATCCGCATGTCTTTTGTAGCGCTGAGTGGACCTTTGAAGGGATCTTTGAACTTGAACACAAATGGAGCGGAGCTGCCTAAGATGCTCGTCCAGAGTCAGAATTTCTTGTGCCTCAAATGAGTGAGGTAGCAGATCAGTCTGGAAGCCATAATTAATCAAGAACGGGGAATTCTGCGAAGAAGAGTTAATGGCACCATTCCTGGCAAACTCCGCCCACGGTCACAAGCTCGCCCAGTCATTGTGATGGTCCGATATGAAACAGAGTAAGAACTATTCCAGGCCCTGGCTTGCTCTCTCAGCAGCATCATTTGATTGGGGGTGGTAAGCTGATGAAAATGACAACTGAATGCTCATTTGCCCACAGAAGACCCTCCAGAAACGGGACACGAATTGGCTCCCCCGGTCCAAGATTAACACCTTGGGCACTCCGTGGAACCTGAATACCTCCCTGGAAAATATCTCAGCCAGCTATTTGGACAAAGGAAGACCCTTCAGGGATACAAAGTGGGTCATCTTAGAGAACCTGTCAACAATCATAAGAATAACCGTATGCCCCTTGGAAACCGGCAGCTCAGCCATGAAATCAATAGAAACATGAGACCAAGGACGATCACCATTTGGTAACGGCTGAAGCAGGCCCACGGGAAGATGCCTGGGAGTCTTGCTGTGAGCACAAGTGGCACAAACTGCTACGAAAGCAAAGCAGTCAATTCTTAGGCTCGGCCACCAGAAGAGCCTAGATAGGCAGACGTTAAACGAGTTCGCAGATGCTCAGGGACAAAGCATTTCCCACTAGGTTTGTCAGTAGGAGCAGTGGCTTGTGAAGCCAAGATCTCCTCCCCCAAGGGAGAGGTAATACTAGTTCAAATGGTAGCCAGAATGTGATCAGACGGAATGATAGGCACGGGAACACTATCAGCCTCAGTACTGTATCCAAATTGTCTCGAGAGGGCATCCACCCTGACATTCTTTGTACCCGGAAGGTACCTGGAGAGGAACAAAGCCCACCTGGCCTGCCTGGGCGTCAATCTCTTAGCCTTGGAAAGATAGGACAGGTTTTTGTGATCAGTGAGGATTAGGATTGGAGAACTCTTCCCCTCCAACAGGTAGCTCCACATAATAGACAGCAATTCTCAATTCCCTATATCGTATACATTCTGAGCCCCGGACAATTTTTTTAGAAAAGTAGCCTCATGGCAGTATGACCTCCCCCAGAGCCGGGCACTGAGACAGGAGGGCGCCTACTCCTGACTCAGATGCATCAGCCTCCAGAGTAAAGGGCAGGGCGGCACTGGGATGAGACAGGATGGGAGCCTTAGTGAAGGCAACCTTCAAATCATCAAATACTCGGAAGGCCTCGGGGGACCAGCAGGATGTGTCTGCCCCCACTGTGTCATGTTGGCAAGTGGCTTGACCACTGATGAGAAGTTCTTGATGAACCTTCTATAGTAGTTTGTGAAAACCAGAAACCTCTGAATGGTCTTTAGATCCACCAGACGAGGCCACTCCAGGACAGCGGATAATTTAAGCGGATCCATAGCCAGACCTACAGAGGAGATCAAGTACCCCAGAAATGTGACTTGAGACTTGTGAAACCCATACTTTTCCAGTTTGCAAAACAGCTTGTTGTCACGCAGGAGTTGCAAGACCTGTACCACATCAGCTCGATGTGTCTCTATGGTAGGTGAGTGGATGAGAATGTCATCCAGATATACTACTACACATTTCTGCAGTAGATCTCTCAATACGTCATTGATAAATTCTTAAAACACTGCCGGAGCATTGCATAGGCCAAATGGCATTACCAGATATTCCTAATGTCAGCTACGAGTGTTAAAGGTGGACTTCCACTCATGCCCTTCCTTCATTCTCACCAGATTATAGACTGCCCTTAAATCTAGTTTGGTGAATACTTTCGAGCCCTTAATATGATCCAACAACTCAGTAATCAAAAGCATGGTGTATGCGTTTTTTTTACCATCAACTTGTTTAGGCCTCTGCAGTCGATACGTGGTCTTAACTCCCCATCCTTTTTTCTGACGAAAAAGAAACCAGCGCCAGCAGGTGAGGAGGACTTGCGAATGATCCCTCTGGCCAGGGCATCAGACACATACTCCTCCATAGCATGGTTCTCCTCCACAGATAGAGGATAAATACTTTCCCTTGGAGGTATGGCTCCGGGAATCAAATTAATAGTACAGTCGTAAGGTCTGTGGTCCGGCAAAGTACTAGCCTCTACCTTATTGATTACCTCCTTGAATGACTGGTACTCTGCAGGTAAACAAGGAGAGGTACAAAGTATTCTGGTAGGTTGCTGCAAGCTACAATATCACAAGTCTGCCAGTCTATCCTGGGATTGTCAGTCTGGAGCCATGGAAACAGCATGGTAACTGCATAGTGTGGACACATGTTGTTTGAAACTGTAGGGTCTCCACATGGAGCGCCCCCACCCTCAGGAACAAAGGCACAATCTCATGAGTGACATGTGAAGGCTGCAACGGCCTACCGTCAATGGCCTCAATAGCAAAGGAGAGGAGAGAGGCAACAATGGGATCTTATGCTGTGCCGCAAAGTCAACATCCATGAAGAAGCCAGCAGCTCCTGAGTCCACCAAGGCCGAAGCCAAGATCGAAGAGGAGGACCAGGACACTACTACTTCGAGAATCGGTTTCCCAAGCAGGGTGTCTGGGGACTGTGATACTCCACCTAGGGTTTGCCCCTTACACAACCCTAGGTGCGAGCATTTCCCGGATGGGTAGGACAAGATCACAACAAATATCCTGCCTTTCCACAGTAAAGGCACAGGCCCTCTCTCTTTCGAAACGCCCTCTCCTCCCCGAGAGGTGCATAAAGCCCAATTGCTTGGGTTCCATCCTACCTGGCTTGGAACCAGGAGGCATGACAGGCGAGGGAGGATAGGGTGGGGATGAAAAATTAGGTGCTGGTCGACTTGTAGTCTTATGAACTTGACCTCTGAATGCAGGCCTCTCTCTGAGTCTGGTATCGATCAGAATAGTGAAAGAGATTAGATCGTTCAAATCTCCTGGCAACTCATGGGCTGCTATTCCATCCTTCCTAGTGTCGCACAACCCCTGCGAAAATGCTGCCACTAACTCCTCATTAATCCAGCCCACCTCTGCAGCCAAGGTGCGGAATTCAATAGCTAAGTCGTCTACAGTGCGTGCGCCCTGTCGTATGGTCATTAGCCTTTTTGCTGCAGAGACTGCCCTGGCTGGCACATCAAAGACCCTGCAGAATTCTCTCACAAATTCTGAGAAATTGTCCACAATAGGCTTCCTTGTCTCCCATAACGGATTGGCCCAAGCAAGAGCTCTCCCAGATAGCAGGGAGATCACAAAACCGACCTTGCTTCGTTCACTAGGAAAGGCCCACTTTAGGAGATATTAGGGCTCCATACCTCCCAAGAGTCCCTCTTTAGGAGATATTAGGGGTCCATACCTCCCAAGTGTTCCTATTTAGGAGATATTAGGGATCCACGCCTCCCAAGTGTCCCTCTTTAGGAGGTATTAGGGGTCCACACCTCCCAAGTGTCCCTCTTTAGGAGATATTAGGGGTCCATACCTCCCAAGTTTCCCTCTTTAGGAGATATTAGGGCTGCATGCCTCCTAAGTGCCCCTCTTTAGGAGATATTAAGGGTACATACCTCCCAAGTGACCCTCTTTAGGAGATATTAGGTCTCCATTCCTTCCAAGTGTCCCTCTTTAGGAGATATTAGGGCTCCATACCTCCCAAGTCTCCCTCTTTAGGAGATATTATGGGTCTTTATCTTTCAATTGTCCCTATTTAGGAGATATTAGGGTTTCACATCTCCCAAGAGTCCCTCTTTAGGAAATAATAGGGGTCTTTACGTCCCAAGTGTGCCTCTTTAGGAGATGTTAGTGCTCCATACCTCCCAAGTCTTTCTGTACGAGGGGCCGTCCTTCTATAAGACCCAAATCCCTCTCTGCCGCTTTCCCTCCCTTGTGTCCCTGTGTTTAGGAGATCAGACAGTGTGGTGTATATATAAGTGTATCACCCTTGTGTCCCTGTGTTTAGGAGATCAGACTGTGTGGTGTGTATATAAGTGTATCATACTGGTGTCCCTGTGTTTAGGAGATCAGACTGTGTGGTGTGTATATAAGTGTATCACCCTGGTGTCCCTGTGTTTAGGAGATCAGACTGTGTGGTGTGTATAGAAGTGTATCACCCTGGTGTCCCTGTGTTTAGGAGATCAGACTGTGTGGTATGTATAGAAGTGTATCACCCTGGTGTCCCTGTGTGTATGAGATCAGACTGTGTGGTGTGTATAGAAGTGTATCACCCTGGTGTCCCTGTGTGTAGGAGGTCAGACTGTGTGGTGTGTATAGAAGTGTATCACCCTGGTGTCCCTGTGTTTAGGAGATCAGACTGTGTGGTGTGTATAGAAGTGTATCACCCTGGTGTTCCTGTGATTAGGAGATCAGACAGTGTGCTGTGTATAGAAGTGTATCACCCTGGTGTCCCTGTGTTTAGGAGATCAGACTGTGTGGTGTGTATAGAGGTGTATCACATTTTTTCACTGCAATAAAACTCACATTAATGTTTGCTTAAACTTCAGTGTATGTACTTATAAATTAGTCTGTGGAAGTAAAAGATGTTTGTCTTGCTCTAATCATTAATTCAGTTGCACAAAGAGGTGTCAGTAGGTCATGAAATAATCTAGAAATTCTTGGTAATGTCCCACCCACCAGCCGCACCCCCAGCAACACCACCTAAAACACAAGTGTCCCTCTTTGGCCATGTGAAATGTTGGGTGGTATGACATATTCCCATCTGTTTAAATTGAAATGTAACCCCTTGATTGCTAAGAGATCTCCAGAGCATTGTATTCAAGATGTTAAAGTGATAGTAATGTTTCATATTAAAAGCAGCTCTAATTAATCATCATGGTATTTGGACTTTGGAGAGTGTTATTTCAATTCTGTCAGAGTTGTAGTTCAAGAGTAATTCAATGACAAAGTATCCCCCTCCCACCCCTTTTACTGATGTAACACTGCTCAGCCAGATCAGAAGGGAGGTGCCCAGATAGACTGCAGAGAGGGACAATCTTCAATTAAGATAAGAGAAAAACCTGAAAAGCTTGTCAAGGGGGGCAGGGCTTTCATTGTTCTCATAGGAAGAAGATTGCCCTCTTCTGTTATCTGTCTGGTCTATGGACTGCATTCCACATCTGAGAAGAGATGGCTTACACTAGGTAAAAGGGGCGGGAGGGGAAACTTTGCTTGTGAATATCTCTTAAACCATAAAGGTTTGAGAGATAAGACTTGTATTGTTCTTCATGTTTTTTTAATGTCTACAAAATAAAATAAAGTTAAAACAAAGTATTGCTATCCTTTTAAAGGCACAGTTTAAATGAACGGTAATGTTTATGTTTTATGGTGCTGGGGGTTTGTGGTAGAATTTCCCCACTTTGTGTATATACATCAGGACAACTAGTTGGTATTTATCAGGCTTCTGACATTGTTCCGTAACATATATCTCTTCTCTTCCCTCCAGTTACAGAATATCTCGCACTATTGAGCCTCCAGCGGATTCCTGTCCAAACTCTCCCCGTATCCGCAGGAAACTGACGAAGCGCTTCAGCTCGTATGTGTTTGGTGGCTTTATAAGTGCCGTTATAAGTGTGTGTGTCTGTTTAAATATCATTCTTTTTAAAGCGGAACTTTAATCTTAATTAAAGTCGCCCTTCAATAATTAAGCAGGTAGTGACTAGCTTTATAATATATAATATATTACCTTTCAAAATGACTCGATTGTAAGGAAATCCTTTATTTTAGGAGACCGGAAGCCAGGCATCAGCTCAGACATCTTGTGTGTCTGCTCTGTCAGTCCCGGTCTCCATTGTGAAGCACTGCAGTGTGCCACAAGGTAACGGAAGGGACTGACGGCGCAGGAGCGCAGACTGCACTAACTTGGCCATCAGTCTCCGAAGATTAAGGATTTCCTTAGTAGTTTTGAAAGGAATTATATATTATAAAGCTAGTCGCTACCTGCTTAATTATTTCAGGGCGACTTTAGTTAAGATGAAAGTTCTGCTTTAACCCCTTGAAGACCAGCGGTCCCAGGGTGTGTGGTCCTTTAAGGACCAGATAGGAAAGATTCACGTGCTGTCCCACGTGTCTGATCAAGTGTGCCAGCACGCCGAACGGGGGACCGATAGTGATCGCTCCAGCCTTGGAGCGATCAATTTCAGTCCCTGCTATTATAGCGCTCCTGCAGGGGCTCCGTCAGTAAAACGTACGTGACGTGCCAGGACCGTCACTGCCCTTTAGTGCCGGACAGTCGTGACGGTCCTGGCATGTCACTGGACACGAAGGGGTTAATATTACTTAGTGGCATACCTATCAAACGGAGAGACTCTAAGGGTATGACCTTGAGACTCAGAATTTTGACCCAAATCACAGAGTCTTAGGGTGAGAGGCCAAATTCTCAATGTAAGAGAGTCCATTCTTATGTACTATTTAAATTATTTTCTATAATTTACGCTCTTGTGAGGGTAAAGGGTTAATATTTCACAGATCTCAGGGTTTGCACATTTTGAAAGTTTTTGAAAACTTATAAAGAACAGCATGGATACATAGTTTGTGTAGGTTCTTTATCCTTTAAGTGAAATATTATTTTCGTAATCTCATGCTAAATATTAGAATACTGAAATGTAACACTCTGATTGCAATTGGTGGGTCTAAATGTAAAAATTTTTAATCAGCGTTCGATGATTGTATCTCTCCTTTCTGGACACATCTGTGTCCTAATGAAGAATTCAGACGTCTTCAAAATATCATCAATATACCTCCACAATAAGAAGGAGGTCATAACCTTAAGAGTTTAGATAGATAGATAGATAGATAGATTAGATAGACAGACAGATAGATATGTTTATAGATATGTACGAGAGATCTGTAAGTGGGGCAATTGAAAACATTGAATTCTGATTTTCTCTTTCAATCTTCCCATTGGTTAGTTTGTTGCTTGGCTCAGAAGTATTTGGCCCCAAGTTAAATGGTGATCGTGTGTCTCCCTCGGGATCCTGCAGCAGTTGTGAGATCGATGAAGGTCTGATCGCTGCTCTGTGTCCTGCGGAAACCAACGCACAAAAGGTAAAAAGACACTAGGTGGTTGGGTTACTTTATTGCATTGCAGTGCAATAAAGCATTCAGTGACTGAGATATTGTAGTATATTGCTGGGTGACACACATACAGGGGAGGCTTGGTTACTCTAGTACATTACAGTGCAGCAAGGCTCTTATAAGAACAATAAGGCACTCAGGAGCTGGGTTACTGTAATAATGAGTTAAAGGACAATAAAGCACTCAGGAGCTGGGTTACTATAATAAGATTTTACAGGACAATAATGCACTCAGGAGATGAGTTACTGTAATAAGATGTTACAGGACAATAAGACACTCAGGAGCTGGGTTACTGTAATAAGATATTACAGGATAATAAGGCACTCAGGATCTGGGTTACTATAATAAGATGTTACAGGACAATAAGGCACAAAGGAACTGGGTTACTGTAATAAGATGTTACAGGACAATAAGGTACTCAGGAGCTGTGTTACTGTAATAAGATGTTACAGGACAATAAGACACTCAGGAGCTGGGTTACTGTAATAAGATGTTACAGGACAATAAGGCACTCAGGAGCTGGGTTACTGTAATAAGATGTTACAGGTACAATAAGACACTCAGGAGCAGGGTTACTGTAATAAGATGATACAGGACAATAAGGCACTCAGGAGCTGGGTTACTGTAATAAGATGATACAGGACAATAAGGCACTCAGGAGGTGGGTTACTGTAATAAGATGTTACAGAACAATAAGTCACTCAGGAGCAGGGTTACTGTAATAAGATTATACAGGATAATAAGTCACTCAGGAGCAGGGTTACTGTAATAAGACGTTACAGAACAATAAGGCACTCAGGAGCTGGGTTACTGTAATAAGATGTTACAGGACACTAAGACACTCAGGAGCTGGGTTACCATATAAGACGTTACAGGACAATAAAGCACTCAGGAGTTAGGTTATTGTAATAAGATGTTACAAGACAGTAAGGCACTCAGGAGCTGGGTTACTGTAATAAGATGTGATAAGCGCAATAAGGCTCTCAGGAGCTGGGTTACTGTAGTAAGATGTTATAAGAACAGTAGGGCACGCAGAAGCTGGGCTACTGTAATAAGATGTTACAGGACAATAAGGCGCTCAGGAGCTGGGTTACTGTAATAAGATGTTACAGGACAATAAGGCACTCAGGAGCTGGGTTACTGTAATAAGATGTTACAGGACAATAAGGCACTCAGGAGCTGGGTTACTGTAATAAGAAGTTACAGGACAATAAGGCACTCAGGAGCTGGGTTACTGTAATAAGATGTTACAGGACAATAAGGCACTAAGGAGCTGGGTTACTGTAATAAGAAGTTACAGGACAATAAGGCACTCAGGAGCTGGGTTACTGTAATAAGATGTTACAGGACAATAAGGCACTCAGGAGTTGGGTTACTGTAATAAGATGTTACAGGGACAATAAGGCACTCAGGAGCTGGGTTACTGTAATAAGATTTTAGACGGACAATAAGGTACTCAGGAGCTGGTTTACTGTAATAAGATGCTTGACAATTAGGCACTCATGAGTCAAGTTACTGTAATAAGGCACTCTGGAGCTGGGTTCCTGTAATAAGATGTTACAAGACAATAAGACACTCAGGAGCTGGGTTACTGTAATGAGATGTTACAGGACAATTCACTTAAGAGCTGGGTTACTGTAATAAGATGTTACATGGACAATAAGGCACTCAGGAGCTGTGTTACTGTAATAATATTTTAGAGGGACAATTAGGTACTCATGAGTCAGGTTACTGTAATAAGGCATTCTGGAGCTGGGTTCCTGTAATAAGATGTTACAAAACAATAAGACACTCAGGAGCTGGGTTACTGTAATGAGATGTTACAGGACAATAAGGCACTCAGGAGCTGGGTTACTGTTATAAGATTTTAAAGGGACAGTATGGAACTCAGGAGCTGGGTTACTGTAATAAGATGTTAAAGGGACAGTATGGAACTCAGGAGCTGGGTTACTGTAATAAGATGTTACAGGACAATAAGGGACTCAGGAGCTGGGTTACTGTAATAAGATGTTACAGGACAATAAGGCACTCAGGAGCTGGGTTACTGTAATAAGATTAAACAAGGGTAATATGTCACCCAGGATCATTTCTGTTTCAGAATTTGCTGGAACCTCTCACCCCACCCTCCACACCACTACGTGATGATTCCTCTCGTCCTCTTTGTTCTCCTCGTTCTCCTGTGTCTCCGTCCAGTCCCCTTCCGGTATACAATCAACAGATCGCAGATCTTTGTATAATCCGTGTCAGCATGGAGAACACACACGGGAACCTGTACAAGAGCATACTGGTAAGAGCTGAAATTGATTTTGTGTCCTGCATACAGATCTTCCTCACTATTTGTTTGCAATGCATTCTGGGACTCGCAGTCCTGATCTCACTTTTGTTCTTGATTTGTAAATCATTCTGGGCCTTTTAATCTTCTTCACAGGGCCAGTTTAACAATAAAGCAAATTGTGCAGCTGTCCAAAGCCCACTGGTTGAAGGGGTGTTCCACGCCTAAAGGAGAACTAACATCTCCAATAAATTACAGTAACAGACTTGCCTTATTATGGCCAGAAAATCTTAATGACCCATATGAATGCATACCTGGGAACTGCCCTGAAGACTCTGGTTTTCAGACTGAATTACTTGGTTTCCGGGAACAGAGGTTGATTTTCTGGTGGTGGTGGGTTTCTTATCCTTCCCACCCTGTTCTTCCCATTTATACTCCTTCCCACCCTGTTCTTCCCACTTCCTGCCTGCTTCTCCTTCTTCCCACCATGTTGCTCCCACTTCTCCTCCTTCCCACCCTGTTCCTCTCACTCCTCCTTCTTCTCACCCTGTTCCTCCCACTCCCCCCCCACTTTTCTTCCTTCCCACCCTGTTCCTCCCACTTCTTCTCTTTCCCACCCTGTTCAACCCATTCTCTTCCTTCTCACCCTGTTCCTCACACTGCCTACCCACTTGTCCTCCTTCCCACCCTGTTCCTCCCACTTCCCTCCCACTTCTCCTTCCCACCCTTTTCCTCCCACTTCTCCTCCTTCCCACCCTGTTCCTCTCACTCCTCCTTCTTCTCACCCTGTTCCTCCCACTTCCCCCCACTTTTCTTCCTTCCCACCCTGTTCCTCCCACTTCTTCTCTTTCCCACCCTGTTCAACCCATTCTCTTCCTTCTCACCCTGTTCCTCCCACTTCCTACCAATGTCTCTTCCTTCTCACCCTGTTCCTCCCAATGTCTCCTCCTTCCCACCCTGTTCCAACCACTTCCCTCCCACTTCTCTTTCCCACCCTGTTCCTCCCAGTTCATCTCCTTCCCACCCTGTTCCACCCACTTCTCCTCCTTTCCACCCACTTTCTACCCACTTTTCCTCCTTCCCACCCTATTCCACCAACTTCCCACCCTGTTCCTCACACTTCCTACCCACTTGTCCTCCTTCCCACCCTGTTCCTCCCACTTCTCCTTCCCACCCTTTTCCTCCCACTTCTCCTCCTTCCCACCCTGTACCACCCACTTGTCCTCCTTCCCACCCTGTTCCTCCCATTTCTCCTTCTCATCCTGTTCCTCCCACTTCTCCTCCTTCCCACCCTGTTCCTCACACTTCCTACCCACTTCTCCTCCTTCCCACCCTGTTCCTCCCACTTCCCTCCCACTTTTCCTTCTCAACCTGTTCTTCCCAATTCTTTTTCTCACCCTGTTCCTCCCACCTCCTGCCCACTTCATGACTCAAATATATTTAAGCTCTGCCCATCAAATTAAGCCTGCTTTATGACACAAATTATGTCACTGATATCCTCTGGTCAGGAAGAACAAGATGATCAGGTTTCCAGGTATGTGTGAATGTTACCCTTATGCCTTTTCTTCAAGAGATAACATATTCAGTTAGTCCTGGATCTCACATCAGTTGCTGGCAGTTTTTACATTCTGAGCCTCCTTAACCCTTCACTGCACACCCCTCTGGTCCTTAGTGTTAAGGTTAACATGTTCATTGCATAGTGTGAGGTGTGTAGTCTTATTTGTTGCTCTCATGTCTGACTGGAGATGTTAACTCTTGATCCACTGAGCAAGAGAACTTTTCATAAGGGCTATTATGATTTTCATGCCATAGGAAGGTAAGTGGGGGGTTATTATTAGGAGGTGTTATTCCTCTTTAAGGAGAAACTGACTGGTATACAACCCACTATCAGGAGTACTAGGTCTTCTAATCTGGATCATGCAATACAGTCTGCCTTGCAATTGGAGAACTCTCACCAGTTCCTGGGTTCCATGTTCTATGGAACCTTCTGCTCAAGTTGCACAGATCTTAGTGTGTAGACTCCATAGAGTAAGATAAGGACTAGAGAGTTGCTGTCATTTTGGTGAATACATAATCAATCATTGGATTTGGTTGAGGATGAGAGGAACTGTAATTTCCAGCAGCCGACGGTCCAAAAATTGACTACTCACTTTATTGTATCTCCTCAGCATGGTGGGAAGCTAAGTGTGCTAACTCAGGCCGAGATTACACTGCAGCTGATTAAAGTGATCATCTGGTTTTATCGAACAGATTTCCATTGAAGCCTATGGAGAAATTTGTAGATAAAACCATCGATAGAAGTTATCAACAGTAATACAATCCAGACCTCAGTATTCTGTCAAACTACTATACATGTAAGAGCTCAACATTGTGTGAACCTGTCTGTGAGCAAAACGCATTCTAGAAAGTTAGTTTTCTAAAAAACTCAGGATTTTGTGACTATACAAAGAGTACTACCGTGAGTGTTACCATGAGTTCCTGAGTCCTCACTTATATCAGAAGGGAAAACAAGTATAGTTATTATTTAATCCCTTGGGTGCTTAAGAGGTATCCAGTGATCTGCAAGACCAATGGTATACAGAGTTACCTAGTATCCAATGGCTTAACCCCTTAACCACCTCCTGATCCTGGGGGGGGGGCATTAAGACCCATGGTACCTTTTTCTCAATGAATTTGGAGATGGCAGGGTGGCGTGCAACCACACTGCCGTCCCATAATTCCATGACCTGCCAGGGCCTTCACTGGTGTTTAAAGTCCAGACCAGCGTGATGGTCCTGGCTCGTCATGTGACGTTAAGGAGTTAAGGGAGTCCCGCTACTTTATACTTTGCCTATGAATCAACAGTGGCTTAACTCTATGAGTCCTAGAGGGGTGCGCAACACATTGCAAAGCCCTTTTAACCTCTGGGATTCAAAGGGTTAATTCAACCCTGTTTCTCCCTGGTTCTGCAATTTATATGCGTTCTGATAACTTTGGCCTTGATCTCCCTTTTTTCCTGCAGCTCACCAGCCAGGATAAGTCCCGTGTTGTTATACAGAGGTCCTTGTATAAACACAATATAGAGTCGTGTCAGCCTGATGACTTCCAGCTGGTGCAGTTGCTCTCTGAGGGCAAAGGTGAGGGTTGATATTACAGACGGGTAGCACAAGTGTTAATGTCACAGCAGAAGCCATGTTTTTGGTTTGTGCTGAGAAAACATACCGTGCACTTCAAGACATAACGTATAACCACCATTTAACTTCATCTAAGGGGGCATCAGATTTGGGCATTTGCATCTAGTGGAGTATTGCAGCTGTACAAACAGTACAAGGTACATCATGTAACAACATAGCAGAAGTGTACTGACACAGTAGCATCGCACTGTTACATAAGAGCAATAGATCCTGAGTGTGTTCTAGCACACATGTTCTCAGCCCATGCCCTCAGTGGCCAATAACAGGCCAGGACTTAGGGATTTCTCTGCTAGAGCACAAGTGTGTTGATCAGAGGCTCAGTCATATTGATTAACTCACCTGTGCTCTAACAAGGATATCATCAAATCCTGGCCTGTTAGTAGCCACTAAGGGCTCGGAGTGAGAACCACTGTTCTAGTAGGTGTGCATAATTAGGATTTATTTACTGTGCATTAGTGTGTGCATGGGTCTGTTTCATTTGTGTGTTCATGTGTATGTGTGTGTGTGTGTCCATGAGTGTGTTTATATGAAAATATTTTGTGTTGATGTGTATTGGGTATGTTTGCTGTGTACATGTGTGAGAATGTTTTCTGTGTGTGTGTCTGTCTGTGTATTTGTGCGCATAAGGGTGTATCTTCTGTTCATGTGCATGGGGAATGTTGTGTGTATTTATTTGTTTGCATGTGTGATATATGTTTGCTTGTGTGAGATATATATATATATATATATATATATATATATATATATATATATATATATATATATATATATATAATGCCAGGTTCTTGTGATGTTAAAGAATGAGACAAATATAAATCATGTCAGAACTTTTTCCACCTTTAATGTGACCTATAACGTGAACAATTCAATTGCAAAACAAACTGAAATCGTTGAGGGGAAAAAAACACCTCACAATAACTTGGTTGCATAGGTGTGCACACCCTCTTATAACTGGGCATGTGGCTGTGTTCAGAATTAACCAATCACATTCAATATCATGTTAAATAGAAGTCATTACACACCTGCCATCATTTAAAGTTACTCAGATTAATCACAAATAAAGTTCAGCCGTTCTAGTAGGATTTTCCTGACATTTGTTTAGTTGCATCTCAGAGCAAAAGCCATGGTCCGCAGAGAGCTTCCAAAGCATCAGAGGGATCTCATTGTTGAAAGATATCAGTCAGGAGAAGGGTACAAAAGAACTTCCAAAGCATTAGATATACCATGGAACACAGTGAAGACAGTCATCATTAAGTGGAGACAATATGGCATAAAAGAGACATTACCAAGGACTGGACGTCCCTCCAAAATTGATGAGAAGACGAGAAGAAAACTGGTCAGGGAGGCTTCCAAGATTCCTACAGCAACATTAAAGAAACTGCAGGAATTTCTGGCAAGTACTGGCTGTGTGCTACATGTGACAACAATCTCCCGTATTCATCATATGAATGGGCTATGGGGTAGGGTGGCAAGACCGAAGCCTTTTCTTACAAAGAAAAACATCCAAGCCCGGCTGAAGTTTGCAATAACAAACATCAAGTCCCCCAAAAGCATGTGGGAAAATGTGTTATGGTCTGGTGAAACCAAGGTTGAACTTTTTGGCCATAATTCCAAAAGGTATGTTTGGCGCAAAAACAACACTGCACATCACCCAAAGAACACCATACCCACAGTGAAGCATGGTGGTGGCAGCATCATGCTTTGGGGCTGTTTTTCCTCAGCTGGAACCAAGGACTTAGTCAGGGTGGAGGGAATTATGAACAGTTCCAAATACCAGGCAATTTTGGTATAAAACCTTCAGGCGTCCGTTAGAAAGATGAAGAGGAAGTTCACCTTTCAGCACGACAACAACCCAAAGCACACATCCAAATCCACAAAAGCATGGCTTCACCAGAAGAAGATTAACATTTTGGAATGGCCCAGCCAGAGCCCAGACCTGAATCCAAATGAACATCTGTGGGGTGATCTGAAGAGGGCTGTGCACAGGAGATGTCCTCGCAATCTGACAGATTTGGAGCACTTTTGCAAAGAAGAGTGGGCAAATATTGCCACGTCAAGATGTGCCATGTTAATAAACTCCTACCCAAAAAGACTGATTGCTGTTATAAAATCAAAAGGTGCTTCAACAAAGTATTAGTTTAAGGATGTGTACACCTAGGCAACCAGGTTATTGTGAGTTTTTTATTTTTCCCCCTCAACAATTTCAGTTTGTTTTGCAATTGAACTGTTCATGTTATAGGTCACATTAAAGGTGGAAAAAGTTCTGACATGATTTATCTTTGTCTCATTCTTTAACATCACAAAACAACCTGATATTTTAACAGGGGTGTGTAGAATTTATATAGCTGCTGTATATACTAGTGATGTGGGATGGCGTTGATCATTGGGGGGTACGTGTGTGAAATGTAGACACACTGATAAACACAGACATATGCAACACATGTATCCTGTCTGTGTGCATTGTGTATTAATACCTCTTTTCTGTTCACTCTCCACAGAACTGACCATCCCGGACACTGCCAATGTTTACTACGCTATGAACACATCGGCCAATTTTGACTTTGTCCTGAGACGGAGAGCAAGAGTTAGCTGAGGTCCAGCCATCTGAGGCCCAATGCCCTCTCTCAAAGACTCCAACTATATACCATCAAACTGAGACTTCTTATAGATTCCAGAGACAAATACACACACTCTGGTATCAATACAGATTGGAAGAGACAAATACACACACTCTGGTATCAATACAGATTGGAAGAGACAAATACACACACTCTGGTATCAATACAGATTGAAAGAGACAAATACACTCTGGTATCAATACAGATTGGAAGAGACAAATACACACACTCTGGTATCAATACAGACTGGAAGAGACAAACACACACACTCTGGTATCAATACAGATTGGAAGAGACAAATACACACACTCTTTTATCAATACAGATTGGAAGAGACAAATACACTCTGGTATCAATACAGACTGGAAGAGACAAACACACACACTCTGGTATCAATACAGATTGGAAGAGACAACTACACACACTCTGGTATCAATACAGATTGGAAGAGACAAATACACACACTCTGGTATCAATACAGATTGGAAGAGACAAATACACACACTCTGGTATTGATACAGACACATTATGCTACACAAAGAATGACACACACACTGACTGATGCACAAACAGATACACACAAAATTATACACTAATACAGATTCACACATACACACAGATAAACACACAGTCACACACAGATACTGACACACACACAGACTGAAACACACAGACTGACACACACACACAGATACAGACAAAATTATACACACTCATACACACAGATAAACACACACAGATACGCACAAACATAGATACAAACACACACATACAGTATATATAAACACACACACAGAAACACACGGATACTCACAAGGTAACACACATACAAATGGATAAACACACACATATACAGATACACACACATAAAGACAAATAATGATACACAAACACACACACACTCAAACACACAGCTACAGACACACGCACAGACTGATAAACATACACAAGCATGCACAACACACATACACAGACTAATACACACATGCACACACACAAACATAGACACACACATACATTACTGTCCAGACTGATACGTACCATACTTTGCCCTACAGACCTATAGAAGTAGAAGTGGTAAAGGGCTGAGTGCTTTTACTGCGTATGACACTTCTGAGGATCAGCTAAGAACTGTGCAGGGGATATATGCCAACCGATGGGGTAGTTTTCAGGAGGTCTTATATATATATATATTTATGTGTTTGTATATATACTGTCAATGAACACAGCCCCATTAACCCTATGTGTACCTACATGGTGCTCTGTACACTGTATTGACCAAATAGTAGCTTCCTTTGTATTTTTTCATTTAATCCTTTGAGTGAGAAGTGGTGTACAGTTTAATGTGTGCCTCGCATGGCGCTCACAGGGTTAATGAGCACATAAAGGAACAGGAATCACACATTTGAGGCTGTGGTGGCCTGAAGACATCATGGGCTCATCATGTAACGTATCTTAATTTCCACACCAAAACGTGAACTGCTGCTTTAACCCTTTGCGTGCCAGAGGGGTATGCAGCACATTGCTTTGCAATGCTTTGCGCGCCCCTCTGGCATTCAAAGGGTTAAATCAGCCTCTAAGGTTCTTATGCTCAAAGGAAAAGTGGAGGAATTTTGGGGCAAACCAACGGCACTGTAGGGGAGAACTATAAAAAAAAAAAACAAAAAAAAAAAACCAAATTGATTTAAATAGGATTTTTAACCACTTGAATGCTGGAGAGAGGTCTCCACCGCATTGCAACACAGGGCATTGGAAACTTCTCCAGCATTCAAGGACAGGGGCCAGATTTCCCAACAGCCACAGTAGGGAACTGCCTTGAGCTCCAAATATTGAGGGCGGTGCCTCAGCTGTGATGGCCACACCCACATTCTGAATTGTGGGTGTGGCCATAGAAATCTCAATTTCCCTGCTTTTTACCACTTTGCAGGCTATTATTTGACCCTTTGTATGCTAGAGAGATGTCCAGCGCATTGCAAAGCATGGATTCAATGCATTGGATACCTCTTTAGAAATCAATGTGTTAAAACTTTTTCTTGTCCTTGCTTGTTATAGGCCACGGGGTATTTTCTGTGCCAGTTAAAAAGTGAATGGGACCAGGGGGTGGGGTCATGTGCCTTGTCTAGGGGAGAGTGGGATGTAAATCAGACCCTGTTCAAGGGGTTAAAAAAGCAACATTTTGGAGCATGTTGGACACCCTTCTGGTACTCAAATGGTAATGCCCTTGGCTGCTAGATACTTTTCTCTCAAAGTGGAACTGTCACCTTCCCTAAACTCCTACCCCTCCCAATACCTTTATATGGCTTTCATGTAGTAAAACGCCCCATTTAATTTTTTGATAATAATTCATACATATGTAAAAAAATACCTCCTTCCAACAGTGGATCCAGGAGGGAGAGCGCGGCCATCTTGCATATGTTTTAAAATATTGGCAGCTCTCCCTCTTCACCCCTTAACAACCCTCGACGGTCATAGCACGTCATGGGTAGATCTGACTTAACCCCCTTGCGTCCTGTGACGTACCCGGACTGTCACGCTGATCCGGCACTTACTTACGTCACGTACTTTTACTCACAGCGCTCCTGCAGGAGCGCGGTGAGTAATACCGGGGACTGAAATTGATCGCTCCAAGACCGGAGCGATCTCTCTCAGTCCTTCGTTCGACGTGCCGCCCCACGTGATCAGACACATGGGACGGCACGTCGAACTCGCCTATCTGGTCCTTAAAGGACCAGACACCCCGGGACAGCTGTTCCTTAAGGGGTTAATGACCCATGACGTACTATAACAAGGAATTCTGAAGGGAGCAGCAAGGGACACTTTATAACATAACTAGTTGAAGAGCCCGTTACACGGGCCACAGTGCCACTGCCAGCCGGTTGCGGGGTAGTCATGCACAGTAGAGACTGCCCACGCTGCGGCTGATACAGTGCCAGCCAGTCACGGTGCAGTCGTTACACATGTTTCAGTGAATTATTATATAGGATTACACATGAACTAGTCATGGTACAGTATTGTAATAATGCTCTGCATGGTAGAAAGTCTGTGATGAATGATCGAAGCTTAATTTATGTAGAAACATTACTGTCTATTTAACCCTTTTAGTGCTAGAGGGGTACTCGGGGCATTTGCAGAGGGTTAAAACAGAAACTATAGGCCACTTTAAATGTTGATTTACAGCCGTCTAATTTTGTTAGAGTTGAAAGTTCCACTTGAAGGAGTTAAGTCCAATTAAAATCACGGAGAATTTTCAGTTCTTCACTTTGGTGCAATTTGCTCCAAAATTGCATTTCTATTGAATCTGGTCCCAAAAACCATTGTGTGCAGCGTGTACAAGTTTATACACTTCACTAGGGCATGGTGATCAAAAGTGTCACACCACAAATGGGAGCTACTCACCCTGCGGACCAAATACAGGCATGGATACCATTGCAGTTGATAAATTTATCTAGGATTTATCTACCAATTTCTTCATAGACTCCAATGGAAATCTGTTCTATACAGCAAAAACAGCGATCACACTTCTCAGCTGCAATGTAATCTAGGCCAGTTACAAACCACCACTAACAACCAAATATTATGACCACTAATGTGTTCTTCAGTATAACTTAATGACCAAATAAATGTGACCACTAACAAGTCAATAAAAAGCACTTTAATAAGAAATTATTGTGAGTCTGAGTTGTGTATGTTGGAAAGTGTCAGGTCTTCATGGCTTGGATTCCACTGCAGTTAGTAACATCAATGAGTTTCTTCTACATATTTCTCCATGGACTTCAAGGGGAGTCTCTTACGAAACAACAGTTCATAACCCTTTATTTTGCCTTTACATATACTTCAAAAACATATCTACAATAAAAATGCCTATATTTTTCTTTTTCATCTTATATGTCTCTGATAATGAGCTGCTTGGATATTAGTTTTCAGAGAGCTTTTCAGTTGATAGACCAAAAAAAAAACAAAAAACAAACCCAGGATGTAATACAACATCACTCTGCCTGCAGCACTGAATGCTCTGTGTGATGTAATACAGTGTACACTCTTTTTGCAGCACTGGATGCTCTGTGTGATGTAATACAACATCACTCTCCCTGCAGCACTGAATGCTCTGTGTGATGTAATACAGTGTACACCCTTTTTACAGCACTGAATGCTCTGTGTGATGTAATATGTCACTCTTCTTGCAACACTGAATGCTCTCTGTGATATAATACAATGTTACAGTCTCCCTGCAGCACTGAATGCTTTGTGTAATATAATACAATGTTACACTCTTTTTGCAGCACTGAATGCTCTGTGTGATATAATACAATGTTACGCTCTCCCTGAAGCATTGAAAGTTCTGTGAGATGTAATATAATAGAATGTTACATTTTCCCTGCAGCACTGAATGCTCTGTGTGATTTAATGCAATGTTCACTCTTTTTTTCCAGCACTGAATGCTCTGTGTGATGTAATACAATGTTATATTCTCCCTGCAGCCCTGAATGCTCTGTGTGATGTAATACAATGTTACACTGTCCTTGCAGCACTGGATGCTTTGTGTCATGTAATACAATTTTACAGTCTGTCTGCAGCACTGAATAATATGTTTGATGTAATACAGTGTTACACTCTCCCTGCAGCACTGAATACTGTGTGTGATATAATACAATGTTGCACTCTGCCTGCAGCACAGAAAGTTATGTGTGATGTAATAAAATGTTACTCTATCCCTGTAGCACTGAATGCTCTGTGTGATGTAATACAATGTTTCACTCTCCCTGCAGCACTGCACACTCTCTGTGATGTAATACAATGGTACAGTCTGTCTGCAGCACTGAATGCTTTGTGTGATGTAATCATACCTGGGAACTTTACATTGATGTCCACCCGGAAGGGAGCCCTCTGGTTCAGCAGGGGGTGAGAATAATGACGCAAATTGCGTCAAAAACGGGTGGGACTTGACGCATGCAGGGGCGGGAGAGGGCTTAAAGGTGTGAGACAGAGCTGAAAAGAAGGCTGGGGAAGGAGTTACAATGGGGGAAACAGCGGGAGTGGGTAGAGTTTCAATAGAAACTCCCCACATCCGGAGGAATCAGCCTCTGCCCCGGAGACCCGGTAAAACAGTGTCAAAACCAGAGTCTCCGGGGCAAATCTGGAGAGTTCCCAGGTATGGATGTAATAGAATGTTACACTCTCCCTGCAGCAATTAATGTTCTGTGTGATGTAATACAATATTACACTCTCCTTGCAGCACTGAATGCTCTGTGTGATGTCATAGGATGGTACACTCTGCCTGAAGCACTGAATGCTGTGTGATGTAATAGAATGTTACACTATCCCTGAAGCACTGAACACTCTGTGTGATATAATACAATGTTATACTGTCCCTGCAACACTGAATGCTCTGTGTGATGTAATGCAATATTATACTATCCCTGCATCACTTAATGCTCTGTGTTATGTAATACAATATTGCACTCTTTCTGCAGCAATGAACACTCTTTGTGATGTAATACAATGTTACACTCTCCCTATAGCACTGAATGCTCTGTGTGATGTAATACAATTTTACACTCTCCCTGTAGCACTGAATGCTGTGTGATATAATACAATGTTACACTCTTCCTGCATCACTGAATGTGCTGTGTGATGTAATACAATGGTATACTCCCCCTGTAGCACCTCTGTGTGATGTAAAGCAATATTATACTATCCCTGCAGCACCCAATGCTCTGTGTAATGTAATACAATGTTACACTATCCCTGCTGAATGTTTTGTATGATGTAATACAATGTTGCACTCTCTCTGCAGCACTGAATGCTCAGTGTGATGTAATACAATGTTACAGTCTATCTGCAGCAGTGAATGCTCTGTGTGATGTAATACAATGTTACAGTGTGTCTGCAGCACTAAATGCTCTGAGTGATATAAAACAGTGTTACGATACACTCTCCCTGCAGCACTGAATGCGCTGTGTGATGTAATACAATGGTATACTCCCCCTGTAGCACCTCTGTGTGATGTAAAGCAATATTATACTATCCCTGCAGCACCCAATGCTCTGTGTAATGTAATACAATGTTACACTATCCCTGCTGAATGTTTTGTATGATGTAATACAATGTTGCACTCTCTCTGCAGCACTGAATGCTCAGTGTGATGTAATACAACGTTACAGTCTATCTGCAGCAGTGAATGCTCTGTGTGATGTAATACAATGTTACAGTGTGTCTGCAGCACTAAATGCTCTGAGTGATATAAAACAGTGTTACGATACACTCTCCCTGCAGCACTGAATGCGCTGTGTGATGTAATACAATGGTATACTCCCCCTGTAGCACCTCTGTGTGATGTAAAGCAATATTATACTATCCCTGCAGCACCCAATGCTCTGTGTAATGTAATACAATGTTACACTATCCCTGCTGAATGTTTTGTATGATGTAATACAATGTTGCACTCTCTCTGCAGCACTGAATGCTCAGTGTGATGTAATACAACGTTACAGTCTATCTGCAGCAGTGAATGCTCTGTGTGATGTAATACAATGTTACAGTGTGTCTGCAGCACTAAATGCTCTGAGTGATATAAAACAATGTTACGATACACTCTCCCTGCAGCACTGAATGCGCTGTGTAATGTAATACAATGTTACACTCCCCCAGAAGTACTGAATGCTCTGTGTGATGTAAAATAATATTTCACCCTGCCTGCAACACTGAATGCTCTGTGTGATGTAATACAATGTTACATTCTTCCTGCAGCACTGAATGCTCTGTGTGATGTAATACAATGTTACAATCTTCTTGCAGGACTGACTTCTCTGTGTGATGTAATACAATGTTACATTCTCCCTGCTGCACTGAATACTCTTTGTGATGTAAAACAGTGTTTCACTCTCCCTGTGTGACATAATGCTCTGTGTGATTTGAATGCTCTGTGTGATGTAATGCAATTTTACACTCTCCATGCAGGACTGAGTGCTCCATGTGAAGTAATATAATGTTACATTATTCTTGAACATTGAATGTTCTGTGTGACGTAATACAATGTTAAATTAAACTCTCCCTTCAGGACTGAATGTTCCTTGTGATGTAATACAATGTTACACTCTCCCTGCAGCATTGAATGCTCTGTGTGATGTAATACACTGTCCCTGAACATTGCATGTTCTGTGTGATGTAATACAATGTTACATTAAACTCTCCCTGCAGGACTGAATGTCCTTTGTGATGTAATACAATGTTACACTCTCACTGAAGCACTGAATGCTTTGTGTACTAAATGCTGTGTGATGTAATACAATGTTACACTCTCCCTGCAGCACTGAATGCCATGTGTGATGTAATACAATAAAATACTGTCCCTGCGGCAGTGAATGCTCTGTTTGATGTAATACAATGAAACACCGTCCCCACAGCAGTGAATGCTCTGTGTGATGTAATACACTGTTACACCCTCCCTGTGGCACTGAATACTCTGTGATGTAATGCAATGTTACACTCTGCAGCCATGAATGCTCTGTGTGATGTAATACAATGTTACATTACCCTCTTCCTGCAGCACTGAATGCTCTGTGTGATGTAATACTTTTCAGTCTGTCTGCAGCACTGAGTACTATGTGATGTAATACAGAGTTACATTCTTCTTGTAGCACTGAATGCTCTGTGTGATGTAATACAATGTTACATTTTGCGTGCAGCACTCAATGCTCTGTGTGATGTAATACAATGTTACGCTCTTCTGACAATCTGTCTGCAGCACTGAACACTCTGTGTTATGAAATATAATGTTAAATTTTCCCTGAGCACTGAATGCTCTGTATGATGTAATAAAGTGTTCTGTGTGGTGTAATACAATGTTGCCCTCCCTTTGCAGCACCCACTTTTCTGTGTGATTAATGCAATTTTAAAATCTGCCTTTATCAATGAATGCTCTGTGTGATGTGATATTATATTACTCTCTCCATGTAATATTCTACTAAGCTGTTTCAAAATCATGTATTTGTTATAAAGAGACAGTGGCACATCAAGAGTTGGTGACTGAAATTGTACTGTATTTTTTTGCTGTGGTTTTACCAAATGTTTTATTCAGAGGCAAAATGATTTTGTCCTCTCTTGCATTACCTCCCCTTTTTAGATACAAGCCTATTGTTGCTTGCTTTTATTACTGCTGTGTGGCATTGGGCACTATTGCCAAGTACTGCTAAATCCCAGTGAGTGTCATAGAATGTTGTACTATGCATGTGCAGTGAATTAGTCATTTTAAACCATAAGACATAATAAAATACTATTTGCTCTTTCTTTTGCTGAGCATTATGCTAGTCCATGGGTAGGTGGCCTTTGGCCCTTCAGCTGGGTTGGAATGATGGGAGTTGTAGTTCCCAAGAGCTGAAGAGCAACAATCACCAAGACTAGGGCAAACCAAGCGGACCATATCGGACAAGTAAAAATGTGAAATGCTTGAGAGATCTGTCTAGCATTCTAGTGTGTTATTGTGCCAGACACTCAATGCAGATCAAGTGACCTGTCTGGCTGCCAGTCATCGGTTAACCCTTTGCATTGCAATGCATTGCGTACCCCTCTGACACTCAAAGGGTTAAGGTATCAATATGAAAATGGGAAAAAAACATGTCTATGCGTCTATTCAGAATAATATTTTTTTTTTTATTATTATTCTGAATAGACGCAGCATATATGTATATTATTATTGACAACCACTCAGAACCTAGTTGCACTCTGTCTGCAACAATAAGAACACAGACAGGGGAGAAGGAGATACAACAAAGGAAAACTCCTCTTAAACAAATACTGGCAACATCAAATACCAGTTGGACGAAAATATAACAGAATGGACCACTGCCTGAAAGAGGGGGAAGGAAAAACCCCCAGGTGTTGCACTCTGCCCACGATAAAAAATAAAAGACAGGAGAGTTGAGAACTGACACTTTGCTCTAAAGAGGTGTAAGCATTACAGGCAACACACCGTGTCCGTGATGGACTAGAGGAGATGGGAGAGCTGAGAACGGACCTCTGCTTGATAGAGGGATAAGCGCCACAGGCACTGGACACTGCCCGCGACAAAGTATAAAAGAGGATTTTAGTCTTACCTGTTAAATCCTTTTCTCTTAGTCCATACAGGTTACTGGTAACTTTGGGTAGGCGATGCACCCCTTTAACTAGGCAGGAACAATTCTAGAAATGACTGCAGGGGGTGGAGCCTACCTTCCCCCCTTGGCTGCAGCTAGCCATTCAGCTCCAATAAGATTTGAGACACTAACTATTGACTAGATACTAGAAGGGAAAGAAGATTCCTGTGAGCATGACCCCGAAGGTCCCCCACTGTCTGCCACAGGAGATCCAAGCATGGTTTCTTGACAGGGTGGGAGACCAGTAACCTGTATGGACTAAGAGAAAAGGATTTAACAGGTAAGACTAAAATCCTCTTTTCTCTGTTGTCCAATACAAGTTACTGGTAACTTTGGGATGTCCAACCATTGAGTTTCCCAGAGGTGGGAAGTAAGACAGGGACCAGACGCAAGGCCCCCAACGTCACCAGCGCGTATATGAACCATCAGATCAGAGATAGCCCAACAGCAATAAAGTGTCAATGGACACTGAACTAGAGCCAACTGGGCTCAAAAGTGAAGGAAGGACCAGGAACAAAAGAAAATCCTAGACAGGGAAAACTATCTCCAGGATTTTCCTCCCAAAGCTGGTGTCTGCCGATGCCAACACATCAACACGGTAGTGCTTCGAAAAGGTGTGCACAGATGACCAAGAGGCAGTCTTGCACAACTGATCAGCAGAGGCCTGATTCTTGTAAGCCCAAGAGGCCCCAATAGATCGAGTAGAATGAGCCATGAACCTGAAAGGGACAGACTTCTTCCTCAGCTCATAAGCCTTACGAATAGTGGACTTGATCCAGGACACAATAGTCACTTTGGATGCAGGTCTTCCTGCCCTGGGACCCTCAGGAATGACGAACAGCGCGTCTGATTTCCTGAAAGACTCAGTGCGATGTACATAAAACTTGAAACAACACACGACGTCTAACAAGTGGAGATCCTTCTCCTTGTCAGAGGTGGGGTCAGGGCAGAAAGAGGGCACCACAATCTCCTGATTGACGTGGAACTCCGAAACCACCTTAGGGAGGAACTCCCGAGAGGTCTGAAGCACCCAGAACCAGATTAAGATCCCACTGAGAAGCAGGATCCTTAAAGGCAGGGCGAGTATGAGCTATGCCCTGGAAAAACACCTTGACATCAGGAAGGATAGCAATGCACCTCTGAAAGAAAACAGAGCAGAAGTCTGAACCTTAAGGGAACTCAAACTGAGGCCCTTATCCACACCGTCCTGCAAGAAGGCCAGGACAGTGGGCAGATCAAATTCTTGAGACAAGTCCCTATCGGCACACCAAGATAGAAAGGTCAGCCAGACACAATGGTAGGCCTTTGAGGAAACTGACTTGCGAGCACTAAGCATGGCAGCCACAACACCAGAAGAAAAACCTTTCTTCTTCAATATTGAGGATTCAATTTCCAAGCCGTCAAGGATAGGCAATGAACGTCCTCTTTCCACAAGTAACCCTGGAGGAGAAGATCTGGACGGGAGGGGAGTCGGACCGGCTCCGCCGCTGACAGATCCAGAAGCTCCGGAAACCAAACTTGTCGAGGCCAGTACGCAGCAACCAGAATGACTGGACATCGCTCCAGTCTCAATTTCCGTAACCCCCTGTGCAACATAGGAAGGGGAGGGAAGATGTAAGCCAGAGGAAATAACCAAGGAATGGACATGGCATCCACTGCCAAAGCTAGAGGATCCCTCCAGCGAGAACAGAACCTTGGAACTTTCCGGTTGTGTCTTGTCGCCATCAGGTTGATGCAAGGAAGACCCCACTTCTGAACAATGAGGTTGAACACCTCTGGATGCATTCCAATACATTGATGGGAAGGAGAGATTCCTCCGGAGATCACCATCCCTGAGCACTTTGGCGACCCGGGACCGCTCCCCAGCCAGAGAGGCTGGCATCCGTCGTCACCGTGGTCCAGACGGATATCAGGAAGGACTTGCCCTTCAGGAGATTGGAGAGGTCGAGCCACCACGACAAACTCAGTAACACATGAAGAGAAAGGGATACTGACATCTGCAGAAGGTCCAGCTAACCCTTGCATACTTGGATCACAAACTGCTGGAGCTCCCTGGTGTGAGCCCTGGCAAAGGGGACTGCTTCCATGGCGGAGATGAATTTCCCCACCAGAGAGGATAGCTTCTTGGCTGGAACTGTATCTTGAGCTAGAACAGCCGAAACCCTGTGTGCGATCTGGTGAGCCACTTCCTCCGTGAGAAGCACCATGCTCTGCTAAGTGTCAAAGAGAAGGCCCAGGAAGACCAGACGCTGAGACGGAACAAGATCCGACTTGTCCAAGTTGATGATCCACCCATGATGGGTGAGAGCGTGAATGCAGTCCTGAACCTGCTAACGAAGGAGTTCCGCAGAGGTGGCTTTCAGAAGCAGGTCTTCCATGTATGGAGTAACTCTGATGCCGTCCCGGTGGAGGATGAACACTAAGGCTCCCAGGACACGGTTGAAGATCTGAGCCGCTGTAGTCAAACCAAAGGGAAGAGCTGAGAACTGAAAATGCCCTTGGTCACAGGCAAATCTGAGATACTGCCAGCTCTATGGATGGATGGCGATATGTAAATACGCGTCCTGAAAGTCCAGAGAGGCAAGAAATTCCCCCGGGGACATGACAGCGTCCTTAGGGACTCCTGGTGATAATGAGACCAGATCACAAAAGAATTGAGAGCTTTCGAGTCCAGAACTGGACTACAACTGCCGTTCTTCTTGGACACTACAAAGAGGTTTGAGTAAAAACCTGTACCTCTGTCCTGAACTGGAACAGGTTCCAGAACATCCTTGTCCAGAAGAGACTGGATAGCGCCGTAGAAGAGACAGCGTTTTTCCATGCCCTGGGGCGTATGAGAGGGGAAAAAGCAAAAGGGAGGAATAGAAGCAAAAGGGATCCTGTACCCTTCCGCCACTACTTGTAAAACCCACAGGTCCACCACTGAATCCTCCCAAATGCTGTGATAGTGACGAATACGACCACCCACAGCTGAATGGGGACCCGGGTTCAGCAAGTCATGCTGGAGAAATCTTGGAAGCCTTGGGCTTGGAGGAGACCTTAGGCTTCCATTGCTGTTTGGGCTTGGAGGAGACACGTGGAGCTGTGGGAACCGCCTGGTTCACCGGACATGTCTCAAACTGAAAACTCAAAGGGTTGCTCACCTTTCCTGCAGATCTTCTGTCTTCAGGTTACCATGTAGTAAGAAGTAAGCTCAGTGGCCAACTCCTGAGGAAGCACTTGGAATCAAGATTTTCTTCCCAGGGCTTAAGGTCCACAAAAAGCATCTGGATACTGAGCTAGCCTCATCTAAGGACATTGTCAGTTATGGTAATCCGCCTAATGGTGGTATTCCATATCTAACAGAAAAATATAAAAGTTTCTAAAACTATAGCAGAACAAATCTTTCTGGAGCTAGTTGGATAGCTGCAGCCTAGGAGAGAAGGTAGGCTCCTCCCCCTGCAGTCATTTCTAGAATTGTTCCTGTCTACTTAAAGGGGCGGATCTCCTACCCAAAGTTACCAGTAACTTGTATTGGATGACAGAGAAAAGACGGGATAGCCGGTAACAGAAGCAGCAATTTTGCAGTAATCTGCTTAAAGTGTTTTACCTATCTGATGAACTGTATTTAAGCTGAGATGTTTGAAGTATATGATTGTGATATAGTATAAGAAAGATTGTACGAACTTAATAGTGTTACACACGAAGGATCACAATAAAGAGTCCTTAAAGGAGAAGTTTGGACACTCCTATATTATACCACAAATATCTGCTGCTGAAGATTCACACAGGAGTTATTACTGGAATTTTATTTATTGGATGTTTTTAAATTTGATTATGGTACCTTAATTTTTATAAACAATATTGGTGAATTATATATATTTTATTATTGTCTATTTGATGTTGTCCATCCCACAATAAATAGTTAATATCATTTATAGGAGTTTAGCAAGCGCTCTTCATTTTTTCTTGTTTGTTTTATTTATGTTTAGACTGAGTACAGCACCTCAGACTTTTGAATAGTAGCTGCTTGGGACATTTGATATTGAACGGGTTTAGTTATCGTCTTCCATACTGAGGGACTCATGATATTAGTGCCAATTCCAGTCAAATTGTTCTGTTTATAAATATATATATATATATATATATATATATATATATATATATATATATATGTATGTAAAATAACAAACAAAATTAATATCTAGTAATACCTTTTTTATTGGACTAACAGAATTATGGATTGACAGGCTTTCGGGATAAACTCCCTTTCTCAAGTCTGAAGCATTTCTGAGCACAAGGATGCAGAATTCACAGTTAAAAAAGTTAATACAGTTAATAAATTGAATTAAAAGCTGTGTTTTTTGCTGGGGTTAACGCAGTGGGACTGCTGATAAGACAGGGACCAAGAGAAAATCCATATTCTTCTTGCAGAGGGTAGTAAATACCCTATGCAAGGCAGAGTGTTGGGGGGGGAGAGAAAGAGAAGAAAAATACAGGAGATAGTATGGGAGGGGAAAGAGTTAAAAAAATTGCATATATTAAGAATGCTACAATGCCAACAATTCAGTATGGGCATGCAGGCCTATATACAACTTGTGCCCATATAGGTAGCTATATACATACACACACACACACACACACATATATATATATATATATATATATATATATATCAGGGCTCAAAATTTCCACTCGCCACTAGTCAATGGCGAGTGAAAATTTAGCCCTGGCGAGTAGAAATTCAGCCCTGGTGGGTATGTTATGGCTTGCAGTGGCGAGTAACTTTTCAGGTCTGGCTAGTAGCAAATGGACTTCAAATTTTAAGCACTGTGTATATATATATATATATATATATATATAAATATATATGAGAAAAAAAAACAAAAGGAGAGAGCAACTATTTACCGTATATTCATTACGATTTATTATAAAAAATGACAATAAAAATATTCAGCAATACAGAATAATATTAAAATGCTATATCGGTATGTAAAATATTTCTTTGTGCTCCGGATCTCATTATTTTACATACTGATATAGTGTTTTAATATTATTCTGTATTGTTGAATTTTTTATTGTCATTTTTTTATAATAAATTAAATTGAATGTACGGTAAATAGTTGCGCTCTCCTTCTGGGTTTTTTCTTTTCTATATAATTCCACTGAAGAGTCCTTGGAGAGAAGCTATACTAGATACCGTTAAAATCTTATGATTAACCCCTTAACGACGGCTGCACACCATTCGGGTAGTCCGGAATCGAATGGGTAAAAAAAAAAAATGTTCCGTGGTCCTTAAGTGACCGCGCCGTGCATGCGCGGCCGGTCCTTAAAGGGTTAATAATTGACCACAGTGCACACAGAGCGCTGTGATTTTTTTTTTGATTAGCGAATATATATAGTATATATGTAATCCTTGATTTATTGTTAAAAACAGAAATGCATAAAAAGGGAACTAATACGAAGTAGAGAATTCAGAGAAAAACATTCACACGCACACGATTAATTTCACAAACTTTCCATTACACTGTCCCTATGCAGGTCTCTGATTGGCTGTTAGCACGTGGCCATAGCCCTGTCCCATAAAATACCCTCAAATGGATAGGCGTGCACACAAATACAGGAACGTGGGCAGCACGGGCGTCACCACAAACTTCCTTAAACTCTTCACCTCTAACATTATGACTTTTTAACCCTACTTTGTAAGCAGCTTTCTAAATTTCAGATACACTATCCAAAAATCCACATTGCATTGTTTAACCCTTTGTGTCCATTGAGCATTGCAATTCTTTGAAACCATTTCTAGAGTCTGTTGGGCTAATATGAATATTACAGATAAATAATATCACCTATAGATATCACTTTCTGTCTATCTCCAGGACATACTTTTAAATTAGAGAAATATCAATGTATTCTTCCCTGGTAAAATATTTTCTAAATAAAGTAAAATATCTGTGTCTATCTATCTAGCTATCTGTCTATCTAGATATCTACTGTCTTTCTTTGAAATGGAAGATGTTACAGAAAATTTCCAAAACATTAAAAGTCCCACTTAAATGAATATTTTTGTGTTTGTTTATGCCTTGTGGTAAGGTGACCAGATATTCCTTTAACCCCTTAACGACCCTTGACGGTCATAGTACGTCAAGGGTCGATTTGACTTAACGACCGATGACGTACTATGACCGTCATCGAGTTCCGGCCTCCCCCCGTGGCTGCACGCCGTTCGGGGAGTCCGGAACGCAACGGAGCAATAAAAAAAAATTGCTCCGTGGTCGTTAAGTCGCGTCCGCGTCCGGATTCCTTGGTCGTTAAGGGGTTAAATACTGGATGCTTATGAGCACTTCCTTCTGCAGGACCTCCCGGTGATCAGTGCAAACTTGCATTTAAAGGGATAGTAAAGTCCCCAAAAAAGTATCTTCTAAATGGTAGCTGCAATAAAAAAACATTTAATGTACTTAATCCTTTCTCTCAAACCATAACGGTTTGAGCGATATAAGAAAAAAGAGACCTCTGCTCCCTCCCCCTTCTCACACGTCTACTGTACAGCGGACGTCATGAGATCCTGCTTCCAGGACCAGACGCCGGCTCTTCAGGAGCGCTGTCATCTAGATATATAACTATAATTACTTCATCGGAATGGTCTACAACGTGTGCTTGCAAGCCAGGCTCACATTGTAGACCATACCGATGAAGTAATTATATCTAGATATCTAGATGACAGCGTTCCTGAAGAGCCGCCTACAGTCGGGCGACCGGATTCTGCCTCTGACAGCTTTACAGCTTGTCAGGCAGAAAGGGGAGGGAATGGAGGACTTTATTTTCTTATTTCTCTCAAACCATAACGGTTTGAGAGAAAGGATTAAGTACATTAAGTGTTTTTTTATTGCAGCTACCATTTACAGGATACTTTTTTTGGGACTTTACTATCCTTTTAAAGATCTGGACACTTTACCCTATGGCACATTAGGTTTGCTGCCAAATTGTTCCAGCCCTTCTTAGTACATTAGTTCAGTGTGTGCTCAGAAACACAGACATCCAGCTGTAACATAGTAACATAGTAACATAGTTGATGAGGCTGTAAAAAAGACATGTGTCCATCAAGTCCAGCCTATGCCAAAAAACACCCCTGTTGATCCAGAGGAAGGCAAAAAAAAAAACAAAACCCTCTGAAGCCATTTCCAATTAAGCCCCAAGTGGGTAAAAAATTCCTTCCTGACTCCAAATGGCAGTCAGATATTTCCCTGGATCAATATCCTATCTGCACTGAAGTAACCTGTCATAATTTTCAATATTGTTCTGTGCTAGATAGGCATCCATTTCTTTTTTTAAAGCAGTTGCATTATCTGCAAGTACAACATCCCGAGGCAAAGAATCCCATAGCTTTACCGCCCTTACTGTAAAGAATCTCTGCTTTTGTTTTAGTCGAAAGCGCTTTTCCTCTAGTCTTAATGGATGACCTCTCGTTCTTAGCTCAGCTCTTTGCGTAAATAATTAATTGGATAGTTCTTAGTACTGACCTTGAATGTATGTATAAATAGTAATAATATCACCCCTTCAGGTTTTTCCCTTATGCTCACTGAAGATTGTCCCTCTCTGTGATCCATCCGGACAGTATTGCTGCTCTGAGGTGAGCAGTGTTACATCAGTAAAAGGGGCGGTAGGTAGATATTTTATCATTCAATTACTCTTGAACTACAACTCTGACAGTATTGAAATAACACTGTACAAATTATACCCAAGATTTTACAAAAAATGTAAGTTCCTAACACGCACCCCAAAAAATGTGAGCCTCCATTGTCCTTCTCTATCCACCAACACGATTGAACCCTGAGGAGGCAGCCTGTGGATCTGTTCAGCCGGTGTTCATGCTTGCCTTTGCCACCTGCTTCCTCTACTGATGCTCTCCCTCCAAGATACTCAGCTTTTTTAGAAATTGCCCAAGTGCCCTGTCAGGACCTTTGAAGGGTGCAGAATCTGTGCATTGAAACCTGAAGGTCCTGACAGAGCCATCAGTAAAGGTAGTGGGCAGCAGAGGCAAGCATTCTGCCTGGTGAACAGATCAGTCGTGGAGGTGGGTAGAGAAGGACAACAGGGGCTCATAAATGCGATTTTGAGGAGGGGAAGAAAGGGATAACAGGGAGGAAAACATTTGTGGGTTTTTTTTTTAAATTTTAGTTTTTAACTCGTGTATAATATGCACCCCCCACACACACAATTCACAAAAGGTGAAATGGGGTAAAAATGTGCGTATTATAACTGAGATTTTATGGCAGTTGATGAGGCTGAAAAAATGTGTCACCCTATGCCATATTAACCCTTGTTGATCCAGAGGAAGGCAAAAAAAACCACTGAAGCCATCTCCAATTAAGCCTGAAGTGGGTAAAAAAAAGTGTTTTCTGACTCCAAATGGGAGATAGAGATTTCCCTGGATCAACATCATATCTGCTTTGAATCCAACTGTCATAATTCTAAATATTGTTCCAAGCTAAAAAAAGGTATCCATTACTGTCTTGAAAGCAGTTGCAGTATCTGTAAGATCAGCAGCCAGAGGCAAATAATTCCATAACTTTTCTGTCCTTACTGTAAAAAAACCCTGCCTTTGTTTAGTGAAAAGTGCCTTTCCTCTGGTCTTAAAGGGGAATGATATAAGTATATATCAGTATAATGATAAACAGAGCTTGCTATAAAGATAAATTCAAGGCACACCAGTACAAAGGGAAGCGTGAACGCGCTCCCTGGGACAGCTGGGAGGGATGTGGGAGGAGAATTACAGGACTGGGAAGTCCTACACCGCTGTGCCGAAGATTCAGTGTGCCGCAGATTGAGAAAGTGGCCATCATGAAGTGTGCATATCTTATGAAGTATGTAAGTGCAAGAAAAATAAAACATGATTCCTAATGCTATTTTAATAGTTAAGCACCTGGTAAAAAGTTTTTTAGAGGCAAAAGTTCCCCTTTAAATGGATAGTAATGTTTCAAAATAAAAGCAGCTCTAATTAATCATCATAGTATTTGGACTTTGGAGAGTGTTATTTCAATTCTGTCAGAGTTGTAGTTCATGAGTAATTCAGTGACAAAATATCCTCCTCCCGCCCCTTTTACTGATGTAACACTGTTCAGCCAGATCAGAAGGGAGGTGCCCAGGTAGACTGCAGAGAGGGACAATCTTCAATTAAGATAAGGGAAAAACCTGAAAAACCTGTCAAGAGGGGCAGGGCTTTCATTGTTCTCATAGGAAGAAGATTGTCACCTTCTGTTATCTGTCCAGTCTATGGACTGGATTCCACATCTGAGAAGAGATGGCTTACACTAGGTAAAAGGGGCGGGAGGGGAAACTTGGCTTGTGAATATCTCTCAAACCATAAAGGTTTGAGAGATAAGACTTATATCGCTCTTCATGTTTTTTTAATGCCTACAAAATAAAATAAAGATAAAACGAAGTATTACTATCCCTTTAATGGATGACCTTTTTTGTTTCCCTCTCAGTTCTTTCCACAGAGAGTTATTAGTATTGACCTTGAATATATGTTTAACTGGTAATCATATCACACCTTAGACATGTCTTCTCTAACGTAAACAACCCTGTTTGGTAGTTTATAACTCAGATCAACCAATCCCTTTTTCAGTTTTGTTGCAAGTCTCTGCACTTTTTCAGGCTCAGTAATATCTTTTTTAGAAATGGTACCCAAAACTGTACCTCATAGTCTAGATGAGGCCATACAAAGGATTTATATAGAGGTACAATTATATTAGGATCCCGTGCATCTACACCTCTTTTTATGCAGGATAGTACTCTATTTGCTCTTGCAGCAGCTGAGTGACACTAGACACTGCTGTGAAGTCTATTGTCTATAAGTACTACTAAATCCTTCTCTAACGAGGATTCCCCAAGAAGTTTCCCATTTAGTGTATATGTAGCAAGTTTCAACAGTCTAAAAAACATGACTTTGCATTTACCTTATTTCCCATTCTTATGCCCATTCACTCAGTTTATCTAAATCCTTCTGCAGATAAAAAAAACATCCAGCCCTGTATGTATTTCCTTACACAGCTTAGTGTCATTAGCAAGGATTGAGATGCTTCTTTCAATTCCCACTTCTAGATCATTAATAAACAAATTAAAAAGCATTGAGCCCAGAACTGAACCCTGTGGTACCCCACTTATAACTTTACACCAATTTGAAAAGCTTGCATTTACAACTCTCTGCGATCTATCATGTAACCACTTCTCAATCCATGTACAGATAACACCGCCCAAACCGAAGCCTTTTAAAGGTATAGTAATACTTCGTTTTATCTTTATTTTATTTTGTAGGCATTAAAAAAACATGAAGAACGATATAAGTCATATCTCTCAAACCTTTATGGTTTGAGAGATATTCACAAGCAAAGTTTCCCCTCCCGCCCCTTTTACCTAGTGTAAGCCATCTCTTCTCAGATGTGGAATCCAGTCCATAGACCAGACAGATAACAGAAGGGGACAATCTTCCTCCTATGAGAACAATGAAAGCCCTGCCCCCCTTGACAAGCTTTTCTGCTTTTTCCCTTATCTTAATTGAAGATTGTCCCTCTCTGCAGTCTACCTGGGCACCTCCCTTCTGCTCTGGGTGAGCAGTGTTATATCAGTAAAAGGGGCGGGAGGGGGATACTTTGTCATTGAATTACTCTTGAACTACAACTCTGACAGAATTGAAAGAACACTCTCCAAAGTCCAAATACTATGATGATTAATTAGAGCTGCTTTTATTATGAAACATTACTATCCCTTTAAAGGGATAGTATTACTTCGTTTTCATTTTGTATAAAATTGTTAAAGCGGAACTTTCTCCATAGGTAAAGTCGCCCTGCAATAATCAGGCAGGTGGTGACTAGCTTAATAATAGTTATAGTACCTCTCAGAACTACACGATTCTAAAAAAATCCTTAATCTTCTGAGACCGGAAGACAGGCATCAGCGCAGCGCATTAAGAAGCATTGCAGTGTGCCACAAGGTAACCGGAAGGGACTTACGTCACAGGCACTCAGACTGCGCTAACCTGGCCGTCAGTCTCGGAATATTAAGGATTTCTTTAATATCGTGTAGTTCTGAGAGGTAAGATAACTACTATTATGATTGTCGCCACCTGCCTATTTATTGCAATGCGACTTTTCCTATGGTGAAAGTGTAAAAAAACGAAATATTCCCATCAGTGTCTTTCTGCCCTCACTTCTATAATTATGAAAGCGGAACTACCACCCAACAAAATCTTTAGCTTAACTAAGTCCCCATCTGGCGCGTAGCTGCTTAGTAGCGCTAGTCGCCAGAATAATTACCTTATTTAATAGATTTCTACTCTCTTCTATGGCTGACAGTAGCACGGAGTGCAGACATCTTGCCATAGTGATGTCCGTGCGCCTGCGCTGTCAGTCCCAGCCGGGTCTAGGAGGCATTGCTAGGAGCCGATTGGCTCTAAAAGGGACTGACAGCGCAGGCGCATGGACATCACTATGGCAAGATGTCCGCGCTCCGTGCTACTGTCAGCCATAGAAGAGAGTAGAAATCTATTAAATAAGGTAATTATTCTGGCGACTAGCGCTACTAAGCAGCTAGTCGCCAGATGGGGACTTAGTTAAGCTAAAGATTTTGTCAGATGGTAGTTCCGCTTGAAGCTTTTGCCAGTTATAGTTTCCCCCAACTGCCCCTTTTTTGATACATCACCACTTCAGGTCTCAGCTCAGAAATCTGGTCCCGAGACTGTCTGGTGGCTCTTCAGCAGAGCCGAAATAGTATTATATAGAAAGAAATACTTCACTGGAATGGTCTACAAAGTGTGCTTACAAACCAGGCACGCTTTGTAGGCCATTCCAATGAAGTATTTCTGTCTATATAATGCTATTTCGTCTCTGCTCTGCTGAAGAGCCGCCGGCCGTTCCCAGGACCTGATTTCTGAGCCGAGACCTGAAACGTTGATGTATCAAAAAGGGGCGGTTGGGGGAACTATAAGTGGCAAAAGCTTAATAATTATAGAAGTGAGGGCAGAGAGATACGGATGGGATGATTCAGTTTTTTACACTTAACGATTTTATTCAAAGTGAAAACGAAGTATTACTATCCCTTTAATTTATGCTGTAACTAGCGAGGTCCCCAATGCACCCAATGTGGAGTTTTACTTGTACCCTATGGTGCAGTTGGTACACTCCAGAATTGCTCCTCTCAATATGAAGAGTCTAGGGATCGTGGCAATAATTATTTTCACTTGTAAGCATTCTTTTTGTGCCCTTGTGCAGTGTGAAGGTCAAGGAGCTGGTTCAGAGAAAGATCTTGTACAGAAGGTGTAAAGTAGTGAGCCCTGGCACAATTCTTTATTTTTATTTTTTATGATTTCACTTGTAATGAGCTCCTGCGCATAGAACTGCACGTCTCAGTATATTTGAAAGATTTTTTTTCAGTTTTATTTTTAAAAAAAACTTGCCACTATGCCCCAAAAAAAATCTATATCAGCAAGGTATGTTTATGACAATCTTGGCCTTTTCATGCGAGCACTCACATGAACGATGCTTAAGTCCGCAACATGAGAATCTTGTCCTTTTGATTCTGGTGAGAATTTCACCTCGCCCTTTTTATCACAGCAACATGGTTAGTGTGCCGTTTAGTTGGTCGCCCAATAGTGGGCAATATTTCAAAAGGATGCCATCTGCAAACACAGCATCTACAAACACACTACCTTTATTGTTCAAAACCCCTGCCTTTGTTTTACTGGAAAAAAAACTTTTCTCTATTCTTAAAGGATGATCTCTTGTTTTACTCACCTCTTTGAATAAATAGTTTCTTAGGGAGTTCTATGTACTGTCCTTGAATACATTTATGAATGGTAATCATATCGCCCCTTAGATGTCTCTTCTGTAATGAAAACTAACCCAGTTTGGCTAGTCTCTCTTTGTAACTCAGATCCTCCAATCCTTTTATCAGTTTTACAGCACTCCTCTGCACTTTTTCCTGTTCAATAATGTATTTTTTAAGAACTTGTGCCCAAAACTGCTCCATATTCTAGATGAAACATAACCAAGGATTTATACAGAGGTAGGATAATATTAGCATCCCTTACTTCTACACCTCTTTTATATAGGCTAGTATCCTATTTGCTCTTGCAGCAGCTGAGTGACTCTGCACACTGCTGTGAAGTCTATTGTCTATCAGTACTCCTAAATCTTTCTCTAATGAGGATTCCCCAAGTTGTTTCCCATTTAGAATATATGTGGCAAGTTTGTTTCTACAGCCCAAATGCATAACTTTACATTTATCTACATTAAATGTCATCTGCCAATTTTCTGCCCATTCACTCAGTTTATCTAAATCCCTCTGCAGAGAAAAAACATCCAGCTCTGTATGTATTTCCTTACACAGCTTAGTGTCATCAGCAAAGATTGAGACATTACTTTATAATCAAATTAAAAAGCATTTGTCCCAGGACTGAACCTTGTGGCACCCCACTTACACCATATGCATACCTCCCAAGTATCCCTCTTTAGGAGAGGCAGTCACTCTTTGAGACCCAAATCTCTCTGTCCCCCTTTCCAACCCTAGTGTCCCCATTTTTAGGATATCAAACTGTGTTGTATGTATATAAGTGTATCACCCTGGTGTCCCTGTGTTTAGGAGATCAGACTGTGTGGTGTGTATAGAAGTGTATAACCCTGGTGTCCCTGTGTTTAGGAGATCAGACTGTGTGGTGTGTATATAAGTGTATCACCCTGGTGTCCCTGTGTTTAAGAGATCAGACTGTGTGGTGTGTATATAAGTGTATATCACCCTGGTGTCCCTGTGTGTAGGAGATCAGACTGTGTGGTGTGTATATAAGTGTATCACCCTGGTGTCCCTGTGTTTAGGCGATCAGACTGTGTGGGGTATATATAAGTGTATCACCCTGGTGTCCCTGTGTTTAGGAGATCAGACTGTGTGGTATGTATATAAGTGTATATCACCCTGGTGTCCCTGTGTGTAGGAGATCAGACTGTGTGGTGTGTATATAAGTGTATCACCCTGGTGTCCCTGTGTTTAGGCGATCAGACTGTGTGGGGTATATATAAGTGTATCACCCTGGTGTCCCTGTGTTTAGGAGATCAGACTGTGTGCTGTGTGTATAGAAGTGTATCACCCTGGTGTCCCTGTGTTTAGGAGATCAGACTGTGTGGTGTGTATAGAAGTGTATCACCCTGGTGTCCCTGTGTTTAGGAGATCAGACTGTGTGGTGTGTATAGAAGTGTATCACCCTGGTGTCCCTGTGTTTAGGAGATCAGACTGTGTGGTGTGTATATAAGTGTATCATCCTGGTGTTCCTGTGTTTAGGAGATCAGACTGTGTGTTGTGTATAGAAGTGTATCACACCGGTGTCCCTGTGTTTAGGAGATCAGACTGTGTGGTGTGTATAGAAGTGTATCACCCTGGTGTTCCTGTGTTTAGGAGATCAGACTGTTTGGTGTGTATATAAGTGTATCACATTGCTCCACAGCAATAACACTCACATTAAAGGGATAGTAATGTTTAATTATTGAAGTAAAATCGAGTTTTCTTTATTTTTTATAATGAGGTGTATCAAGAAAACGTTATTAAATGCTGTCGTTTTTCATTTGCAGTCTAATAAAGTTTCCCCCTCCCGCCCTTCTTCTTACTTCCGCAGCCTTCCTTCAGACCTGGAATCTGGTACGCTGACTGGACGTGTTGCATCGAGGGACAATCATTCCGCTTTCAGTATAAGGGAAAGCCTGCCCCATTGACGAAGGAAGGCAGGTTTTTCCTTATGCTGGAAGAAGATTGTCCTTCGTCGCATCCTGTCCAGGCTGCCTTGCTGAGGCTGCTGAGGTAAGTGGAAGGGGCAGGAGGGGGAAACTTTATTACACTATAATAATAACGTTTTCTTGATACACATCATTATAAATAATAATAAGATAGTAAACATTACTATCCCTTTAATGTTTGTTTAAAGTCATTATATGTGTTTATAAATTAGTCTGTGTAAAAAAGTTACACAAAGAGGTGTCAGTAGGTCATGAAATCACCTAAAATTTCTTGGTAATGTCCTGCCCACCAGTCACACCTCCAGTAACAACCCCCAAAAACACACGTGTCCCTCTTTGGTCATTTGAAATGTTGGGCGGTATGCATATGTAGACTATCCTATTCAAAGAGCATTTAGAAATGTTCTTTGTGTTCTTTGTACTGTGAGACAAGAGCTAAATATTTATATTTATTGAAGTCAGGATGCACGGCTCTTATATTCATATACAATGTGAATACAATATCTCGGGACATTTACAGACAATATAACACTATCACTTTTGATTAACCCAATCAGGATTGCCATAATAATGGGGCCAGAGAGACCTGGAATAGGCAACAGTGGATGCCCCCATAGACAGTATTTCCAGATAATCCATTTAACTCTTTCAGTGCCAGAAGGGTACACAATGCATTGCAAAGCACTGAAAGGGTTAAAAAGGGACGCGTGAAACAATTCATGCTGCAGGCCTGCAGTGATTATTTCTGGGCTGCAATGATTTATACAGCACTTGCTTTTCATATTTGTTTCTTATTACAGAGATGATCTGGTAATCCTACTCACAGGGCAGAAGACTGGATTGTAGGTCTCGTGCAAGATATATAGACTTTTTTTAACATGGAGTACAGGGTAGTTAACTGTATATCATCATCTCCATTCATTTATTAGTCTTAATGTTCCTTTAAATTGCTAGCCTTGCACTTCTGTATAGTAGAACAGAGATGGCTGTTGTTAACACTTACAACTTCCCCCCCCCTCCACTTTCAGGGAACATTATCATGGCAGTGACATTGTGTTTGTCACTATCCTTTGCATGAGATAAGGGCAACAGACCCCTTATCTCTCTGGTTCTGCTATTGCCTGAAATCTGTCTACCATGCACTCTGGGGTGTGTGTGTGTGTGTGCGTGTGCATGTGTGTATATTTTGCAAGTGCAAGAAATACTTGTAGTGTTCATTGCTTTAAAGGGAACCTATCACCTAAAAACAACTTTGGTGAGTTCCAAAAAGCTTTCAAAATAACAAGATGTTGTATTCATCATTTTGTTTATTTATAAAACTAGTTTTTATTTATTTAGATTTAGAGAATATGCTGTGTAGGTACTTCCTGTCTTGGTGCTACATTACCCCCCCCCCCAGCTTACATTGCTCAGCAATGCATTGTCCACCTCCTTTAGCACTGAAAGGGTTAAGTGTCAGTGAGCTGGGGAGGTATTGTAGGACGGAGACAGGAAGTGCACTTAATTAGCATCACTTTTAAATAAAAAAATGGATAATTCAATGTGCATGTGATGCACTTCCAAAATCATAAACGTTGTTTTTGGAAGTTATTGTCCCTTTAATACTAATTTCTTATGAAAGGCTACACGTGATCTATTGCAGTAGGGGCTGGCAATATTCAGCTATCCAGCTATTGTTGTACTACAATATTTGTGTGATGGCTGCATTTACTTTTTTAGTAATAAAATAGTGAATTATAACTTGATAGCAATTAAAAAAGTTTAATGAACTTTATTTGCACAAGTACAAGTCATAGGCCTAGTGACAGTCACTATCAATTCTGATCAAGTCAGTGAGGGTACAGTTATTTAATAAACTGTACTTTTCTTGAACTGTTGGGGTATCAGATACATAACAGTAGTGACAGGGTGTTGGTTAGACTCTACTGGTCTATTAAAGGGATAGTAATACTTTGTTTAATCTTTATTTTATTTTGTAGGCATTATCTCTCAAACCGTTATGGTTTGAGAGATATTAACAAGCAAAGTTTCCCCTCCCGCCCCTTTTACCTAGTGTAAGCCATCTCTTCTCAGATGTCGAATGCAGTCCATAGACCAGACAGATAACAGAAGGGGACACTCTTATTCCTATGAGAACAATGAAAGTCCTGCCCCCATTGACAAGTTTTTCAGCTTTTTCCCTTATCTTAATTGAAGATTGTCCCTCTCTGCAATCTACCTGGGCACCTCCCTTCTGCTCTGGCTGAGCAGTGTTACATCAGTAAAAGGGGTGGGAGGGGGATACTTTGTCATTGAATTACTCTTGAACTACAACTCTGACAGAATTGAAATAACACTCTCCAAAGTCCAAATACTATGATGATTAATTAGAGCTGCTTTTATTATGAAACATTACTATCCCTTTAAGTCATGTGTGTTAGCTAATTTGCTAAAGATATTTTTGTTAAAAAATGAAACCCTGGGTTCAGGTGGACCACATTTGACTACAAGCCACATATCGGACGCTCATGTTATAAGTGATAGACATTGAGGGTAGACAGGGGGAGCTGTATGCGTTCCACATTTTAATCCTTTCTGGTTCCAGAAGAGGAACACTTTGTATGTCAATTCACTCCAAACCAGGAGACAGTGTAGCTTGGACCTGATTGGCTACCATGCAGAATTTGGAAGAGAGTGTCCCTTTCCTACCATCACCTAACACACAACAGAGGTCAAGGTGGGTGGTGGAGTACTCAGTGGACCGACAGAGAGATACTTATAACTGAGAATCACTTTAAGGCCTTGTATCCTGCCACCCTGGAAGTTATGAATGTGTCTGTGAATTCAAGGGTTTAATTTTATGACAAATGGGACAAAGTCAACTCATTATTTATCAGGATATATTATTGCAAATTGCATGTTTGCATGTTTTAGTAGCAAAATTTATTATTTGCTATCATTTATTGAAAATAAGAGACATTGCTTGACAGATTAATTAATGAAAGGTTGTTTGCTATTTCTCTTAGGACTCAAGTGTACTTACAAGGGCATCCATGTGAGAAGAGGGGGTACTTGCCCAGGGTCTGTTTTAGTTAGTTGGCAGGTTTGAAGTAGTTGGGTGCCAGGGATGCAGTAGTTGGCTGCCAGGGTGGCAGTTCACCAGATCCATGACCCCAGTGCTTTCCCTGGTTATAGGTCTGGACCTTCTCTTGAACAAACCTCTATAGTCAATTCCATCTCTCAGTTAATGCAGAGCGTTGGGATATGACATCATATCCCAGTAATCTGTATTTCTAAGTTGTTGAGAAGCTTGAGGGAGCTGGCTATTGAGGTCTGCTTAGACACAGGCCTCTTATTTGAAACCCCAGAGGACCATCAGTGACCACAAAGCTCCCCTTCCTGCACCAGCAAAAGTAGGCAAGCTGGTGTGTGTATGTGTCTCAGGTAAGTGGGGGAGGGGGTTGACACTGGAGGGGAAAAGACAAGGATGGAGAGTAAGGGGAGTTGAAAGACTGGGGGAGAATGAGGGAGGTGAAAGATGTCAGGCAGAATAAGTGTGGGTCAGTCTGAGGTTCCTAGTAGACAATAGAACAAGACACACTCTTACTCCCCCATCAGCCTACTCTCTTACTTATCCACTCTCTCTTAATTCAATCCCCTACTTTCACTTCCCTCCCCCATTGCCCTGATTCTTCCTCTGTTGCACTCACCCATTTCTCTCTCTCTCTCTCTCTCTATCACACTTCTCTTCCCTATTGCCCCCACCTCTCTCCCACTTCTCCCACTTGCCTATCTTTCCACTTTGCCTTTGTTTCCCCTTCCTACTCCCTCTTCTCTTTGACTCACACTTTCTCTAAGCTCTGTGGTAATACTAGTGTTGCTCCCTTTCAATAGTAAGCTTTGTGGTTCACTAGTGTATCACCATTTCAACAGTAAGCTTTGTGGTGTCACTAGTGTATCACCATTTCAATTGTGAGCTTTGTGTTATCACTAGTGTAGCACCATTTCAATTCTAAGCTCTGTGGTGGCAGCAGCATAGCCCCATTTCTAATATAAGCTCTGTGGTGTCACTAGCATAGCCCCATTTCAACTGTAAGCTCTGTGGTATCATTAGTGTAACTCCATTTCAATTGTAAGCTCTGTGGTATCACTGTAGCCCCATTACAGTTGTAAGCTCTGTGATATCACTAGTGAAGCACCATTTCAATTGTAAGCTTTGTGTTATCACTAGTGTAGCCCCATTTCAACTGTAAATTCTGTTATATCACTAAAGTAGCTCCATTTCAGTTGTAAACTCCATGTATCACTAGTGTAGTTCCATTTAATTGTAAGCTCTGTGGTACCACTAGTGCACCTCAATTTCAGCTGTAACCTTTGTGGTATTGTTAGTAGCTCATTTTCATTTGTAAGCTCTGTGGTATTATTTGTGCCTAAGGGCGCCTGGGGCATAACTTCCTATGTGGACTTTTTGACCTACCCTAATTTTGACCCCCCCCCCCCCGGTGGACACCCATGTTGCTTATGGATCAACTTCTCATAGGACCAGAGTGTACTGATGACAGTGACTTTTTATGGGTCAGTCCTTTCTATGACCAGAGTGCACTAATGGTAATTACATGTTTATGGGTCAGTCCTTCCTAGAACCAGAGTGTACTACTGACAGGGATATGATTACAGGCCAGTCCTTCCTATGACCTATGTATACTAATGGCGGTGACATGCTTATAGGTCAGTCCTTCCTAGAACCAGAATGTAATAGTGAAAGTGACTTGCTTATGGGTCAGTCCTTCCTAGGACCAGAGTGTACGTATGACAGTGACATTTTTATGGGTCAGTCCTTCCTAGGACCAGAGTGTACGTATGACAGTGACATTTTTATGGGTCAGTCCTTCCTACGACCTACGTGTATTAATGACAGTGACATGTTTATTGGTCAGTCCTTCCTAGGACCAAAGTGTACTAAGGCCGGTCACATGTTAATAGGCCAGTCCGTTCCTACCAGAGTGTTCTAATGACAGTGACATGTTTAAGCGTCAGTCTTTCTAGGACCAGAGTGCCCTAACGACAGCAACATGTTTATAGGTCGGTCCTTCCTACGGGATACATGTGCTAATGACAGTGATATGTTTATGGGTCAGTCCTTCCTTGACAAACTGGTACTAATGGTAGGGAAATGTGTATGAGTCAGTCCTTCCTAGGACCAGAGTATACTAATAACAGTGACATGTTTATGGGTCAGTCCAAAGTGTACTATGACAGTGACATATTTATAGGTCAGTCCTTCTTAGGACCAGAGTATAATAATGGCAATAACATGTTAATGGGTCAGTCCTTCATGCGACCAAAGTGTACTAAGCCCAGTGACATGTTCATAGATCAGCCCCTTCCTACCAGAGTGTTCTAATGACAGTAACAGATTTACGTGTCAGTCCTTCCTAGTACCAGAGTGTTCTAAAGACAGTGACATGTTTATGGGTCAGTCCTTCCTAGTACCAGAGTGTTCTAAAGACAGTGACATGTTTATGGGTCAGTCCTTCCTAGTACCAGGGTGTTCTAAAGACAGTGACATGTTTATGGGTCAGTCCTTCCTAGGACCTATGTGTTCAAATGACAGTGACATGTTTATGGGTCAGTCCTTCCTTGCACCAGAGTGTTCTAATGACAGTGACAGATGTACGTGTCAGTCCTTCCTAGTACCAGAGTGTTCTAAAGACAGTGACATGTTTATGGGTCAGTCCTTCCTTGCACTAGAGTGTTCTAATGACAGTGACAGATGTACGTGTCAGTCCTTCCTAGTACCAGAGTGTTCTAAAGACAGTGACATGTTTATGGGTCAGTCCTTCCTTGCACTAGAGTGTTCTAATGACAGTGACATGTTTATGGGTCAGTCCTTCCTAGTACCAGGGTGTTCTAAAGACAGTGACATGTTTATGGGTCAGTCCTTCCTAGGACCTATGTGTTCAAATGACAGTGACATGTTTATGGGTCAGTCCTTCCTTGCACCAGAGTGTTCTAATGACAGTGACAGATGTACGTGTCAGTCCTTCCTAGTACTAGAGTGTTCTAAAGACAGTGACATGTTTATGGGTCAGTCCTTCCTTGCACTAGAGTGTTCTAATGACAGTGACAGATGTACGTGTCAGTCCTTCCTAGTACCAGAGTGTTCTTAAGACAGTGACATGTTTATGGGTCAGTCCTTCCTTGCACTAGAGTGTTCTAATGACAGTAACAGATTTACATGTCAGTCCTTCCTAGTACCAGAGTGTTCTAAAGACAGTGACATGTTTATGGGTCAGTCCTTCCTAGTACTAGAGTGTTCCAAAGACAGTGACATGTTTATGGGTCAGTCCTTCCTTGTACCAGAGTGTTCTAATGACAGTGACAGATGTACGTGTCAGTCCTTCCTAGTACCAGAGTGTTCTAAAGACAGTGACATGTTTATGGGTCAGTCCTTCCTTGCACTAGAGTGTTCTAATGACAGTGACAGATGTACGTGTCAGTCCTTCCTAGTACCAGAGTGTTCTTAAGACAGTGACATGTTTATGGGTCAGTCCTTCCTTGCACTAGAGTGTTCTAATGACAGTGACAGATTTACGTGTCAGTCCTTCCTAGTACCAGAGTGTTCTAAAGACAGTGACATGTTTATGGGTCAGTCCTTCCTAGTACCAGAGTGTTCTAAAGACAGTGACATGTTTATGGGTCAGTCCTTCCTAGGACCTATGTGTTCAAATGACAGGGACACGTTTATGGGTCAGTCCTTCCTTGCACCAGAGTGTTCTAATGACAGATTTACAGGTCAGTCCTTCCTACTACCAGAGTATTCTAATGATAGTGACATGTTTATGGGTCATTCTTTCCTAGGACCTATGTGTTCAAATGACAGTGACACGTTTATGGGTCAGTCCCTCCTTGCACCAGAGTGTTCTAATGACAGATTTACAGGTCAGTCCTTCCTAGTACCAGAGTGTTCTAATGACAGTGACATGTTTATGGGTCATTCTTTCCTAGGACCTATGTGTTCAAATGACAGTGTCATGTTTATGGGTCAGTCTTTCCTTGCACCAAAGTCTTCTAAAGACAGTGACATGTTTATGTGTCAGTCTTTCCTTGCACCAAAGTCTTCTAAAGACAGTGACATGTTTATGGGTCAGTCTTTCCTAGGACTTATGGCTACTAAAGACAGTGACATGTTTATGGGTCAGTCCTTCCTAGGACCTATGTGTACTAATGACAGTGACACATTTATGAGTCAGTCTTTCCTAGGACTTATGGGTACTAAAGACAGTGTCATGTTTGTGGATAAGCTTTCCTTGCACCAAAGTCTTCTAAAGACAGTGACATGTTTATGGGTCAGTCTTTCCTAGGACTTATGGGTACTAATGACAGTGACAGGTTTATGGGTTTGTCCTTCCTAGTACCAGAGTGTATTATCGGTAATTACTTTTTCAGAAAGGAGAGGGTCATCTAGCCTAAGAAAGGCTGCATTTTCTGTCACTAATGTCTGTCATAATGGGTTGTTAACCCTCTGTTTGCCTTACTGCCACTTATTTGATTGACAGTAGCACCCTCCAAAAAAGCACTCACTTTTTTCTTGTGCATCTGCAGTCATTTTTTTAACGGGGAGTCCCTTCTTATTTAATTGCATACCTCCCAACATTTCAAATTGCCAAAGAGGGACAATTGTGTTTCAGGGGGTATGGCTGGGGGTGCGGACGGTGGGCGGGGCATTCACAAGAATTTTCAGGCTGTTTCATGACCTATTGACCCCTCCTTGTGCTACCTAATAAATGACTTATAACAAGACCAAAGTATTTTATTTAAGCACACTAATTTATAAACACATATACTGACGTTTAAAGAAACAATAATGTGGGTTTTATTGCTGTGGAGCAATGTGATACACTTATATACACACCACACAGTCTGGTCTCCTAAAAAGAGGGACATCAGGGTGGGAAAGAGGGACAGTGGTATTTGGGTCTAAAAGAGGGACTGTCCCTCCTAAAGAGGGACACTTGGGAGATATGTAATTGTCTGTCGTTGGAGTGTGTGATTGTGGTTTTTAATAAAATGAATAAAAGTTATATATTAGTTACAATATAGCATGCACCAAACATTAATACATTAAATCTCTTAAACTTAATTATAATGCAATTTTAGGAAACACATTTCGAAATGTATATACGTCTAATTACTAGCATAAATGAACTCATACACATACTTTCCTAAAAGTTTTTTCATTTTTCACACATATTTTGCTGATTCTGTGTAAGTTGATGACACAGACACAAGCTGAGTGTGTGTGTGGGGGGGTGTTGGGTCAAGTGGGAGGGGTATTGCTGACAGGTCCTCCTTTCAGCCAATCAGACGTTCTCTTTGGCAGCACCAAAATTACTGAAAATGAAAAAGTAATTTCTTATATATTTTTCCTTTCATTCAAGAAAAACTTTGATTGGATACTCAGAAGAAGAGAGAGTGGGGTAGATTAGAGGGAGACATGGTTTTATAGCATAAGGGAATCTTTTTCTTGAAAATATAAACATACACACACACACACAAACTTACACTAACACATACATACATATACCTATCCACAGTCACACATACATAAGTACATTATGGCTTTAGCTTCCATCTGTGACTATGTCAGTCACCTTTCATACGATGTCCTACAGGTAAGTTTCTATAGCTGGTAATTTTTGGGGAATCTTAAAACTCTTTTTGACTCTTTGAGCGCCAAAGGGGTACGCAATGCATTGCAAAGCAATGCGTTGCGTACTCCTCTGGCACTCAAGGGGTTAATCTGAACATGGGCTTTGAGGAAACTGTAGACCACAAAAGAGGGTAATGTCAGGGCTGTTTTTTTAACAGGATAGGAGGTTGTATTGCTAAATTGAGGTGCAGTGACAGAGCTGTGTGGGGATCAGTAAAGGAATAGCATAGTGTTGTAGTGTGGAATCGAAGTGTAATGAGCAGTGTGGTGGGTTCAGTACAGGAATAGGAGAGGAAGTTGCAGTGAAGACTGGAGGTGTAGTATCAGACTTGTTTGGGAGGTAAATACAGGAACAGCAGAGAGGTTGTGAAATGGAGGAGCTGTGAGAGAGTTGTGTAAGGATCAGTACTGAAATGGGAATGTAACGTGGAATGGCGCTATAGTGACAGAATGATGTATGAGGATTAGAACTTGAATAGCAGAGTGGGTTGCATGTGGAATAGAGGTGTAGTGATAGAGTGTAGTGTGAGTGGATTAATACAGGAATAGCACGGTGGTCTGCAGTGTGGAATGGAGGTGTATTGGTGGAGCTCAGTGGGGTGTCAGTATGGGTATAGGAGAGGTGGCTGTGATGTATACTGGAAGTGTAGTGCTAGAGCTCAGTGTGTTTTGGGGGGGGGAGTATGGGTACAGCAGAGTGTGCTGCAGTGTGGAATGGAGGTGTAGCACTAGAGCTCATCACGGGGTCAGTATAAGTATAGCAGAGTGGGCTGTAGTATGGAATGGAATTGTAGTGACAGAAAGCAGTGAGGGGTCACAGTACAGGAATAGCAAAGTTGGCTGCGGTTGGCGGGGGTTCAGTACAGGTATAGCAGAGTGGGCTGCAATGTGTAATAGAGGTGTAGTGCCAGAGCTCAGCGGGGTGGGCGGGGGGGGGGGCAGTACATGTATAGCAGAGTGGGCTGTAGTGTGGAATTGAGGTGTAATGTTAAAGCTTTGTGGGTGGATCAGTACATATATAGCAGAGTGGGCTGCAGTATGGAATTGAGGTGTATTGACAGATCTCAGTGGGGGGGTGAGTACAGGAATATCAAAGTGGGCTGCAGTGGGAGCAGCTCAGTGGCATGGACAGTACAGGAACAGAAGAGAGGGGACAGTGTGGAATGAAGGTGCAGTAACGTAGCTATGCTACTAGGTTCAGTTCTGAAATATCAGAGCAGGTTGTAGTGTGGAGATGAAGAAATATAAATGTGTGTCTGTACATGAAGGGAATGAGCACTGGAATAGTACAGGGGATCGGTAATAGATATAGTGAGAGAGTCAGTGATGTATGAGGGGTCAGTAGAGGAATAGCAGAGAAGGGTGCAGTGCATGATGGAGGTGTAATGGCACAACCGTGTATGTATGTGTGCTTGTGTGTGTATGTGTATGTAAATATATGTGTGTGCATGCTTCTGTGTATGTGCCTCTATGTATATGTGTGTGTGTATATATGTGTGTGTCTATGCTCTGTGTGTGTGTGTGTGTGTGTGTGTGTGTGTATATATATATCTATATATATCTATATATATATATATATATATATATAGATATATATATATATATATGTGTGTGTGTGTGTTAATATTTCATTTAAAAGATCATTGGGACTCTTTGAGTGCTGGAGAAGTCTCTATTGCATTACAATGTGTTGAAGACCTCTGTAGCATTCAAGAAATTAAATGAATGGACATTTTGGGAATTGTATTTGTCCCCTATAATGCAGTTGCTTTAATCCAGAATAAAACATTATTTGTTTCAGGTCATGCCAGTTCCTCTTTCTAATAAGCCCATCTCACTGTGCCAGCAGCCATGGAAACCCATGGTCTCTCAGACAGTGAATGAAGATTCTGCAGTGCCAGTTGTGTGCCCGTCTCAGAATTTTGCTACCCGCACCATGCCCAGACCTCTGATCCAGGAGGAAGATTCTTACTGGGACATTGATTTTCTCCTTATAAACTTTGCAGACATGCCTGCAGATGCCAGCTGGCCCCCTGAAATACCCAGCGTCCAGTACCAAACAATGACACCTGAAGGCATGTGCCAGCCTGCTATTCTACCTGATGCCTTTTCTCTCTCTACAGAAGATCTCAATAACTTGCTGCAGCTAGACTATGCCAGTTCAGATGGACATAATATGCCAGCTGGACATTCAGTGGCAGTGAACGAGACTGGCATATTACTAAATCATGGGCATGCAGATGTTCAATTAGGAAACACCACACACCAAATCCAGTACCTGCTTCCTCCAACAATTGATCTTGTACCTCCTGTACAGCAAGATGCCCACTTCTCTACAAATCCAGTGCCAATCTTATCAAATATAGCTGTTCCCTTTACTTCATGCCAGTCTATACAGCCTGTTCCATCCTTTGTCTCACACCAGATGCACCAACAGGCCTTTGTTCAATCTGCCCAATCATCAGTACCTGTTAAGAGGAGAAAACGCAGACAGCATCGACGAGAATCAAAGAGAAACATCATCAGCCATAGCTGCACCTACATGGGCTGTGGCAAAATGTACTCCAAGAGCTCACACCTAAAGGCCCATCTCCGCACACACACAGGTGAGAGAGTGGAACTGGGGCTGGTGTGGGGTGTCAAAGAGTCATGTAACATGATATTTCATTAACCCAGATCATTAGTGCATTATTACCCTGTAACATCTTATTACAGTGACCCAGCTCCTGAGTGTCTTATTGTTCTGTAACATCTTATAACAGTAACCCAGCTCCTGAGTGTCTTATTATCCTGTAACATCTTATTACAGTAACCCAGCTCCTGAGTGCCTTATTGTCCTGTAACATCTTATTACAGTAACCCAGCTCCTGAGTGCCTTATTGTCCTGTAACATGTTATTACAGTTACCCAGCTCCTGAGTGCCTCATTGTCCTGTAATATCTTATTATAGTAACCCAGCTCCTGAGTGTCTTATTGTCCTGTATCATCTTATTACAGTAACCCAGCTCCTGAGTGCCTTATTGTCCTGTAACATCTTATTACAGTAACCCAGCTCCTGAGTGCCTTATTGTCCTGTAACTTCAAATTATAGTAACCTAGCTCCTGAGTGCCTTATTGTCCTGTAACATCTTATTACAGTAACCCAGCTCCTGAGTGCCTTATTGTCCTGTAACTTCAAATTATAGTAACCTAGCTCCTGAGTGCCTTATTGTCCTGTAACATCTTATTACAGTAACCCAGCTCCTGAGTGTCTTATTGTCCTGTATCATCTTATTACAGTAACCCAGCTCCTGAGTGCCTTATTGTCCTGTAACATCTTATTACAGTAACCCAGCTCCTGAGTGCCTTATTGTCCTGTAACATCTTATTACAGTAACCCAGCTCCTGAGTGCCTTATTGCCCTGTAACTTCAAATTATAGTAACCTAGCTCCTGAGTGCCTTATTGTCCTGTAACATCTTATTACAGTAACCCAGCTCCTGAGTGCCTTATTGTCCTGTAACTTCAAATTATAGTAACCTAGCTCCTGAGTGCCTTATTGTCCTGTAACATCTTATTACAGTAACCCAGCTCCTGAGTGCCTTATTGTCCTGTAACTTCAAATTATAGTAACCTAGCTCCTGAGTGCCTTATTGTCCTGTATCATCTTATTACAGTAACCCAGCTCCTGAGTGCCTTATTGTCCTGTAACATCTTATTACAGTAACCCAGCTCCTGAGTGCCTTATTGTCCTGTAACATCTTATTACAGTAACCCAGCTCCTGAGTGCCTTATTGTCCTGTAACTTCAAATTATAGTAACCTAGCTCCTGAGTGCCTTATTGTCCTGTAACATCTTATTACAGTAACCCAGCTCCTGAGTGCCTTATTGTCCATGTAACATCTTATTGCAGCAGGGCTGGCCCAAGACATTGTGCTGCCTGGGTCCAGAACCACGCCCACCAAAACACGCCACATCGTTAATTATTTTAACCCCTCTCCTGCCCCTAAAACCACATAGAAATGTAGTGTTTTTTTACACCCCTTGTACCTTTCTCCCCCCTTGCATTTTTATACCCCTTGTGCCTCTTTTCCCCTCTTTTCACTCCTTGTGCCTCTTTTCCCCTCTTTTCACCCCTTGTGCCTCTCTTTTCACTCCTTGTGCCTCTTTTCCCCTCTTTTCATCCCTTGTGCCTTTCATCCCTTGTGCCTCTCTTTTCACTCCTTGTGCCTCTTTTTTCATCCTTTGTGTCTCTCTTTTCCCCTCTTTTTATCCCATGTGCCTCTTTTTCACCCCTTGTGCCTCTTTTCATCCTTTGTGCCTCTTTTTCACCACTTGTGCTTCTCTTTTCCCCTCTTTTCACCCCTTGCGCCTCTCTTTCACCCCTTGTGCCTCTTTTTCCCCCTCTTTTCACCCCTTGTGCCTCTTTCTCTCCCCCTTGCCTGTTTCTCTTCTCCTTCTGGCTTGCTCCCTCTCTTCTTTGCTTGTCTGGCTCTTCTCCTGCTTTTTCCTCAGTCTCCCCACTACCCGCACTGATGACAGCCGGGACCGTGTCACATGCGGAGACACAGCATGTGCATGCTGGGATTTTCTTCTTCCGTCTGGGCGCCAGTTTTAAACTTGCACTGGCCTCCAAACAGAGGAAGAAAACCCCGGTATGCTCCACACGGCGTCTCCGCATGTGACACGGTCCCAGCCGTCATCAGTGAGGGCAGTGGGGAGACACTGCGAACGAAATAACATGCCTTGGGGCGGCAAATTGCCACCCCTGTCAGAGTGCCGCATTGGTCCATGGCCCCACCGGGACCCATGTAAGGGCCGGCTCTGTATTACAGTAACCCAGCTCCTGAGTGCCTTATTGTCCTGTAATATCTTATTACAGTAACCCAGCTCCTGAATGCCTTATTGTCCTGTGACATCTTATTACAGTAACCCAGCTCCTGAGTGCCTTATTGTCCCGTACCATCTTATTACAGTAATCCAGCCCCTGAGTGCCTTATTGTTCTGTAACATCTTATTACAGTAACCCAGCTCCTGAGTGTATTATTGTCCTGTGACATCTTATTACAGTAACCTAGCTACTGAGTGCCTTATTGCCCTGTCACATCTTATTACAGTAACCCAGCTCCTGAGTGCCTTATTATCCTGTAACTTCTTATTACAGTAACCCAGCTCTTGAGTGCCTTATTGTCCTATAACATCTTATTACAATACCCCAACTCCTGAGTGCCTTATTGTCCTATAACATCTTATTACAGTAACCCAGCTCCTGACTGCATTATTGTCCTGTAACATCTTATTACAGTAATCCAGCTCCTGAGTGCCTTATTGTCCTGTAACATTTTATTACAGTAACCCAGCTCCTGAGTGCCTTATTGTCCTGTAACATCTTATTACAGTAACCCAGCTCCTGAGTGCCTTATTGTTCTGTAACATCTTATTACAGTAACCCAGCTCCTGAGTGCCATATTGTCCTGTAACGCCTTATTATAGTAACCCAGCTCCTGAGTGTCTTATTGTCCTGTAACATCTTATTACAGTATCCCAGCTCCTGAGTGTCTTATTGTCCTGTAACATCTTATTACAGTAATCCAGCTCCTGAGTGCCTTATTGTCTATGTAAAATCTTATTACAGTAACCCAGTTCCTGAGTGCCTTATTGTCCCATAACATCTTATTACAGTAACACAGCTCCTGAGTGCCTTATTGTCCTGTAACATCTTATTACAGTAACCCAACTCCTGAGTGCCTTGTTGTCCTGTAACATCTTATTAACAGTATCCCAGCTCCCAAGTAATATTAATATTAATAAAATAGTATTCTTCCATTATTATATTGTCCGTGTGGCATTATTTGAACGTCTCATTGCTCTTCCAGGAGAGAAGCCTTATGTGTGTGAGTGGGACGGCTGTGGATGGAAATTTGCCCGCTCTGATGAGCTCACTCGTCATTCCCGCAAACACACTGGTCTGCGTCCCTTCCAGTGTCAACTATGCCCGCGGAGTTTTGCCCGATCAGACCACCTGGCGCTACATATGAAGAGGCACATCTGAGGCTGCAACATATTTTTGGGTGGGAGAAAGGAAACTTTAAAGGGGAATCATGTCTAGGAATATGTGGTTCTTAATTTGTTTAACAGAAGGACGTACCCAGTAGGTGTCCCTCAGATACCAGACAAGTATATCTATGTACTATTTTCTCTTGCTTTTGATCTCTCTTATAGTCCACCGTAAATTGTTTGTTTAAAAATGAAAACATCTTGTGCCCCTTGATCTACTCAGGTCTAAGAAAACACATTGTTTGCTATGAAGAGGTGTGACCTGATATCCTATCAAAATGTCCCCCTTAATTTGGCAACCAACCCATAGGTTGAAAATAACACCATAAATATCTCTCATGACTTTATCTCGCCCTGCATGACAATGGCGACATGCGGGGAAAAGCCAAATGAGCGAATGAGCTTTACATGCAGTTTGCAGAGCAGCAAGCGTGACTGTGATGCCCCATCGGCATCATTGCAGGGGCTGTGATGCGGCACTCAAAGGGTTACTTGACGAAATGGCACTGCTACGTTCTCCCTACAATGATCCCACGCTTCCTGCAACTTGGCATCAGTTTAGGGTGAACGTAGCCATGCCATTCCATCCATTAACCCATTGAGTGCTGCATTACAGTCCTTGCAATCATGCTGATGGGGCATCACAGTCACGCTTGCTGCTCTGCAAACTGCAATTAACCAGGGCAGGATTTGACATAAGGCAGATTAGGCATCTGCCTACAGACGCACCCCACAAAGGGACGCCTGTCACTGGAATCAGTTTTTTATTTTATTTTATTTTTTTTATATTTTCATTCACCCTTCCCGCTGCCTGCCTGCCGCCCGGTGAGATCCTGCTGTTGCTCACTCGGGGGCTCTATACAGAGCGCTGGGAGATGACATCATCTCCCAGCCCTCTGCATTCCTAAATAGAAGACCGCGTGGGAGCAACGGGAGCTACAGTTCTGTGCAGAAGCAGGCACAAACTTTTCCTGCCGCTGGACCACCAGGGAGGTAGGAAACAGGGCAATGTGGAGCTGATGGTGCAAGCTGGAGATGATGGGGGTAATGTGAGGGCAAGTTGGAGCTGATGGGGGTAATGTGAGGGCAAGTTGGAGCTGATGAGGGCAAGTTGGAGCTGATGGGGGTAATGTGAGGGCAAGTTGGAGCTGATGGGGGCAAGTTGGAGCTGATGGGGGTAATGTGAGGGCAAGTTGGAGCTGATGAGGGCAAGTTGGAGCTGATGGGGGTAATGTGAGGGCAAGTTGGAGCTGATGGGGGCAAGTTGGAGCTGATGGGGGTAATGTGAGGGCAAGTTGGAGCTGATGGGGGCAATGTGGAGATGATGGGGGTAATGTGAGTGCAAGTTGAAGCTGATGAGGGCAAGATGGAGCTGATGGGGCATGTTGGAGCTGATGGGGGTAATGTGAGGGCAAGTTGGAGCTGATGGGGGCAAGTTGGAGCTGATGGGGGCAAGTTGGAGCTGATGGGGGTAATGTGAGGGCAAGTTGGAGCTGATGGGGGTAATGTGAGGGCAAGTTGGAGCTGATGAGGGGAATGTGGAGATGATGGGGGTAATGTGAGGGCAAGTTGGAGCTGATGGGGGGCAGTGTGAGGGCAATATGGATATAGGGGGTAATGTGGAGAGTTGGAGCATTGTGGAGGTGTCCAGTGGAGATGGCCAATGGGGGGGGCACTTCAGATTTCTGTGCGTACAGTCTCCTGAGATATAAATCCAGTCCTGCAATTAACCTTTTGAGTGCCAGAGGGGTACGCAACACATTGCTTTGCAATGCGTTGCGTACCCCTCTGTTACTCAAAGGGTTAAAACTCATTAGCTCGTGTGGCTTTTTCATGCTTTCTTAGGCATGTTGCCCTTGTCGTGCAAGATTCTTATGTCACCATTTTCAACCTGGCAACATATTTTATGCTCCCCTGGGTTGGTCGCCAAACTGAGGCCAGCATTTTGATAGTGAACCATGTGGCATAGAGTCAAGCTTAAATACAGAGCACCATACCTCCCAAGTGTCCCTCTTTAGGAGGGACAGTCCCTCTTTGAGACCCAAATCCCTCTGTCCCTCTTTTCTACCCTGATGTCCCTCTTTTTAGGAGATCGGAATGAGTGGTGTATATATTAGTCTATAAAATTGCTCCACAGCAATGAAATTCATATAAATGTTTAGTTAATCTTCAGTATGTATGTTTGTAATTGAATCTGTGTAAATAAAATAATTTGGTCTTGCTCTAAATCATTTATTCAGTTACACAAAGAGGTGATAATAGGTCACAAAGTAACCTAACATTCCCCGCCCACCAGCCACGCCCCCAGAAACACCACCTAAAACACAAGTGTCCCTCTTTGGCCATTTGAAATGTTGGGAGGTATGGAGCACTGTATACAGGAATCTGCATATATAATGTAAATAATATATATAGATAGATAGATATGTCTGACTGTAATATTATGGAGAGTATCTAGATAATGTAATCAGGGTAAGTGTCCAGCAGGAACCTGATACTCATCCAGAGGGATACGTACTATTTATCTTGATATGGATGTTATTGACTTAATTTAATTTCACTTATTCATTTAAGATATTTTTAAGTTTTAGAGTAAATTTTAATCACTCTGAAATATATACTTGTTTCTTTTAGAAGATATTTTTGTCTGTTCTGATCCTTTTACGATGATCTACTTAGATAATGAATCTCTTAAACAAGTTAAGAGACAATTATTCTAGTTCTTGCTTTGCAATGCATTTGACAAAAATCTATTGCTTGTAAAATGGACCTGTCACCTTGATTTTTTTTTTATTTTTTATTTGAAAACATCTTTCTAAACTGCCTGTGCTTCATGTCACCCAAAAGTCCCGCAGATTCATAGTTTAGTAAATATTCACATTTTATTTCTGGGAAAAAGCAAAAGGGAAAGTCTCTTGTTGCAGCACGGAGCTTAAAGGGATAGAACTGTTTCACAATAATAATTAATCATCATAGTATTTGGACTTTGGAGAGTGTTATTGCAATTCTGTCAGAGTTGTAGTTCAAGAGTAATTCAATGACAAAGTATCCCCCTCCCGCCCCTTTTACTGATGTAACACTGTTCAGCAAAGCAGAAGGCAGGTGCCCAGGTAGATTGCAGTGAGGGACAATCTTCAATTAAGATAAGAGAAAAATGCCTATTTTATTTTGTAGGCATTAAAAAAACATGAAGAACGATATAAGTCTTATCTCTCAAACCTTTATGGTTTAAGAGATATTCACAAGCAAAGTTTCCCCTCCCGCCCCTTTTACCTAGTGTAAGCAATCTCTTCTCAGATGTGGAATGCAGTCTATAGACCAGACAGATAACAGAAGAGGACAATCTTCTTCCTATGAGAACAATGAAAGCCCTGCCCCCCTTGACAAGTTTTTCAGCTTTTTCCCTTATCTTAATTGAAGATTGTCCCTCTCTGCAGTCTACCTGGGCACCTCCCTTCTGTTCTAGCTGAACAGTGTGACATCAGTAAAAGGGGCGGGAGGGGGACACTTTGTCATTGAATTACTCTGGAACTACAACTCTGACAGAATTGAAATAACAGTCTCCAAAGTCCAAATACTATGATGATTAATTAGACCTGCTTTTATTATGAAACATTACCATCCCTTTAAGTCTCTAAATCTGTGCCCTTTATACCAGGAATACAATGGGACACAACCTCCTTCTCCATACCTCCCAACATTTCACATGGTCAAAGAGGGACACTTGTGTTGTAGGTGGTGATGCTGGGGGTGTGGCTGGTGGACAGGGAATTACCACGAATATTTAAGTTATTTCATGACCGACTGATGCCGCTTTGTGTCACTGAATAAATGATTTAGAACAAGACTAAAGTATTTTATTTACACAGACTAATTTATACACACATTAACTGAAGCTGATATGAAGATTAATGTGAGTTTTATTGCTGTGGAGCAATGTGATACACTTATATATACACACCACCCAGTCTGATCTCCTACAAAGAGGAACACCAGGGCAGGAAAGAGGGACAGAGGGATTTGGGTCTCAAAGAGGGACTGTCCCTCCTAAAGAGGTACACTTGGGAGGTATGCTTCTCTTGTGTCTGTTCAAACAATGAGATTTCTGGATTAGCGCAAGCTGGTTCTATAGCCAAGAATCAATATTATGCATACCTCCCAAGTGTCCCTCTTTAGGAGGGACAGTCCCTCTTTTAGACCCAAATCCCTCTGTCCCTCTTTCTCACCCTGATGTCCCTCTTTTTAGGAGATCAGATTTTGTGGTGTGTATATAAGTGTATCACATTGCTCCACAGCAATAAAACTCACATTAATGTTTGTTTAAATGTCAGTATATGTGTTTATAAATGAGTCTCTGTAAATAAAATACTTTGGTCTTGTTATAAGTCAATTATTAGGTTACACACAGAGGTCTCAACAGGTCATAAAATAGCCTAAAAATTCTTGATAATGCCCCGCCCAGCAGCCACACCTCCAGCAATACCCCCTTAAACACAAGTGTCGCTCTTTGGCAATTTGAAATGTTGGGAGGTATGCTAGTGTCTACCTGTGAGTATGAAGTGTACAGAGAGGAATATGCAGTATAGTTCTGTGTGACACAAAGGATTAATGTGGAAAACTCCTACGTGTGTTGTATCATTTTTGGTACTTCCTGTGTGTAGCTGGCACCTTGCCAGGCTTCTCCTTTTATTAATACAGGTTCGCATTTCTTTAAATGTGGTCTTTAATCCTTTGATTGCTAAAGAGGTCTCCAACACATTCTTCAGCAATGCATTGGAGCTCTCGTTAGCACTCAAGGGGTTAAAAGCACCATTTCAAATGCTGACATGTTTTTACCTCTATGGTTCAGTTGGCTTGCCCCAAAATGTCACCTTTTTTTGTTCATCCATAAAGAGCAACAAATTGTATTAATTTACAAAAAACAATTCCATGCTTTGGTTTAACAAGTATAATTGCACAAAAATGTCTACAAATAAAGCCCATTAAAAACATATGTATTAACCACTTCAAAAACGCGCAATCCAGGGGTGGGCGCCTCTTGAGGACCACAACACTTTTACACAGATGCATTCTGGGATTGAGTACTCCCAGAATTCCATAACTTGACAGGACTGTCACTATTCTTTAACATCTGGACCTTTTCAGTGAAGGATTTCTTTTTCCATAACTCGATCTCTGCTCTGCTGAAGAGCCTCCTCCGGTCCCAGGACCGGATTCCCCTGCAGTCACCTAGAGCTCTGACGTCAGGGGAGGGGGAACTTTGAAAGAGGATATCTCTCAAAACATAAAGGTTTGAGAAATGCCGCTGGGGTCATTTAATTTGTTTTTTTAAGGGCTTCAAGATGCATTATAGTTAAATTTACGTATTACTATCCCTTTAAAAGGATAGTAATACTTCGTTTTAACTTTATTTTATTTGGTAGGCATTAAAAAAACATGAAGAATGATATAAGTCTTATCTCTCAAACCTTTATGGTTTAAGAGATATTCACAAGCAAAGTTTCCCCTCCCGCCCCTTTTACCTAGTGTAAGCCATCTCTCCTCAGATGTGGAATCCAGTCCATACACGAGACAGATAACAGCAGGGGACTATTTTCTTTATATGAAAAGAATGAAAGCCCTTCCCCCCTTGACAAGTTTTTCAGCTTTTTCCCTTATCTTAATTGAAGATTGTCCCTCTCTGCAGTCTACCTGGGCACCTCCCTTCTGATCTGGTTGAATAGGGGGGGGATACTTTGTTTGTGAATATCTCTTAAACCATTAGGGTGACCACGGGTCCCGGAACGTCCGGGACTGTCCCTTATTTCAGGGACATGTCCCGCGTCCCGGGTCCCCTTCAACCGGGACAATGAAGTGTCCCGGAATGAAGCCAAGCCGCCCTGAATGTCAGCCTGCAAGCGGTGTGTCACATCATGGACGCCGCTTGCAGGCTGACATCCAGGGCGGCAATGCAACTTACCTGATCTGGAGGCAAGCGCTCTAGTAATACAGAGCGCTGGGAGATGACATCATCTCCCAGCGCTCTGCATTACTGAGCACAGCGCGTGGGAGCTTCAGCTCTGTGCCGGAGGAGGCACAGAGCACTTTGCACTCCGCTAGACCACCAGGGACTCAAGGTAAGGCAATAGGGTGACCACGTCCCGGAATGGCAGAAGGGAAATGTGGTCACCCTATAAACCATAAAGGTTTGAGAGATAAGACTTATATCGTTCTTCATGTTTTTTTAATGCCTACAAAATAAAATAAAGATAAAACGAAGTATTACTATCCCTTTAAAGGCCTCTATGAATTTTGGAGGCCATTAGGACTTTCTGCCCATAGTAAGTAAAGTGAGGCACTTTGATTTGGCTGATTCAATTTCTTTAATTACACTGGTCAACATATGTCCTGCACAGGACCACATTCACATCCCAGGTGCCCTTAGCTCTGTCAGTGGCCACACCCACACTCCTCACATGACCCCAACCCACATCCCATCTACTGTTTCCTGGCACAAAAAAATAATATAACAAGCAAACATGAAAAAAGTTTTAACCCCTTGGTTGCTAGAGAGATTTCCAATGCAATTGCATTGCTCTGCAATGTGTTGGAGATCTCTCTAGCATCCAAGTGGTTAAATAATGGCCTGTCAAGGGGTATAAAACTGGTGTAGGGGAAATGAGATTCTCTGGCCACACCTCCAATTCAGAATGTGGATGTGGCCAGCAATGCTAATGCCCCGCCCTCAAAATACAGAGATCTAAGCAGCTGCATACTCCGCCCATTACAAAACCCAGCCCTGTACATTGTTTTATGGAACATATCACTTCAAAGCATCAAACTCCTACACTGGCATCTTTTTCAGCGACATGTGGACTATCCAGGTCACTTAAAACATATAAAATCATTTTTAAAAGTTGCCAGATCTTTTATTACACTCTAGAAAATGTTATTTTCAAGATGGTGGTGGTATTGTCTTCTGTTCATATTAATTCTCATGTTGGGTGATATCACAGTATCTGATGTTATTTCCTGCTCTGCTGAAAGAATCTGAAAAATTTACTCTTTACTGCAGTGGTTCTCAATCTTTTTTGTTCGGGGCACCCCTAACACACAATCTAGAACATTAGGGGCACACCTAACATATTTAATGTACTTTATCAAGGGCATAAGAAGGGTACAATACTTAAATATACAGTTATTATTAGGTCTTATAATCTTAATAACAAAACTAAACATATTGTGCATTACAATTTCTATAAATCTTTATTTAAAAGTCCATTTTTGTCAGTCTACTTAGAAAACATAGGGCACCCTAAGTTGATGTTCGTGGCACACCAAAGTGCCATGGTACCCTGGTTGAGAATCACTGCTTTACTGGTTCCAATTCCTTTTCTTTTGATGGATCCTCTAAAATGACTTCATATGGTGGGTCATAGTCCTCGCCCTGGCTTTCGATATCTAAGGCTCTATACTTTTTACAAAATGTCCAATAGAGCAAAAAGCCAATGATTGCATGGAGGACAACAGTAATTATCACCACGGCATATATAAGATAATATATCACTGTAACATTGCCATAAACCAGTGTTTCATACTCAGAAATTGAGGAAATAATAAACGTATTGGTGGCAATCAAATTATTCTTCTCTTTTGTGTCACACTGGTAAGTTATTGTCTCTGATCCTCTAGAAACCTCAATAACGCTCGTATTGTATGGTAGTATTTGAGGCTTATCTTTACCCAAAATCTTCCATTCGTAATTGAAACGGCTTTCGGGAGGAATCTGGTAACAGGCTATCAACGCTGAAACGTTAGTCTCATCCATAGGTTTAACAAAACCACAATCTGTAGGTCCTCTGCATTCTTCGAAGTTTGCAAAGCAGGTGGCTTTGTTTCCTGGACACCCATTGGTATGATAAACCTCACGAATGCCAAGGCCACACGTAGCCAAGCAGGGTCCAGTCGATAAGTCTTTGTTGACTTCTGATTTTTTGTCGGCTGGGAGGTTCTCTACCTGAGAGTCGATCTGGTTTCTCTTTATACTGTATCCACTTGCTGGTTTTGACACAAGCAATAAAAACAAGTACATCCAACTCAATCTCACTGTCGCTTTTGAGAGCACTGAAAGAGCCATTGTGTTCTAATGATATGCTGTACTCAAACTGACTGACGTTTGACACTCACTGCCTTATATTCACAGACCTATTATGATGTCATAATCCCACTTCTGAGCGGAATCCACCGAGTTCTGTAACAGACCAATTACAATTCCACTTCAGCACATACAGTGTGTGTGGATTCCACTGAGTAATATAAAAGACCCATTATGATGTCATAATCCCACTTTAGCACATACACTGTGTGTGGATTCCACTGAGTTGTATACATAGCAAACTGTTGATGTGTGAACATATGATATTGCTAATATAGGGCTACAATAAATGGTAATGATGCCTTCTCTGGCGAAGTACTGAAAAAAAAAAACAGTCAAAATGCCAATTTCTTTACATGTGGTTTTTATCCTCTTCAAAGCTAGAAAGGTCTCTAACACTGTGCTTCACAATGCAATGAACAAATCCAGCACTGAAGGGGTTAAAAGCCCCAGTTCAAACAAATGTAATCTGGTGACTTTTTTCCCATTACACTGGTGTTTTTTGCCAAGAATTGCTCCACTTTGCCCAGATACATAAGGGCCATATAAGGTCACCACGTGCCCTGCATTGCTCAGGACAGTCCTGGACTTTAAATGTGTGTCCTATGTCTGTATATATGTGTGTGTATGCATGTGAGTGGACGTGTGTATATGTGTCCGTGTATGTGTATATGTGCGTGTGTGTGTATGTGTATATGTGCGTAGGTGTGGGTGCATGTATAACAAGCCTGCATAACAAGCAAGGGCAGAAAAAAGCTATAACCCCTTCACAATGCATTGGAGATCTCCTTAGCATCCAAGTGAATAAGTAATAGGCTGTAATATAACCTGGTACATGGACAGTGAGAATACTTTGGCCACACCCAAAGTCCAGAATGTGGGTGTCACCTGCACAGCTGAGACACCACTCTTCTACATTTGTAGATCTAGGCAGCTAACTACTCTGCCTATTGGGGAAATCCAGCATTGGTCCTGGGTAACACTTCTGGTAACAACTCCCTAATATACAAAGGGTGGAAACGAAATAAATTAAAAAATAAGGCAAAATATATGGTACACTTTTCATTTACACTGATTGATACATAGCAGATTGTTGCTGTGTGGACATATGATATTGCTAATATAGAGCTACAGTAAATGGTAATGACGCTATGGGCCTTCTCGGGATAAAGATCCAATAAAAACAGTCAAAATTAGCAAAAGGGGCACAGCATTGCCTGTGGGGATTCAGTCTTTTGAGCGCTTGAGGGTTTGAGTATGTTTGCAGTGTCTGACAGGCAATGAGGTATCCAACCATTCAAATGTGTTGGATACCCCTTTGGCCCTGAAGGAAAAGAACAGATTGAGCATTTTGTTTTGTTTCTTTAACCCCTTAAGGACCCTTGACGTACCAGGACCGTCACGGTCCTTAAAATACTCAAGGACCGATGACAGTCATAGTACGTCACCTACTTTTTACTTACAGCGCTCTCCCGGGAGCGCTGTAAGTAAAAATAGGGCCTGAAATTGACCGCTCCAAGATCGGAGCGATCTCTATCAGGCCCCATAATGACGTGCCGATACACGCGACAGGTCACGTGTACCGGCGCGTCCAAGTGCTCCTATGCGGTCATTATGGGGCGGAAATGTACCAGGACCGCCGGTCCTTAAGGGGTTAAACCCCTTCAGTGGCAAAGAAGTATCCAACAAATTCCAGTATATAGATACCTCTTTGGGTCTCAAACATGTATCCATTTCAGTGGCACTAACGTACCCAAACCATTGGCAACCAATGTGATGAATACCCCTCAAAGGACTCAAAGGATTTAATCCCCATGGGCAACGGCGTGCCCCTTTTGCTAGTATATATATATATATATATATATATATATATATATATTTATATATATCTTGTATGGACACAATATGAAGGTGACCAGTATATATATATATATATATATATATATATATATATATATATGTCCTGTACAGAAACAATATGAGGGTGCATAGACTTTCTATAGATCTATGTCATATACACATATATACTGTATTTCTATCTAGCATATGGACAGAAAATAATCATCTTTAGGTGTATGAAGCACATAAACAGAATATTAAGGTGTATATATATATATATATATATATATATATATATATATATATATATATATATATATAGTGTTTCTTTACAACGTTGATGGAATAAACTACCACTGATCATTTACTGTTTGGAAGTCCTGTGAGTGTGTTCTTTCTTCTGATTATATTGCTATATATATATATATATATATATATATATATATATATATATATATATATATATATATACTAGCAGTTTGGGACGGCGTTGCCCGTCATGTTATGCAGGAAATGTTTCTTTTTTTTTAAATAAATGTTATGATAGTGAATTATAGCGTAGGGTGTACGTGTCAGAAAGGTACACACAGTGATAGACAGAGACACATGCAACACACACATATACACACACATGCACTGACAACACAAACAGTGACACACAGCTGCAAATCAGAACATAAATACATACAGTGTGAGCAGTGTAAGTAACATACCTCCCAACATTTCATATGGCCAAAGAGGGACACTTGTGTTTTCGGTGGTGTTACTGGGGGCGTGGCTGGTGGTGTATTTTAGAGAATTTTTAACCCTTTGAGTGCCAGGGGGTAAGCAATGCATTGCATCCCCTCTGGCATTGAAATGGTTAAGTTACTCTTTCTGTAAGTGAATGATTTAGAAGAAGATGAAAGTATTTTTTTTACACAGACTAATTTAACAGAAATATACAGAAGTTTATTCCCACATTACTGTGGGTTTTATTGATGTGGAGCAATCTGATACACTGGTATATACACCACACAATGTGATCTCCTAAATAGAGGAGCAGAGGGATTTGGGTGTCAAACAGGGACTGTCCCTCCTATACTGTATAGTGACAGTCCTTATACACAGACACATGCAGACTGTATACTATACAGCAGAGGTTCTCAGCCCATGCCCTCAGTGGCCACTAACAGGCCAGGACTTAGGAATTTCACTGCTAGAACACAAGTGTGTTGATCAGAGGCTCAGTCATATTGATTAACTCACCTGTGCTCTTAAAAGGAAATTCTAAAATCCTGGCCTGTTAATAGCCACTGAGGGCACAGATTGAGAACCACTGCTATACAGTGCCAGACCATTGTAGAGAATTTTTAACCCTTTGAGTGCCAGGGGGTAAGCAATGCATTGCATCTCCTCTGGCACTGAAATGGTTAAGTTACTCTTTCTGTAAGTGAATGATTTAGAAGAAGATGAAAGTATTTTTTACACAGACTAATTTAACAGATATATACAGAAGTTTATACCCACATTACCGTGGGTTTTACTGATGTGAAGCAATCTGATACACTTGTACATTAGGCTGACCAGACCTCACCTTTAACCAGTGACACATATGAAAAATGCATACTGCAGGGCTGCTTTGATTTTGGTGCACTCCTGAAATATGCTTATTTCCTATGTGTCCCCGGTTAAAGGTGAGGTCTGGTCAGCCTACTGTATATACACCACACCGTGTGATCTCCTAAATAGAGGAGCAGAGGGATTTGGGTGTCAAACAGGGACTGTCCCTCCTATACTGTATAGTGCCAGTCCTTATACACAGACTGTATACTATACAATGCCAGACCATATATAAATAGTTTGTCATACATGCTATACAGTGAGCTATGTACAGCATGGAGATGATTGCAGGAACTGGCACCTCTACTTACAGACAGACTGACAAACAACCTGCTCTCTTTCTCTCTCTTTGTGCAATATATAAATACAGTCACATCCATGTCTCTGCCATTTACCAGCTCAGCTGAAGCCTTGCTCTGCACTGCCTGATCACCTCTCTGCCGTTGTTTCCACTTTCTCAGCAAGCCAGTATCCTCCTGCTGATTGTTTAGAAATCAGCTCACTTGTAGTAATTAGCAGAGCTGTGTAGGCTCAAAGACAGGGAATGAAGAAGCTGCATAATACAGATTGGACCATGGCCTTCCAGCTGTAGCTTGAACATTGTTCCCATCATCCTCAGCGTGCGTGTGTGTATATGTGTGTATGTGTCTGCTAGTGTGTGTGTGGGAGGGCATGTGCATGTGTCTGTGGTGTAGGAGTGTGTGGCAGCCATTTTTTTTTTTCAGCCTTAGATAGTGGTGGGTGGGCTGGATAGTGGGGGCAGGCCAAAAATCACACTCCCACAGAATCACCCAATGGCAGCAGTAATCCTTTTTACTGCCGCCCCTGGGTGTGTTTTGCCAGGCACAAAGTCTTCTTTTATATATATAGATTGTGTTTCTTTACTGCGCACAAACATGCAATCAATAAGGCTCATGTGCTAAGTAAAGTGGTGAAGTTCTGCGGCAAACCAACTGCACCATTAGTCACATATAAAAATGTCCACTGATTTGAATTATAGAGGTGTCAGAGTTGCACATCTCTTCAGCATTCCATGGGTTAAACTCACAATTTAAATGAACTGTGATTTTGATGTGTCCCCTATGGGGTAGCTGGGTTGCCTAAAAATGTCTCCAGTTGTTCTCAGTACGTAAACAACATACAGACAGGAGCTAACCCTGTGGATGTTCACCAGGACTGGGTAACCTGTGGCTCCCCATCTGCCCACTATCAGAGCAGCTGGCGATGACGGGCGTTGTAGTCTTTCAATATCTGAAGAGCCGCATGTTGGACCCCAGTCCTGGTGAACCTGGATACTTCTCAGTATACTGACACACAGTAATCACTGTTTCCATATACTCAGCCTTGTGATACAGCAGTTCACTCAGCTCCATGTTTCCTCCATCAGACATCACTTACGGTTAGTGGGGCTGGTCATGTGACCACCTGTTACCGAGGGAGCAGGCTGAATGGGACCCAGTCATATATGTTTTATGTGTACAAACACACGTGTGGGCAGGGGAGGGCAACAGGTGGCTCTCCTAGTTCCACAGCAGCTCGGGAGCCACACATTGACACCCTTTAACTCTCTGAGTGCCAGAGGAACAACCCTCTGGCTCTCAAAGGGTTAACCCTATATATATATGTATATATATATATATATATATATATATATATATCCTATATAATAATTCACTAAAATGTGCGTAATGCCGCAGTCATGCTCAATAGAGACTGCCAGTGACGAAGCTGATACAGAGCGGGGCGCTCCGAAGGAGCGTCCTGCTCTGTATCAGCTGCGGTGCGGGCAGTCTCTACTGAGCATGACTGCACCGCGACCGGCTGGCAGTGGCACTGTGTCCCGTGCAACGGACTCTTCAACTATTGTATATATATATATATATACTAGCAATGTGGGACGGCGTTGCCCGTCATGATATATAGGGAATTAATGCACACACACGGATTCAAGACAAACACAGAGACACACATGCAAATGCACACGCATGCACTGAGATGCATAAAGAGTGACAGTCATACACACATACATGCAGACACATAGAGTGTGATACAGATATGCAACACACAGTGAGGAACACACAGGCACACACAGAGACACACACACACAGAAGTGACTCATAAGGGGGTGACTTATGTGTCATTGTAATGAGTTTGTGTTTGTACTTATGCCTCAACTGTAGCATTCGTTCATATAGTTGAAAATCATGTGGTAATTGCACATACTATGGTGGAAGGTGGATCGTGCTGGCTCCTGGGGTGTGAGTGAGAGTGAGACTATGGTGGAAGGTGGATTGTGCTGACTCCCGGGGTGTGATTGCGTGTGAGTGATTGCGTTTGAGTTTGAGATTGAGTGATTGCGTGAGTGTGTTAGTGAGTGTGTGTGATTGAGTGAGAGTGTGTGAGTGAGAGTGAGAGGGTGTGAGTGAGAGGGTGTGAGTGTGTGAATGTGTGATTGTGAGACTGTGATTGAGTGTGACTGTGAGACTGTGAGTGTGAGAGTGTGATTGAGTGTGAGACTGTGAGTGTGTGATTGAGTGTGAGTGTGTGAGTGTGAGACTGTGACAGTGTGAGACTGAGACTGTGTGAGACTGTGTGAGACTGTGTGAGACTGTGATTGAGTGTGAGAGAGTGTGATTGCGTGTGAGAGTGTGAGACTGAGAGTGTTTGAGTGTGAGACTGTGTGAGAGAGTGAGACTGTCTGAGAGAGTGAGAGAGAGTGAGAGAGAGTGAGTGTGTGAGTGTGATTGAGTGTGAGACTGTGTGAGAGAGTGAGACTGTGTGAGAGAGTGAGACTGTGTGAGAGAGTGAGAGAGAGTGAGAGAGAGTGTGCGTGAGTGTGATTGATTGTGAGACTGTGTGATAGAGTGAGACTGTGTGAGAGACTGAGACTGTGTGAGAGAGTGTGAGAGAGTGTTTGAGAGTGTGTGAGAGTGTGTGAGACTGTGTGAGAGTGAGACTGTGTGAGAGACTGAGACTGTGTGAGAGATTGATTGAGTGAGTGTGAGACTGAGAGTGTGAGACTGAGTGTAAGAGTGTGATTGAGAGACTGTGATTGAGTGTGAGTGTGATTGAGTGAGACTGTGTGAGAGATTGAGACAGTGTGAAAGTGTGAGTGATTGAGTGAGTGTGAGACTGAGACTGTGAGACTTTGAGTGTAATTGAGTGTGAGACTGTGAGAGTGTGATTGAGTGTGAGAGTGAGACTGAGAGTGTGAGACTGAGAGTGTGTTAGTGTGATACTGTGTGAGTGTGAGACTGTGTGAGTGTGAGACTGTGTGTGAGTGTGAGACTGTGTGTGACTGTGAGTGTGAGACTGTGAGTGTGTGATTGTGAGTGTGAGACTGTGAGTGTGAGACTGTGAGTGTGTGATTGAGTGTGAGAGTGTGAGACTGAGTGTGAGACTGTGAGTGAGTGATTGAGAGTGTGAGAGTGTGATAGAGAGTTCAAGAGTGTGATTGAGTGTGTGTGAGTGTGAGCGTGTGATTGAGTGAGTGTGAGACTGTGAGTGTGAGAGTGTGATTGAGTGTGAGAGTGTGATTGAGTGTGAGAGTGTGTGTAAGAGTGTGAGTGAGAGAGTGTGAGGCTGAGAGTGTGATTGAGTGTGAGACTGTAAGAGTGTGATTGAATGTGAGAGTGTGAAACTATGATTGAGTGATTGAGTGTGAGACAGAGTGTGAGACTGTGAGTGTGAGAGTGTGATTGAGTGTGAGATTGTGATTGAGTGTGAGTGTGAGTGAGATAGTGTAGAGTGAGAGTGTGACTGAGTGAGTGTGAGACTGTGAGTGTGAGACTGTGATTGAGTGTGAGACTGTGAGAGTGTGATTGAGTGTGTGAGTGTGTTTGAGTGAGACTGTGAGTGTGAGACTGTGAGAGTGTGAAAGTGTGTGTAAGAGTGTGAGTGAGAGAGTGTGAGGCTGAGAGTGTGATTGAGTGTGAGACTGTAAGAGTGTGATTGAATGTGAGAGTGTGAAACTATGATTGAGTGATTGAGTGTGAGACAGAGTGTGAGACTGTGAGTGTGAGAGTGTGAAACTATGATTGAGTGATTGAGTGTGAGACAGAGTGTGAGACTCTGAGTGTGAGAGTGTGATTGAGTGTGAGATTGTGATTGAGTGTGAGTGAGATAGTGTAGAGTGAGAGTGTGATTGAGTGAGTGTGAGACTGTGAGTGTGAGACTGTGATTGAGTGTGAGACTGTGAGAGTGTGATTGAGTGTGTGAGTGTGTTTGAGTGAGACTGTGAGTGTGAGAATGTGAGTGTGAGACTGAGTGTGATTGACTGTGATTGACTGAGTGTGAGTGTGTGAGACTGTGTGAGTGTGACTGTGTGAGTGTGTGTGTGTGTGAGTGTGAGTGTGAGAGTGTGAGTGTGTGTGAGTCTGTGAGTCTGTGAGTGCGTGTGAGTGTGTGTGTGTGAGTGTGAGAGTGTGTGTGTGTGAGTGTGTGTGTGAGTGTGTGAGTGTGTGTGTGTGAGTGTGTGTGAGTGTGTGTGTGTGAGTGTGTGTGTGTGTGAGTGTGAGTGAGTGTGTGAGTGTGTGTGAGTGTGTGAGTGTGTGAGAGTGTGAGAGTGTTTGAGTGTGTGTGTTTTTTGTCTGTGTTTGTGTCTGTGGTGTAGGAGCGAGTGGCAGCCATTTTGTTTTTTCAGTTACTTGGATAGTGGTGGGCAGGCTGGATAGTGGGGGCAGGCTAACTCCCTGCATGATTTAAATCACTCCCCCATTGAATCACCCAGTGGGAGCAGTAACTCCTCCTTACTTAACCCTTTGAGTGCCAGAGGGGTACGCAACTCATTGCAAAGCAATGCGTTGCGTACCCCTCTGGCACTCAAAGGGTTAAGTTGAGCTAACATAGCAATATAACACAGGGTGGCTCTTCAGTTGAGGCAACATAGCAATATGCTGAGGGAACAAATAGAAAGCGGTGTTTGAGGCTTGCCCTCTGTAACATCTCTGTCCCTTTAAGGAGAAAGGGCAGGAATCAGGAAGCAGGAAGTGGAGGAGTGACAGTTGAAAACAAGCAGTTAGTGAGGTGACTGAAGGGATGAAAAGCGTTACATAAAAGAGTTGCTATTAAGTTTATCCCTGAGGTTGTATTTTATGGAAACATTACACCCTCGTACTGAAACAGTGTATGGAGGGTTACAGTTATCTGTGGGAGGTGACACAGTGTATGGAGGGTTACACTTATCTGTGGGAGGTGACACAGTGTGTATGGAGGGTTACAATTATCTGTGGGAGGTGACACAGTGTGTTTGTGGGGTCTGAGTGAGAGTGTGTGTGTGGACCAGGAGAAGTTATTGATATCCCCTACTTCAATTGGATACTGGTGTGCGGGCTGGAGGGGGCGGGCCAACTTCCTGTATGATAAACCTGCCCCCATTGAATCACCCAATGGGAGCAGTAATGCCCCCATTGAATCACCCAATAGGAGTTGTGTCTCCTAATGAGACATAAATTATGTAATGAGACATTCTGTTCAATGCGAGTTTCTTTTCTGAGGAGACATAAATTATGTTCTGTGTGTGGGGTACCATAAATTATGCAATTAGGCTTATTCTTTTATATATATACTAGTTGAAGAGTCCGTTATACGGGACACAGTGCCTCTGGCAGCCGGTCGCGGGGCAGTCACGCGCGTCAGAGACTGCCCGCGCCACTGCTGATACAGAGCTGGACGCTCCTTCAGAGTGCCCAGCTCTGTATCAGCTGCGGCGCAGGCAGTCTGTACTGCGCATGACTGCCGCACGTGCAGCAGTGTCTACTGCGCATGTCGGGCGTTACACACAACTTAGCGAATTATTATATAGGATAGATATATCAATATAGAGATGAGAAATCCCATCAAATAGCAAGCGCACTGCTGGGTCTATAATCAATAAATAATTTATTCAATTGAAGGATCATCGTTTCGACCCCCTTGGGGGCCTAGATATATATGTGTGTATATATATATATATATATGTATATATCAGGGGCGGACTGACAGGACCCAGGGCCCCTGGTCCAAAAAGAGGTCTGGGCCCCCTGCAGAAATTTCCACAATGCCCCTTCCACCTCCACAATGCCCCCATCTCCACAATGCCCCCTTCATCTCATCTCCACAATGCCCCCGTTTCCACAATGCCCCCTTCATCTCATCTCCACAATGCCCCCTTCTCTCCACAATGCCCCCTTCATCTCCACAATGCCTTCTCTCCACAATGCCCCCTTGATCTCATCTCCACAATGCCCCCTTCTCTCCACAATGCCCCCTTGATCTCATCTCCACAATGCCCCCTTCATCTCCACAATGCCTTCTCTCCACAATGCCCCCTTCTCTCCACAATGCCCCCTTGATCTTATCTCCACAATGCCCCCTTCTCTCCACAATGCCCCATTCATCTCCACAATGCCCCCTTGATCTGATCTCCACAATGCCCCCTTCTCTCCACAATGCCCCCTTCATCTCCACAATGCCCCCTTGATCTCATCTCCACAATGCCCCCTTCTCTCCACAATGCCCCCTTGATCTCATCTCCACAATGCCCCCTTGATCTCATCTCCACAATGCCCCCTTCTCTCCACAATGCCCCCTTGATCTCATCTCCACAATGCCCCCTTCTCTCCACAATGCCCCCTTCATCTCCACAATGCCCCCTTGATCTGATCTCCACAATGCCCCCTTCTCTCCACAATGCCCCCTTGATCTCATCTCCACAATGCCCCCTTCTCTCCACAATGCCCCCTAGATCTCATCTCCACAATGACCCCTTCATCTCCACAATGCCCCCTTGATCTCATCTCCACAATGCCCCCTTCTCTCCACAATGCCCCCTAGATCTCATCTCCACAATGACCCCTTCTCTACACAATGCCCCCTTGATCTCATCTCCACAATGACCCCTTCATCTCCACAATGCCCCCTTCTCTCCACAACGCCTCCTTGATCTCATCTCCACAATGCCCCCTTCTCTCCACAATGCCCCCTTGATCTCATCTCCACAGTGCCCCCTTCTCTCCACAATGCCCCCTTCTCTCCACAACGCCTCCTTGATCTCATCTCCACAATGCCCCCTTCATCTCCACAATGCCCACTATCTCCACAATCCCCCCTTCATCTCCACAATGCCCCCTTCCACAATACCCCCTTCATTGTCAAAATGCCCCCTTCCACAATCCCCCCTTCATCTCCACATTGCCCTTTCTTCAATGCCCCCATCTCCACAATGCCCCTTCCACAATGCACCCGTCTCCACATTGCTCCTTCATCTCCACAATACCCCCTTCATCTCCACCATGCCCCTACCTGCAGTCCCTGGTGGTCTAGCAGCGTGGCTTAGCACTGCAATGTCCCGCGCGCCTCTAGTAATGCAGAGGGTGGGAGATGATTTCTCCCAGCGCTCTGTATTACTAGAACGGCGCGCCGGCGGCCGTCGTAGGAAAGCTGCTCTGGAAGTGGCGGCGACGGCCCGTGACCAAATGCCCGTATGGTCAGTCCGCCCCTGATATATATATATATATACATATATATACATATATATATCACCTGCACCATTGTGAGTGAAAGTTGACAATGGCTGATCGCTGTAGTGTCCGCAGTGCCAACATGGGAGCAGCTGGACATCGCAATACTGCTGAGCTGGGCTGTCTGTCTCACTTCTCCCCAGTCAGTCTCTCTGATCTCCCCACTCTGTGTCTCAGATCTCCTCGGTCCGTGTATCAGATCTCCCTGGTCCGTGTGTCATATGTCCCCAACACATTTGGTCGCAATGCACTGGAGAAGACGCTACCTTGCACGTGCTACTTACTGTTTATATGGGTTATTAAATAGGTGTACAACCAAGGAAACTCCTGACATACTCTACATTACGTGCTACAGTGGAAATGTCAATGCTGTCGCCAAGGCACACACAGAAAATAATTACTTAACTCCTTGAGTGCCAGAGGGGTACGCAAAGGATTAAGGAATTGTATTCTGTGCATGGCCTGCCCACCTCATTGACATTGCCGCTGCTGCACGTAATGCAGAATATGTCAGGAGTTTCAGGACGCTTGTGTTTTCTCCTGTCTAGTGCATACCTCCCAAGTGTCCCTCTTTAGGATAGGGTGACCACATTTCCCTTCTGCCATTCCGGGACGTGGTCACCCTATTGCCTTACCTTGAGTCCCTGGTGGTCTAGCGGCGTGTCAAGAGGGAGCTCTGTGCCTCCTCCGGCACAGAGCTGAAGCTCCCGCGCGCTGTGCTCAGTAATGCAGAGCGCTGGGAGATGATGTCATCTCCCAGCGCTCTGTATTACTAGAGCGCTTACCTCCAGGAGATCAGGTAAGCTGCATTGCCGCCCTGGATGTCAGCCTGCAAGCGGCGTCCATGATGTGACACACCGCTTGCAGGCTGACATTCAGGGCGGCTTGGCTTCATTCCGGGACACTTCATTGTCCCGGTTGAAGGGGACCCGGGACGCGGGACATGTCCCTGAAATAAGGGACAGTCCCGGACGTTCCGGGACCCGTGGTCACCCTACTTTAGGAGTGACAGTCCCTCTTTTAGACCCAAATCCCTCTGTCCCTCTTTCTCATCGTGATGTCCCTCTTTTTAGGAGATCAGATTTTGTGGTGTGTATATAAGTGTATCACATTTCTCCACAGCAATATAACTCACATTAATGTTTGTTTAAATGTCAGTATATGTGTTTATAAATGAGTCTCTGTAAATAAAATACTTTGGTCTTGTTATAAGTCAATTATTAGGTTACACACAGAGGTCTCAACAGGTCATAAAATAGCCTAAAAATTCTTGATAATGCCCCGCCCAGCAGCCACACCGCCAGCAATACCCCCTAAAACACAAGTGTCTCTCTTTGGCAATTTGAAATGTTGGGAGGCATGCTAGTGTCTACCTGTGAGTATGAAGTGTACAGAGAGGAATATGCAGTATAGTGCTGTGTGACACAAAGGATTAATGTGGAAAACTCCTACGTGTGTTGTATCATTTTTGGTACTTCCTGTGTGTAGCTAGCACCTTGCCAGGCTTCTCCTTTTATTAATACAGGTTCTCAGTTCTTTAAATGTGGTCTTTAATCCTTTGATTGCTAAAGAGGTCTCCAGCACATTGTTCAGCAATGCACTGGAGCTCTCGTTAGCACTCAAGGGGTTAAAAGCACCATTTAAAATGCTGACATGTTTTTACCTCTATGGTTCAGTTGGCTTGCCCCAAAATGTCACCTTTTTTTGTTCATCCATAAAGAGCAACAAATTGTATTAATTTACAAAAAAACAATTCCATGCTTTGGTTTAACAAGTATAATTGCACAAAAATGTCTACAAATAAAGCCCATTAAAAACATATGTATTAACCACTTCAGAAACGCGCAATCCAGGGGTGGGCGTCTCTTGAGGACCACAACACTTTTACACAGATGCATTCTGGGATTGAGTACTCCCAGAATTCCATAACGTGACAGGACTGTCACTATTCTTTAACATCTGGACCTTTTCAGTGAAGGATTTCTTTTTCCATAACTCGATCTCTGCTCTGCTGAAGAGCCTCCTCCGGTCCCAGGACCGGATTCCCCTGCAGTCACCTAGAGCTCTGACGTCAGGGGAGGGGGAACTTTGAAAGAGGATATCTCTCAAAACATAAAGGTTTGAGAGATGCCGCTGGGGTCATTTAATTTGTTTTTTTAAGGGCTTCAAGATGCATTATAGTTAAATTTACGTATTACTATCCCTTTAAAGGGATAGTAATACTTCGTTTTAACTTTATTTTATTTTGTAGGCATTAAAAAAACATGAAGAATGATATAAGTTATCTCTCAAACCTTTTTTTCAAAGATAAAAATGCACAAGAGTCATGGAATGTATTTAAAATGCTCTTGGGCAAATATACAAGTCAATATATACCATTGGGGAATAAGCACAAGAGAAGTAAAGCAAAACCAATGTGGATTAATAATGTGGTTAGCAGGGAAATGAGAAATAAAAAGCAGGCTTTTAAGGTGTTTAAGTCAAATGGGTCAGATGCATCATATAAAAAATATAAAGAATGTAATAAAATCTGCAAACAAGCAATTAAGCTAGCTAAAATAGAAAATGAGCGAAACATTGCAAACGAGAGCAAGAAAAACCCTAAACAATTCTACAAGTATATTAACAACAAAAAAGTTAAGGTTGATATTGGTCCTCTTAGGACTGAAACAGGTGAATTGATTAGTGAGGATAAAGCTATGGCTGAGACCCTAAATACGTTCTTTGCTTCAGTATATACAAAGGAAGCAGAAATGACAAGCTATGGGCAAACAGACAAAACCATGGAATTTCCTCCAACATCTACATGGCTTACTGAGGACAAGGTCCAAAAGAGACTGGAAAGGGTTATAGTGAATAAAGCGCCTGGACCGGACGGTATACACCCAAGGGTACTTAAGGAACTTAGTTCAGTAATAGCAAAACCATTATACTTAATATTTATTGATTCGCTTTCATCAGGCATAGTGCCCTGTGATTGGAGGAAAGCTGATGTAGTTCCATTGTTTAAAAAGGGAGCAAGATCCAAACCAGGAAATTATAGACCTGTGAGCTTGACTTCCATAGTGGGTAAGATACAATATCATTAGTAGGAATCAGCATGGTTTCATGAAGAACAGATCATGTCAGACTAATTTACTTGCATTTTATGAAAGAGTGAGTAGTAATTTGGACAGGGGAATTGCTGTTGATGTAGTATACTTGGATTTTGCAAAAGCCTTTGACACAGTGCCTCACAACAGGTTACTGCATAAATTAAAAGGCTTCGGTTTGGGTGGTGGTATCTGTACATGGATTGAGAACTGGTTAAATGATAGATGGCAGAGAGTTGTTGTAAATGGAACTTTTTCAAATTGGTCTAGGGTTATAAGTGGGGTACCGCAGGGTTCAGTCCTGGGCCCAATGCTTTTTAATTTGTTTATTAATGATCTAGAAGTGGGAATTGAAAGTAGCATCTCAATCTTTGCTGATGACACTAAGCTATGTAAGGAAATACATACAGAGCTCGATGTTTTTTCCCTACAGAAGGATTTAGATAAACTAAGTGAATGGGCAGAAAAGTGGCAGATGTCATTTAATGTAGATAAATGTAAGGTTATGCATTTGGGTTGTAGAAACAAACTTGCTACATATACTCTAAATGGGAAACAACTTGGGAAATCCTCATTAGAGAAAGATTTAGGTGTACTGATAGACAATAGTCTTCACAGCAGTGTGCAGAGTCACTCAGCTGCTGCAAGAGCAAATAGAGTACTAGCCTGCATAAAAAGAGGTGTAGAAGCAAGGGATGCTAATATTATCCTACCTCTGTATAAATCCTTGGTTAGGCCTCATCTAGAATATGGAGTACAATTTTGGGCGCCTGTTCTAAAAAAAGACATTACTGAACTGGAAAAGGTGCAGAGACGTGCAACAAAACTGATAAAGGGATTGGAGGATCTGAGTTACAAAGAGAGACTAGCCAAACTGGGTTTGTTTACATTAGAAAAGAGACGTCTAAGGGGTGATATGATTACCATTTACAAATACATTCAAGGCCAATACAAAGAACTATCCAATGAATTATTTATGCAAAGAGCTGAGCTAAGAACAAGAGGTCATCCATTAAGACTTGAGGAAAGGCGCTTTCGACTAAAACACAGGCAGGGATTCTTTACAGTAAGGGCGGTAAGGCTATGGAATTCTTTGCCTTGGGATGCTGTGCTTGCAGATAATGTAACTGCATTCAAAAAAGCAATGGATGCCTATCTAGCACAGAACAATATTGACAGTTATGACAGATGGCTTCAAAGCAAATAGGATATTGAGCCGTGGAACTATTTGACACACTCACACACACACCTACATTGGAAATTGCTCCAGAGGGCTTTTTTGTTGCCTTCCTCTGGATCAACAGGGGTGTTATTGGCATGGGCTGGACTTGATGGACGCATGTCTTTTTTCAGCCTTATCTACTATGTTACTATGTTACTATGTTTATGGTTTAAGAGATATTCACAAGCAAAGTTTCCCCTCCCGCCCCTTTTACCTAGTGTAAGCCACCTCTTCTCAGATGTGGAATCCAGTCCATACACCAGACAGATAACAGCAGGGGACTATCTTCTTTATATGAAAAGAATGAAAGCCCTTACCCCCTTGACAAGTTTTTCAGCTTTTTCCCTTATCTTAATTGAAGATTGTCCCTCTCTGCAGTCTACCTGGGCACCTCCCTTCTGATGTGGCTGAACGGGGGGGGGGGATACTTTGCTTGTGAATATCTCTTAAACCATAAACCTTGGAGAGTGTTATTTCAATTCTGTCAGAGTTGTAGTTCAAGAGTAATTCAATGATAAAGTATCCCCCTCCCGCCCCTTTTACTGATGTAACATTGCTCAGCCAGATCAGAAGGGAGGTGCCCAGGTAGATTGCAGAGAGGGACAATCTTCAATTAAGATAAGGGAAAAAGCTGAAAAACTTGTCAAGGGGGGCAGGGCTTTCATTGTTCTCATAGGAAGAAGATTGTCCCCTGCTGTTATTTGTCTGGTCTATGGACAGTAACCCTCGGAGCCGGGCGCAGGTAGGCAGAGAGGGACATGACTGGGGTTAGTCAGTGTAGGGATTCGGGAAAGAGGCGTGTTATGGGCGAGCGGGGGGGGGGAGGGGAGTAGGTATAGGCTGACCTGCTTCCGCTTCCTCTCCCTTGCTGTTTCAGCGCGGAAGGAGCTTGGACGGAGCTTCTGTCCCGCCGCTGGTACAGGTAGCTGGGATGGAGGAGTTGCTGGATCGGGTCCGGGAGGAGGTTGGGCGGCGCGGGGTGGATTGGCTGCGGGCCTGTCTTGGTTCCCCCTCTGCTGCTCCGGCTGCGGTTCCTCCTGGACCGGCCCCCCCTTTGGGGTTGCAGTCTGCCGGTTCCCCTGGGCACGTTAGCCGCGCGGGTGGCTCTGGCCTGGGCGCTTCTGTGGGGGGTGCCGAGCCCAGGAGGGAGAGGGCTCGCAGGTCAGCTCCTCCTGAGCGCCTTTCTCCTTCCCCACCGCGGAAGTCTGGCAGGGGGCGCAGGCGTAGCTCCAGTCCCAGGCCTCAGCGCAGTGGTGTGTCCAGGCGCGCTCAGCAGCGTCCTGCTAGCCAAGGGGCTGCTGGGGAGGTGGTGGATGGTGCGGCGGGCGGCTCTGGAGTGGGAGCCCTTGGGACTTCCCCCCCCCAGGTGACTGCGCAGGGGACGGCTGGAGGGGCTCTCCAGGCTGGGGGTGGTGGTGTCGCTGGGCTGCGGAGTGCTGCGGTGGGTGCTGGGGCTCCCGCTCTCCTGAGCGGAGCTGGGGATGCTGCTGCCCCGGGCTCCTTGTCTGCTGCGGGTGGAGTTAGGGGGACGGCCCCTCACCCCCTAGGGGGTTCTGTGGGGGGGGCTTCTGTTGTGACAGGGGGGTCTGGTGGGGTTCCCTCCTCTGATGGCTTGGCGGCTGCGCTGCGGGCCTTGCTGGGGGCTCCTGTGGGGGCGGCCTCATCCGTGGCGGGTGGTGGCCTGGCGAGTGTGGGGTCTGGTTTGGGGACGGTATCCTTGGATTGGAGTACTTCTGCTGTGTCTTCTCTTTCTAGCTCGAGCTTGGTTGCTGGGAGCGGTCCTGCTGGAATGGATTCCTCGACACCTGGCGGCGGCCTCTCCGGCTCTGACACTGGTTCTACTGTGGTGGGACCTTCAACGGCTTCGGCTCTTCCTGGATCTTCTGCGGCTCCGCTTCCCTCACAGGATGCGCAGCTTACTGGTGAGCGGTCACTGCACCCACATACACGACTTCACACTTCTGTAGTTAGTGATGGGGGGCCCTTCGGTAGGGGGTGGTTCTGGGGATCCTGGGTTCCTTGGTTTTATTGCAGGTTTGCGGGCTTTGTTGCATAGTTGGGGTGGTTCGGCAGGTCCTGGGTCCTCGGGCTCTGGTGTTTGGGGCGCGGGGGGGTCGACGGGTCTGTCAGCGGCTTCGGCGGGAGCGGCGGGCGTCGGCTCGGTGGGCGCACTTCCTTCCCCTGTGGTTAGCGGGTCGGTTTCCTCGGTCCCTGGGGTTTCGGTCGGTGGGTCGCTGGTGGCGGGTTCTCCGGCTCCCGGGTCTGGGGTGCTGGTTTCCTCCTCGGTTGGGGATCCTCCCAAGGGCGGGGACAAGCCTCCTCCTATTTCGGATTTGGCCAAGGGTCAGGCTTACGTTTGCTTTGAGGGCCCTTTGGGCGCTCACTTGAAGCCTGAAGTGCGGGAAAAGGTTTGGAGGCGGGAGTATATTGATATTTTCACTCTGTTGCCTCTGGAGCGCTTTAATTTGGACAAATGGGAGAAGGGTAAGGAATGGCGTAAGGAGGAGGATGAGGATAGGAGGCGTTTTCGGCTCATTCCGCGTAATTTTGGGAATTGGCTCCAGGCGTTTTGTATTCTGGCCGGGGTGATTGGGGAGCGGACGCCGGAGCTCTGCTCGGCACTGTTCTGTTATTTGGACTCCATTTGGGAGGCACACCGGGTGTATGGCGGGATGGCTTGGCTCCAGTATGACGAGCAGTTTCGCCAGCGCATGGCGGTCCGCCCTTCCCTGCAGTGGGACCACAAAGACATCGGGCTTTGGCTTAAGGTGATGACCCCTAGTAGGCTCCCTGGGCAGTCTTCGGGGGGTGGTTCTTCCACCCCCTTTCCATCAGCCGCCGGAGGGGCGAGTTCAGCTTCCTCTTCGGCGGGATCGCGCAGGGGCTGCTGCTTTGCCTTTAACGATGGCCATTGTAAGTGGGCTTCCTCGTGCAGGTTCAAGCACGAGTGTTCTGGGTGTGGGGGTGGACACCCCTTCTCCCGCTGTTTCAAACGGGGTGTGTGGGGTTCTTCTGGAAGCTCTTCAGCGGTGGGCTCGGGATTTTGGGGTTCCTCTGGCTCCGGACAAAACTTTGGGCCCCACGCCGGTGCTGGTCTTTTTGGGTATCGAATTGGATTCTGTGGGTATGGTTTGTCGCCTTCCGGAGGATAAGGTGGTCGAGTTGCGGGCGCTTATCAGATGGATGTTGGGCATGCGTAAGGTGACGTTACGTCAGCTCCAGTCTCTTTTGGGAAAACTTAATTTTGCCTGCCGTATCCTTCCCATGGGGCGGGTGTTCTGTCGGCGGCTGTCGCTTGCTACCGCAGGGGTTCGTTCCCCGCGTCATTTCATACGGCTCACGGCGGCCTTGAAGGCGGACCTGGAGGTTTGGCATTCCTTCCTGTCCGATTTCAATGGTCGGACGTTGTGGCAGGAGAGGGGATGGTCCAATGTTGATTTGGATCTGTTTACGGATGCTGCAGGGTCTAAGGGTTTTGGGGGCTTCTTTCAGGGTCGTTGGTTTTCCGGCTCCTGGCCGGATTCGTGGGCGGTCTTGGGGTGGACTCGCAATTTGGTCCTCCTTGAACTTTTTCCTATCGTGGTGGCTGCCGAGGTTTGGGGTCCTTGGCTGCGGGACAAGGCTGTCACGTTCCACTGTGATAACATGGGGGTGGTGGAGGCTCTGAACGGCCTCACAGCTAACTCGTTGCCGGTGGTGGCCCTTCTGCGGCACTTGGTGTTGCGGTGCCTTCGGGGGAATGTGTGGTTTAGGGCTAAGCATGTTCCTGGTGTGCAAAATGTAATTGCGGACTCCCTGTCTCGGTTGCAGCTGGATCGTTTTCGTTCCCTGGTGCCGGGAGCGGCGGCGCGAGGGGAGCGGGTGCCGGAGCACCTTTGGACTTTGTGTTGAGCTCTGTGGCCGGTTTGGTGCGCGGCGCTGTGGCGCCTGGAACGTGGGCGGCTTATGCCAAGGTCTGGGAGTCCTGGTTTCAGTTGGTTCGGTGGGCTGGTTTACGAGACGGTGGGGCGGGCAACACGGACCTGTTGCTTTGGTGTATTGGGCTGTGGAGTGCGGAAGGTATTTCCAAGGCGGCGGCGAGCCGTCGCATGGCGGTGTTGGCTTTCCTGTTTAAGCTTTTGGGTTGGCGGGATGTTACTAAGGAATTTATTGTGCGTTTGGCTTTGCGTGGCTTTCGTCGTGGGGTCTTGGTCCGGGATAGTCGTCGGCCTGTCTCTTTCCCCTTGTTGGTAAGGTTGCTCGGGGAACTGGCGTCGGTCTGTTTTTCTGATTTTGAATGTCGGTTGTTCCGGGTGGCGTTTTCGTTCGCTTTCTTTGGGGCTTTGCGGGTGGGGGAGCTGGTGAGTGGGTCTCGGTATTCTGGGGGTGGTTTGCAGGCTTCGGATATCGTTCTTGAGGGTGAGTCGGTCCGGTTCCTCGTTCGGCGCTCCAAGACGGATCAAGAAGGCAGGGGGTTTTCGGTGTCTTTGTTTGGGAATCCGGGCTGTTTGTCTTGTCCGGTTTCTTCCGCGCGGGAATTTTTGCTGGTTCGTCCGTCGGTCGGTGGTTCCTTTTTAGTCCATGCAGACGGTACGGCTCTTTCACGTTTTCAGTTCATTTCTGTTTTTCGGCAATCGTTGGAGGTCCTTGGCTTTCGGGCGTCGGAGTACTGTTCTCACTCTTTCCGTATCGGTGCGGCCACTCAGGCGGCGCGCTGGGGTTTGGGGGAGGAGGTTATTCGGCGGATTGGCCGTTGGGAGTCGGTTCGGTTCCGTTCTTATGTTCGGCCGGGTTTAGTTGAACTTCATTAGGGTGCTGGGGGTTGTTTTCAGTGGGGCCCCATTTTCCTGTTGTTTCTGGGGGGGGGGGGTGTTTTGGTCTGGGTGACTGTTTTTTCCCTCCTCTTTTTCTTGTAGGTGGTCGGGTGTGCTCGGTCTGGATTGTGGGGCACTCGTATGTTTACTGGGCGGCTCGGAGGGCGGCTCTCCGTCCTTCTGGAAGGCAGTTGCACTTTGATCGCAATGAGGTGGAGCTGCGGTGGCTGGGGACTTCTGGGCTTCTGTGGGAGCGGGTGTTTCCGGAGATTGTGGCCTTGGCTAGGGTTACGGCCTCTCCGGACGTGGTGGTGATTCATGCGGGGGGGAATGATTTGGGCGTTTACTCTAGCAAGTACCTTATCCGTGACATCAAGAGGGATTTGTCTCGGTTGTGGGTCCTATTCCCGGGCCTCATCATTGTTTGGTCTGAAATTATCCCACGTTTTTACTGGCGTCGTGCGGTCTCGCACACCGCCATTAACCGGGCCAGGATTAAGGTCAACAGGGCGGTGTCTTCGCACGTCAGGAGGCACGGGGGCCTGGTGTTGAGGCATACTGATGTGGAGAGTCAGCGGAACTTGTTCCATTCGGATGGGGTGCATCTGACGGACATTGGTCTTGACCTTTTTAACTTGGCTGTGGAATGTTTTGTGGAACGTGCTGTTCGGGTTTGGCGGGGGTCGCAGCGTTAAGGGGTTCACGCTGCGTCCTGTGGCGGAGGGGGGGATCCTTGGCGCTTTAAAGTTGGTTGGGTGCCTGGCTTCTAAAGGGCATGGGGTCCCTGGGAAGTGGACAGGCAATTGATTATGGATACCCACTGAGCTGGTAAGGAGAGGCAGCTAGTGGGGGATGTGCCCAAGGTGGGACTGGTGGCGGCGCTAAGGATCCTCCCCTTCTATTTAATGGTTATGGTATTGTTAATACTGTTAATATGTTGTAAATTGGGATTATTTGACGTTGAAAAAATATGTTGAATTTGTAAAGGAATAAATGAAGCTGTGGCCTATTTTATCCAAAGTCACGCTTGTAGTGTGTTTTTTTTATGGGGAGTTAGGGGGGTATAGGGAATGAAAAAATGGTCCCGAAAGTTGACGCTGCCTCAGTCAAGTAACCCTCGGAGCCGGGCGCAGGTAGGCAGAGAGGGACATGACTGGGGTTAGTCAGTGTAGGGATTCGGGAAAGAGGCGTGTTATGGGCGAGCGGGGGGGGGGGAGGGGAGTAGGTATAGGCTGACCTGCTTCCGCTTCCTCTCCCTTGCTGTTTCGGCGCGGAAGGAGCTTCCCTCCCTCCCTCCCTACCTTTTTTGTTTGGGGCCTAGGGAGGGTTGGTGGTTCTTTGATCTCCTTGGAACTGTCACAGCGCGTGGTGGAGGGGGGGATCCTTGGCGCTTTAAAGTTGGTTGGGTGCCTGGCTTCTAAAGGGCATGGGGTCCCTGGGAAGTGGACAGGCAATTGATTATGGATACCCACTGAGCTGGTAAGGAGAGGCGGCTAGTGGGGGATGTGCCCAAGGTGGGACTGGTGGCGGCGCTAAGGATCCTCCCCTTCTATTTAATGGTTATGGTATTGTTAATACTGTTAATATGTTGTAAATTGGGATTATTTGACGTTGAAAAAATATGTTGAATTTGTAAAGGAATAAATGAAGCTGTGGCCTATTTTATCCAAAGTCACGCTTGTAGTGTGTTTTTTTTATGGGGAGTTAGGGGGGTATAGGGAATGAAAAAATGGTCCCGAAAGTTGACGCTGCCTCAGTCATGCATTCCACATCTGAGAAGAGATGCCTTACACTAGGTAAAAGGGGTGGGAGGGGAAACTTTGCTTGTGAATATCTCTCAAACCATAAAGGTTTGAGAGATAAGACTTATATCGTTCTTCATGTTTTTTTAATGGCTACAAAATAAAATAAAGATAAAACGAAGTATTACTATCCCTTTAAAGGCCTCTATGAATTTTGAAGGCCATTAGGACTTTCTGCCCATAGTAAGTAAAGTGAGGCACTTTGATTTGGCTGATTCAATTTCTTTAATTACACTGGTCAACATATGTCCTGCACAGGACCACATTCACATCCCAGGTGCCCTTAGCTCTGTCAGGGGCCACACCCACACTCCTCACATGACCCCAACCCACATCCCATCTACTGTTTCCTGGCACAAAAAAATAATATAACAAGCAAACATGAAAAAAGTTTTAACCCCTTGGTTGCTAGAGAGATTTCCAATGCAATTGCATTGCTCTGCAATGTGTTGGAGATCTCTCTAGCATCCAAGGGGTTAAATAATGGCCTGTCAAGGGGTATAAAACTGGTGTAGGGGAAATGAGATTCTCTGGCCACACCTCCAATTCAGAATGTGGATGTGGCCAGCAATGCTAATGCCCCGCCCCCAAAATACAGAGATCTAAGCAGCTGCATACTCCGCCCATTACAAAACCCAGCCCTGTACATTGTTTTATGGACCATATCACTTCAAAGCATCAAACTCCTACACTGGCATCTTTTTCAGAGACATGTGGACTATCCAGGTCACCCAAAACATATAAAATCATTTTTAAAAGTTGCCAGATCTTTTATTACACTCTAGAAAATGTTATTTTCAAGATGTTGGTGGTATTGGCTTCTGTTCATATTAATTCTCATGTTGGGTGATATCACAGTATCTGATGTTATTTCCTGCTCTGCTGAAAGAATCTGAAAAATGTACTCTTTACTGCAGTGGTTCTCAATCTTTTTTGTTCGGGGCACCCCTAACACACAATCTAGAACATTAGGGGCACACCTAACATATTTAATGTACTTTATCAAGGGCATAAGAAGGGTACAATACTTAAATATACAGTTATTATTAGGTCTTATAATCTTAATAACAAAACTAAACATATTGTGCATTACAATTTCTATAAATCTTTATTTAAAAGTCCATTTTTGTCAGTCTACATAGAAAACATGGGGCACCCTAAGTTGATGTTCGTGGCACACCAAAGTGCCATGGTACCCTGGTTGAGAATCACTGCTTTACTGGTTCCAATTCCTTTTCTTTTGATGGATCCTCTAAAATGACTTCATATGGTGGGTCATAGTCCTCGCCCTGGCTTTCAATATCTAAGGCTCTATACTTTTTCCAAAATGTCCAATAGAGCAAAAAGCCAATGATTGCATGGAGGACAACAGTAATTATCACCACGGCATATATAAGATAATATATCACTGTAACATTCCCATAAACCAGTGTTTCATACTCAGAAATTGAGGAAATAATAAACGTATTGGTGGCAATCAAATTGTTCTTCTCTTTTGTGTCACACTGGTAAGTTATTGTCTCTGATCCTCTAGAAACCTCAATAACGCTCGTATTGTATGGTAGTATTTGAGGCTTATCTTTACCCAAAATCTTCCATTCGTAATTGAAACGGCTTTCGGGAGGAATCTGGTAACAGGCTATCAACGCTGAAACGTTAGTCTCATCCATAGGTTTAACAAAACCACAATCTGTAGGTCCTCTGCATTCTTCGAAGTTTGCAAAGCAGGTGGCTTTGTTTCCTGGACACCCATTGGTATGATAAACCTCACGAATGCCAAGGCCACACGTAGCCAAGCAGGGTCCAGTCGATAAGTCTTTGTTGACTTCTGATTTTTTGTCGGCTGGGAGGTTCTCTACCTGAGAGTCGATCTGGTTTCTCTTTATACTGTATCCACTTGCTGGTTTTGACACAAGCAATAAAAACAAGTACATCCAACTCAATCTCACTGTCGCTTTTGAGAGCACTGAAAGAGCCATTGTGTTCTAATGATATGCTGTACTCAAACTGACTGACGTTTGACACTCACTGCCTTATATTCACAGACCTATTATGATGTCATAATCCCACTTCTGAGCGGAATCCACCGAGTTCTATAACAGACCAATTACAATTCCACTTCAGCACATACAGTGTGTGTGGATTCCACTGAGTAATATAAAAGACCCATTATGATGTCATAATCCCACTTTAGCACATACACTGTGTGTGGATTCCACTGAGTATACATAGGAAACTGTTGATGTGGGAACATATGATATTGCTAATATAGGGCTACAATAAATGGTAATGATGCCTTCTCTGGAGAAGTACTGAAAAAAAAAAAAACAGTCAAAATGCCAATTTCTTTAAATGTGGCTTTTATCCTCTTCAAAGCTAGAAAGGTCTCTAACACTGTGCTTCACAATGCAATGAACAAATCCAGCACTGAAGGGGTTAAAAGCCCCAGTTCAAACAAATGGAATCTGGTGACTTTTTTCCCCTTACACTGGTGTTTTTTGCCAAGAATTGCTCCACTTTGCCCAGATACATAAGGGCCATATAAGGTCACCACGTGCCCTGCATTGCTCAGGACAGTCCTGGACTTTAAATGTGTGTCCTATGTCTGTATATATGTGTGTGTATGCATGTGAGTGGACGTGTGTATATGTGTCCGTGTATGTGTATATGTGCGTGTGTGTGTATGTGTATATGTGCGTAGGTGTGGGTGCATGTATAACAAGCCTGCATAACAAGCAAGGGCAGAAAAAAGCTATAACCCCTTCACAATGCATTGGAGATCTCCTTAGCATCCAAGTGATTAAGTAATAGCCTGTAATATAGCCTGGTACATGGACAGTGAGAATACTTTGGCCACACCCAAAGTCCAGAATGTGGGTGTCACCTGCACAGCTGAGACACCACTCTTCTACATTTGGAGATCTAGGCAGCTAACTACTCTGCCTATTGGGGAAATCCAGCATTGGTCCTGGGTAACACTTCTGGTAACAACTCCCTAATATACAAAGGGTGGAAACGAAATAAATTAAAAAATAAGGCAAAATATATGGTACACTTTTCATTTACACTGATTGATACATAGCAGATTGTTGCTGTGTGGACATATGATATTGCTAATATAGAGCTACAGTAAATGGTAATGACGCTATGGGCCTTCTCGGCATAAAGATCCAATAAAAACAGTCAAAATTAGCAAAAGGGGCACAGCATTGCCTCTGGGGATTCAGTCTTTTGAGCGCTTGAGGGTTTGAGTATGTTTGCAGTGTCTGACAGGCAATGAGGTATCCGACCATTCAAATGTGTTGGATACCCCTTTGGCCCTGAAGGAAAACAACAGATTGAGCATTTTGTTTTGTTTCTTTAACCCCTTAAGGACCCTTGACGTACCAGGACCGTCACGGTCCTTAAAATACTCAAGGACCGATGACGGTCATAGTACGGCACGTACTTTTTACTTACAGCGCTCTACCGGGAACGCTGTAAGTAAAAATAGGGCCTGAAATTGACCGCTCCAAGATCGGAGCGATCTCTATCAGGCCCCATAATGACACGCCGATACACGCGACAGGTCACGTGTACCGGCGCGTCCAAGTGCTCCTATGCGGTCATTATGGGGCGGAAATGTACCAGGACCGCCGGTCCTTAAGGGGTTAAACCCCTTCAGTGGCAAAGAAGTATCCAACAAATTCCAGTATATAGATACCTCTTTGGGTCTCAAACATGTATCCATTTCAGTGGCACTAACGTACCCAAACCATTGGCAACCAATGTGATGAAAACCCCTCAAAGGACTCAAAGGATTTAATCCCCATGGGCAACGGCATGCCACTTTTGCTAGTATATTTATATATATATATATATATATATATATATATATATATTTATATATATCTTGTATGGACACAATATGAAGGTGACCAGTATATATATATATATATATATATATATATATATATATATATATGTCCTGTCCAGAAACAATATGAGGGTGCATAGACTTTCTATAGATCTATGTCATATACAGATTGGAAATGATGGTACATATATACTGTATTTGTATCTAGCATATGGACAGAAAATAATCATCTTTCGGTGTATGAAGCACATAAACAGAATATTAAGGTGTATATATATATATATATATATTAGTGATGAGCGAGCACCCCAATGCTCGGATGTTCGGGTGCTCTGACCGAGCACCCCCTGAGGCTCGAGTGCTCGGCCGAGCATCCGAGCCCCATTGAAGTCAATGGGAGGACTCGAGCATTACACCAGGCACCCCCTGCTCTGATGAGGGGAGGGTGCCTGGTCCATAGGAAAAGGGCAGAAAAAGATGGAAACACTACAGAAATGGTTCAGGGACAGCATAGGGAGGATGTCTGGATGCACCTTGGACTCCAACATCGCTGCTGGGAACGATCTTTCGCCCGTAGTACGCCATTTTTACAGACTGACCATAAAACACACAAAAAGGAAAATAAAAACGACTTTAGGCGAAAAATTGTTACCAAACAATATTTGCTGTATATTTACTTGTATATCATCTGCAAATTCTCCCAAAAATTTCCTTGATTTTCAGAACTGAGGCCATGATTAAGAGGGAAACGTGCGCAGAGGCAAATTCTCCCAAAAATTTCCTTGATTTTCAGAACTGAGGCCATGATTAAGAGGGAAACGTGCGCTGAGCTGACCATCTAAAACATTATGGGTGAGGGTCTGCTGCAGAGCTGACCATCCTAAACATTATATGCGAAGGCCCGCTAGTGAGCTGACGCTATAAAACATTATATGAGAGGGCCCGCTAGAGAGCTGACCCAATAAAACATTATATGAGAAGGCCCGCTGGTGAGCTGACCTATATAAAAATTGGCAAACAGGGCCCGCTGGTGAGCTGGCCCTATATAAAAATTATATCACAGGGCCCGCTGGTGAGCTGGCCCTATATAAAAATTATATCCCAGGGCACGCTGGTGAGCTGGCCCTATATAAAAATTATATCCCAGGGCATATGGAAGAGGAGGAGGAGGATGAGAAGATTAAGAGTCAACCATATACCCGTTTTTTGGGTGGAAGGGGTGAATGGGAATACAGAGTATTCCCATCATTGTAAATAACATATATAAAGTGAGTTTATGTTCCCCCGGGGCTTTCCTCCAGTGGAGTGGAGAAGTCAGGGGAAATCCAGGCCTTGTTCATTTTTATAAGTGTCAACCTATCAGCATTGTCGGTGGAAAGGCGGATACGCTTATCTGTTATGATGCCACCAGCAGCACTAAATACCCGCTCAGACAGAACGCTGGCGGCAGGGCAGGCCAGCACCTCCAAGGCGTAGAGTGACAGTTCATACCACGTGTCCAGCTTGGACACCCAGTAGTTGTAAGGCACAGAGGGATCATTGAGGACGCTGACACGGTCTGCTACGTACTCCTTCACCATCTTCCAAAACTTTTCCCTCCTTGTGACACTAGGCTGCGCATCAGGGTGAGGGTGCTGCCGGGGTGTCATGAAGGTGTCCCACGCCTTGGAGAGTGTTGCCCTGCCTTTCTCGGAACTGCTGTGTGCTCCCCTTTTCTCCCCTTCTCGGTTGGCCAAGGTAGCACGTACTCTGCCGCCAGCGTTGTCAGATGGAAAATTTTGGAGCAATTTTTCAACAAGAACCTTCTGGTATTGCACCATTTTGCTTGTCCTCTCCACCGGAGGAATGAGAGATGAGAAATTCTCTTTGTAGCGGGGGTCCAGAAGGGTGAACACCCAGTAATCCGTGTTGTCTAAAATGCGTACAACGCGTGGGTCACGGGAAAGGCAGCCTAACATAAAGTCAGCCATGTGTGCCAGAGTACCAACAGTCAAGATTTCGCTGTCCTCACCAGGAGGCTGACTCTCAATATCCTCATCCTCTTCCTCCTCTTCTGCCCACCCACGCTGAAGAGATGTAACTAAAGTTCCATGGCTACCCTCTGTAGCGGAGGCAACCGTGTCTTCCTCCTCCTCCTCCTCCTCCTCCTCCGCCTCCTCCAATTGTCGCTGAGAAGACGAAGTGAGGGTGCTCTGGCTATCACCTTGTGTAAGCTCTTCCTCCCCCATTTCCACCTCTTCCACATGCAAAGCGTCGGTTTTAATTGTGAGCAGCGAGCGTTTCAGTAGACACAGAAGTGGGATGGTTACACTGATAATAGCGTTATCGCCGCTCACCATCTGTGTCGATTCCTCAAAATTGCGTAAAACCTCGCAGAGGTCTGACATCCATTCCCACTCCTCACTTCTGATTACAGGAAGTTGAACGGAGAGGCGACGACCGTGTAACAGCTGGTACTCCACTACTGCCCTCTGCTGCTCACAAAGCCGGGCCAACATGTGGAAGGTGGAGTTCCAGCGCGTGCTCACGTCACACAGCAGCCGGTGAGCTGGCAATTGTAAGCGCTGCTGCAGCTTCAACAGGCCGGCCGAAGCTGTTGATGACTTACGGAAATGTGCACACACGCGGCGCACCTTGGTCAAGAGATCATGCACATTGGGGTAGGTTTTTAGAAATCGCTGCACCACTAAATTAAATACATGCGCTAGGCATGGTACGTGTGTGAGCTTGCCGAGCTCCAAAGCCGCCACCAAGTTACGCCCATTATCACACACAACCATGCCTGCTTGCAGGTTGAGTGGCGAGAGCCACTGCTCGGTCTGGTGACTAATCCCCTGCAACAGCTCTGAGGCCGTGTGCTGTTTGTCCCCAAGGCAGATCAGCTTCAGCATGGCCTGTTGACGCTTCCCCACTGCAGTGCTACACTGCTTCCAGCTACTGGCTGATGGGGGAGTGGCGGTGTGTGTAGAGAAGTCGGAGGTGGAAACGGAGGAGGAGGAGCCAATAACGTAGGTGCTGGTGGAAACCCTGATGGAGGTAGGGCCCGCAATCCTCGGCGTGGGTAGCACCCGTGCCATCCCAGGGTCCGAGTCGCTCCCAGCCTCCACGACATTCACCCAGTGTGCCGTCAGGGAAATGTAGCGTCCCTGGCCACAAGCACTTGTCCATGTGTCAGTCGTTAAGTGGACCTTCCCAGTAACTGCGTTGGTCAGGGCACGGGTGATGTTACGGGACACATGGTGGTGTAATGCGGGGATGGCACACCGGGAAAAGTAGTGGCGGCTGGGGACCGCGTACCGAGGGACAGCTGCTGCCATCAGGCTGCGGAAGGACTCAGTGTCCACAAGCCTAAATGGCAGCATTTCGATGGCCAGTAATTTTGAAAGGTGTGAGGTTAGTGCTATGGCCTGTGGGTGGGTGGCTGGGTACTTTCTCTTGCGCTCAAATGCCTGGGGTAACGACATTTGGACGCTGTGCTGGGACAGGGAAGTGGATGTGGTCGCTGATGGTGCTTCAGATGGTACAGGTGCAGGGCGGGAGGTATGCGGGCCTGCGCCTTCGACAGGCGATTGGCCGGCACCGAAAACAGGGGAAGAGGAGGCAGTGGTGTGGCCTGCAGACACAGGTGGGCGATCCAGGCGTTCCTCCCACTTACTACGGTGCTTGGATGCCATGTGTCGGATCATGCTGGTGGTGGTGAGGTTTCTAGTGTTCATGCCTCGGCTCATTCTGGTGTGGCACAGGTTGCAAACTACAATTCTTTTGTCGTCCGCACTTTCCTTAAAAAAACGCCATACCGCGGAACACCTACCCTTTGGCAAGGTAGATTTACGCAAGGGGGTGCTCCGTGGAACATTTGCGGGCCGGTTTGGTGCGGTCCGCCTTCTTTCTGTAGCCACACCACTGCCTCTTCCAGCCTGTTGCGGTGCTGCAGATGGCTCACCCTCAGGACTGCTGTCATCGCTCGGCTCTACACCTTCCCAGGTGGGGTCAGTCACCTCATCGTCCACCAAGTCCTCCTCCACTTCCTCACTCTGATCATCCTCCTCAAGTCTTGATCCCACCACATACTCAGTCATTGACAACTGTATAACATTCTCCTCAACAAGGTCTTGAGACGGAAATAGTGGTTGATTTAATGGCAACTGTGTCTCATCATCATCATCATCATCATCCACTACTTCCTTTGACCTTAAATGCCGTTCACATCTGTCATCTTCTTGTGATTGGGTAGCCTCTAGAGGTTGTGAATCAGGGCACAAGATGTCATGTTCCTCTGCAAGCGTGCTTGGAGAGAGGGTCAAATGAAGGATTGGTGATGAGACGAGCTCATCACTATATCCCAGTGTGGGATCACTTCTTTGACCAGACCGTGTATGGTGGGAGGAAGGATGATCAGAGTGAGGATTATGTTGACCAGACTCTTGGCTACTGAGAGTGGACTTGGTGGAAGACAGGGTGGTGCTTAACCGACTGGAAGCAGTATCAGCTGTCATCCAACCGACCACCTGTTCGCACTGGTCGGACCTCGAGAGTGATGTCCTGCGACGCCCTGTGAAATCAGACATGAAGCTAGGTATGGTGGATGTCTTTCTTTCTTGTGCTCTGGCACCAGGCACAGTTTCTCCGCGTCCTGACCCGCGCCCTGAACTTTCAGGATCACGTCCACTTCCCCGTCCCTTTTTACCCGCCTTCTTCATCTTACACAGAATATGTGACTTTAATATTTGAGTTTGAAAACTTAACAGTATTTCTTATAATTCTGCAACTGTACAGAGTACACAGAATAGGCTGTTAAACGGCGTTGAAACACACTGAATGGAATATGTGACTTTAATATTTGAGTTTGAAAACTTAACAGTATTTCTTATAATTCTGCAACTCTGCAGAGTACACAGAATAGGCTGTTAAACGGCGGTGAAAGACACTGAATGGAATATGTGACTTTAATATTTGAGTTTGAAAACTTAACAGTATTTCTTTATTTCTTATAATTCTGCAACTCTGCAGAGTACACAGAATAGGCTGTTAAACGGCGGTGAAAGACACTGAATGGAATATGTGACTTTAATATTTGAGTTTGAAAACTTAACAGTATTTCTTATAATTCTGCAACTCTGCAGAGTACACAGAATAGGCTGTTAAACGGCGGTGAAAGACACTGAATGGAATATGTGACTTTAATATTTGAGTTTGAAAACTTAACAGTATTTCTTTATTTCTTATAATTCTGCAACTCTGCAGAGTACACAGAATAGGCTGTTAAACGGCGGTGAAAGACACTGAATGGAATATGTGACTTTAATATTTGAGTTTGAAAACTTAACAGTATTTCTTATAATTCTGCAACTGTACAGAGTACACAGAATAGGCTGTTAAACGGCGGTGAAAGACACTGAATGGAATATGTGACTTTAATATTTGAGTTTGAAAACTTAACAGTATTTCTTATAATTCTGCAACTCTGCAGAGTACACAGAATAGGCTGTTAAACGGCGGTGAAAGACACTGAATGGAATATGTGACTTTAATATTTGAGTTTGAAAACTTAACAGTATTTCTTTATTTCTTATAATTCTGCAACTCTGCAGAGTACACAGAATAGGCTGTTAAACGGCGGTGAAAGACACTGAATGGAATATGTGACTTTAATATTTGAGTTTGAAAACTTAACAGTATTTCTTATAATTCTGCAACTGTACAGAGTACACAGAATAGGCTGTTAAACGGCGGTGAAAGACACTGAATGGAATATGTGACTTTAATATTTGAGTTTGAAAACTTAACAGTATTTCTTATAATTTTGCAACTCTGCAGAGTACACAGAATAGGCTGTTAAACGGCGGTGAAAGACACTGAATGGAATATGTGACTTTGATATTTGAGTTTGAAAACTTAACAGTATTTCTTATAATTCTGCAACTGTACAGAGTACACAGAATAGGCTGTTAAACGGCGGTGAAAGACACTGAATGGAATATGTGACTTTAATATTTGAGTTTGAAAACTTAACAGTATTTCTTATAATTTTGCAACTCTGCAGAGTACACAGAATAGGCTGTTAAACGGCGGTGAAAGACACTGAATGGAATATGTGACTTTGATATTTTAGTTTGAAGACTTAACAGTATTTCTTCCTATTCTGCAACTCTGCACAGTACACAGAATGTGCTGCTACACTGCGGCGAAGCACACTGAATGGAATATGTGACTTTGATATTTTAGTTTGAAGACTTAACAGTATTTCTTCCTATTCTGCAACTCTGCACAGTACACAGAATGTGCTGCTACACTGCGGCGAAGCACACTGAATGGAATATGTGACTTTGATATTTTAGTTTGAAGACTTAACAGTATTTCTTCCTATTCTGCAACTCTGCACAGTACACAGAATGTGCTGCTACACTGCGGCGAAGCACACTGAATGGAATATGTGACTTTGATATTTTAGTTTGAAGACTTAACAGTATTTCTTCCTATTCTGCAACTCTGCACAGTACACAGAATGTGCTGCTACACTGCGGCGAAGCACACTGAATGGAATATGTGACTTTGATATTTTAGTTTGAAGACTTAACAGTATTTCTTCCTATTCTGCAACTCTGCACAGTACACAGAATGTGCTGCTACACTGCGGCGAAGCACACTGAATGGAATATGTGACTTTGATATTTTAGTTTGAAGACTTAACAGTATTTCTTCCTATTCTGCAACTCTGCACAGTACTCAGAATGTGCTGCTAAACTGCGGCGACGCACACTGAATGGAATACGTGACTTTGATATTTTAGTTTGAAGACTAAACAGAATGTGCTCTAATCTGCAACTTTGCACACTAAACAGAATGTGCTCTAATCTGCAACTTTGCACACTAAACAGAATGTGCTCTAATCTGCAACTTTGCACACTAAACAGAATGTGCTCTAATCTGCAACTGTGCACACTAAACACAATGTGCTCTAATCTGCAACTTTGCACACTAAACAGAATATATATATTTTTTTTTTTTGTTTTTTGTTTTTTTCCCCCCACACCAAATAACCTGCTGCCCCCACACACAGTAGTCCTAAAAAGGACTTTTGGTTCTTTTTTTTTCACAATTTTTGTTTTTTTCCTCCCTACACTGCCTTTCCCTTCCTATCCTCAGCTCTCCCTGGCTCAGACTGAGCCGAACTCGTTGTTCAGGTGCTATACAGCACCTGACCACGGGTTCTGGCCAGCCAATCAGTGTAATGCCAGCAGCCAACATGGCTGCTGGCATTACACCGATGTCAGAGCCTCCCTGCACGTTTATTGGCTGCGCAGCAGCCGCAAAACGTGCGGGGAGGAGACCCGAACATGGCGGGCGAGCACATGCGGTACTCGTACGAGTACCGACATGTGCCGAGCAGAGCGATGCTCGAGCCGATCCGAGCATCGGCCGAGCATGCTCGCTCAACACTAATATATATATATATATATATATATATATATAGTGTTTCTTTACAACGTTGATGGAATAAACTACCACTGATCATTTACTATTTGGAAGTCCTGTGAGTGTGTTCTTTCTTCTGATTATATTGCTATATATATATATATATATATATATTGTGTTTCTATACTGCGCACAAACATGCAATCAATAAGGCTCATGTACTAAGTAAAGTGGTGAAGTTCTGCGGCAAACCAACTGCACCATTAGTCACATATAAAAATGTCCACTGATTTGAATTATAGAGGTGACAGAGTTGCACATCTCTTCAGCATTCCATGGGTTAAAATCACAATTTAAATGAACTGTGATTTTGATGTGTCCCCTATGGGGTAGCTGGGTTGCCTAAAAATGTCTCCAGTTGTTCTCAGTACGTAAACAACATACAGACAGGAGCTAACCCTGTGGATGTTCACCAGGACTGGGTAACCTGTGGCTCCCCAGCTGCCCACTATCAGAGCAGCTGGCGATGACAGGCGTTGTAGTCTTTCAATATCTGAAGAGCCGCATGTTGGACCCCAGTCCTGGTGAACCTGGATACTTCTCAGTATACTGACACACAGTAATCACTGTTTCCATATACTCAGCCTTGTGATACAGCAGTTCACTCAGCACCATGTTTCCTCCATCAGACATCACTTACGGTTAGTGGGGCTGGTCATGTGACCACCTGTTACCGAGGGAGCAGGCTGAATGGGACCCAGTCATATATGTTTTATGTGTACAAACACACGTGTGGGCAGGGGAGGGCAACAGGTGGCTCTCCTAGTTCCACAGCAGCTCGGGAGCCACACATTGACAACCTTTAACTCTCTGAGTGCCAGAGGAACAACCCTCTGACTCTCAAAGGGTTAACCCTATATATATATGTATATATATATATATATATATATATCCTATATAATAATTCACTAAAATGTGCGTAATGCCGCAGTCATGCTCAATAGAGACTGCCAGTGACGAAGCTGATACAGAGCGGGGCGCTCCGAAGGAGCCCCCTTCATCTCATCTCCACAATGCCCCCTTCATCTCCACAATGCCTTCTCTCCACAATGCCCCCTTCTCTCCACAATGCCCCCTTGATCTCATCTCCTCGATGCCCCCTTCTCTCCACAATGCCCCCTTCATCTCCACAATGCCCCCTTGATCTGATCTCCACAATGCCCCCTTCTCTCCACAATGCCCCCTTCATCTCCACAATGCCCCCTTGATCTCATCTCCACAATGCCCCCTTCTCTCCACAATGCCCCCTTGATCTCATCTCCACAATGCCCCCTTCTCTCCACAATGCCCCCTTCATCTCCACAATGCCCCCTTGATCTCATCTCCACAATGCCCACTTCTCTCCACAATGCCCCCTTGATGTCATCTCCACAATGCCCCCTTCTCTCCACAATGCCCCCTTCTCTCCACAATGCCTCCTTGATCTCATCTCCACAATGCCCCCTTCATCTCCACAATGCCCACTATCTCCACAATCCCCCCTTCATCTCCACAATGCCCCCTTCCACAATACCCCTTCATCTCAACAATGCCCCCTTGATCTCATCTCCACAATGCCCCCTTCTCTACACAATGCCCCCTTCTCTCCACAATGCCTCCTTGATCTCATCTCCACAATGCCCCCTTCATCTCCATAATGCCCACTATCTCCACAATCCCCCTTCATCTCCACAATGCCCCCTTCCACAATACCCCCTTCATCTCCAAAATGCCCCCTTCCACAATCCCCCCTTCATCTCCACATTGCCCCTTCCTCAATGCCCCCATCTCCACAATGCCCCTTCCACAATGCACCCGTCTCCACATTGCTCCTTCATCTCCACAATACCCCCTTCATCTCCACCATGCCCCTACCTGCAGTCCCTGGTGGTCTAGCAGCGTGGCTTAGCACTGCAATGTCCCGCGCGCCTCTAGTAATGCAGAGGCTGGAAGATGATGTCTCCCAGCGCTCTGTATTACTAGAACGGCGCGCCGGCGGCCGTCGTAGGAGAGCTGCTGAGCAGCTCTGGAAGTGGCGGCGAGGGCCCGTGACCGAATGCCCGTATGGTCAGTCCGCCCCTGATATATATATATATATACATATATATACATATATATATCACCTGCACCATTGTGAGTGAAAGTTGACAATGGCTGATCGCTGCAGTGTCCGCATTGCCAACATGGGAGCAGCTGGACATCGCAATACTGCTGAGCTGGGCTGTCTGTCTCACTTCTCCCCAGTCAGTCTCTCTGATCTCCCCACTCTGTGTCTCAGATCTCCTCGGTCCGTGTATCAGATCTCCCTGGTCCGTGTGTCATATGTCCCCAACACATTTGGTCGCAATGCACTGGAGAAGACGCTACCTTGCATGTGCTACTTACTGTTTATATGGGTTATTAAATAGGTGTACAACCAAGGAAACTCCTGACATACTCTACATTACGTGCTACAGTGGAAATGTCAATGCCGTCGCCAAGGCACACACAGAAAATAATTACTTAACTCCTTGAGTGCCAGAGGGGTACGCAAAGGATTAAGGAATTGTATTCTGTGCATGGCCTGCCCACCTCATTGACATTGCCGCTGCTGCACGTAATGCAGAATATGTCAGGAGTTTCAGGACGCTTGTGTTTTCTCCTGTCTAGTGCATACCTCCCAAGTGTCCCTCTTTAGGAGGGACAGACCTCTTTTAGACCCAAATCCCTCTGTCCCTCTTTCTCACCCTGATGTCCCTCTTTTTAGGAGATCAGATTTTGTGGTGTGTATATAAGTGTATCACATTTCTCCACAGCAATATAACTCACATTAATGTTTGTTTAAATGTCAGTATATGTGTTTATAAATGAGTCTCTGTAAATAAAATACTTTGGTGTTGTCAATTATTAGGTTACACATAGTGTTGAGCGAGCATGCTCGGCCGATGCTCGGATCGGCTCGAGCATCGCTCTGCTCGGCACATGGCGGTACTCGTACGAGTACCGCATGTGCTCGCCCGCCATGTTCGGGTCTCCTCCCCGCACGTTTTGCGGCTGCTGCGCAGCCAATAAACGTGCAGGGAGGCTCTGACATCGGTGTAATGCCAGCAGCCATGTTGGCTGCTGGCATTACACTGATTGGCTGGCCAGAACCCGTGGTCGGGTGCTGTATAGCACCTGACCAGCGAGTTCGGCTCAGTCTTAGCCAGGGAGAGCTGAGGATAGGAAGGGAAAGTCAGTGTATGGAGGAAAAAAAGCAAAATTGTGAAAAAAAAGAACCAAAAGTCCTTTTTAGGACTACTGTGTGTGGGGGCAGCAGGTTATTTTGTGTGGGGGGGAAAAAAAAAAAAAAAAATATATATATATTCTGTTTAGTGTGCAAAGTTGCAGATTAGAGCACATTCTGTTTAATGTGCACAGTTGCAGATTAGAGCACATTCTGTTTAGTGTGCAAAGTTGCAGATTAGAGCACATTCTGTTTAGTGTGCAAAGTTGCAGATTAGAGCACATTCTGTTTAGTGTGCAAAGTTGCAGATTAGAGCACATTCTGTTAAGTCTTCAAACTAAAATATCAAAGTCACATATTCCATTCAGTGTGCGTCGCCGCAGTTTAGCAGCACATTCTGTGTACTGTGCAGAGTTGCAGAATAGGAAGAAATACTGTTAAGTCTTCAAACTAAAATATCAAAGTCACATATTCCATTCAGTGTGCTTCGCCGCAGTGTAGCAGCACATTCTGTGTACTGTGCAGAGTTGCAGAATAGGAAGAAATACTGTTAAGTCTTCAAACTAAAATATCAAAGTCACATATTCCATTCAGTGTGCTTCGCCGCAGTGTAGCAGCACATTCTGTGTACTGTGCAGAGTTGCAGAATAGGAAGAAATACTGTTAAGTCTTCAAACTAAAATATCAAAGTCACATATTCCATTCAGTGTGTGTCACCGCAGTTTAGCAGCCTATTCTGTGTACTCTGCACAGTTGCAGAATAGGAAGAAATACTGTTAAGTTTTCAAACTCAAATATTAAAGTCACATATTCCATTCAGTGTGTGTCACCACAGTTTAGCAGCCTATTCTGTGTACTCTGCACAGTTGCAGAATAGGAAGAAATACTGTTAAGTTTTCAAACTCAAATATTAAAGTCACATATTCCATTCAGTGTGTGTCACCGCAGTTTAGCAGCCTATTCTGTGTACTCTGCACAGTTGCAGAATAGGAAGAAATACTGTTAAGTTTTCAAACTCAAATATTAAAGTCACATATTCCATTCAGTGTGTGTCACCGCAGTTTAGCAGCCTATTCTGTGTACTCTGCACAGTTGCAGAATAGGAAGAAATACTGTTAAGTTTTCAAACTCAAATATTAAAGTCACATATTCCATTCAGTGTGTGTCACCGCAGTTTAGCAGCCTATTCTGTGTACTCTGCACAGTTGCAGAATAGGAAGAAATACTGTTAAGTTTTCAAACTCAAATATTAAAGTCACATATTCCATTCAGTGTGTGTCACCGCAGTTTAGCAGCCTATTCTGTGTACTCTGCACAGTTGCAGAATAGGAAGAAATACTGTTAAGTTTTCAAACTCAAATATTAAAGTCACATATTCCATTCAGTGTGTGTCACCGCAGTTTAGCAGCCTATTCTGTGTACTCTGCACAGTTGCAGAATAGGAAGAAATACTGTTAAATTTTCAAACTCAAATATTAAAGTCACATATTCCATTCAGTGTGTGTCACCGCAGTTTAGCGGCCTATTCTGTGTACTCTGCACAGTTGCAGAATAGGAAGAAATACTGTTAAGTTTTCAAACTCAAATATTAAAGTCACATATTCCATTCAGTGTGTGTCACCGCAGTTTAGCAGCCTATTCTGTGTACTCTGCACAGTTGCAGAATAGGAAGAAATACTGTTAAGTTTTCAAACTCAAATATTAAAGTCACATATTCCATTCAGTGTGTGTCACCGCAGTTTAGCAGCCTATTCTGTGTACTCTGCACAGTTGCAGAATAGGAAGAAATACTGTTAAGTTTTCAAACTCAAATATTAAAGTCACATATTCCGTGTAAGATGAAGAAGGCGGGTAAAAAGGGACGGGGAAGTGGACGTGATCCTGATAGTTCAGGGCGCGGGTCAGGACGCGGAGAAACTGTGCCTGGTGCCAGAGCACAAGAAAGAAAGACATCCACCATACCTAGCTTCATGTCTAATTTTACAGGGCGTCGCAGGACATCACTCTCGAGGTCCGACCACTGTGAACAGGTGGTCGGTTGGATGACAGCTGATACTGCTTCCAGTCGGTTAAGCACCACCCTGTCTTCCACCAAGTCCACTCTCAGTAGCCAAGAGTCTGGTCAACATAATCCTCACTCTGATCATCCTTCCTCCCACCATACACGGTCTGGTCAAAGAAGTGATCCCACACTGGGATATAGTGAGGAGCTCGTCTCATCACCAATCCTTCATTTGACCCTCTCTCCAAGCACGCTTGCAGAGGAACATGACATCTTGTGCCCTGATTCACAACCTCTAGAGGGTACCCAATCACAAGAAGATGACAGATGTGAACGGCATTTAAGGTCAAAGGAAGTAGTGGATGATGATGATGATGATGAGACACAGTTGCCATTAAATCAACTACTATTTCCGTCTCAAGACCTTGTTGAGGAGAATGTTATACAGTTGTCAATGACTGAGTATGTGGTGGGATCAAGACATGAGGAGGATGATCAGAGTGAGGAAGTGGAGGAGGACTTGGTGGACGATGAGGTGACTGACCCCACCTGGGAAGGTGTAGAGCCGAGCGATGACAGCAGTCCTGAGGGTGAGCCATCTGCAGCACCGCAACAGGCTGGAAGAGGCAGTGGTGTGGCTACAGAAAGAAGGCGGACCGCACCAAACCGGCCCGCAAATGTTCCACGGAGCACCCCCTTGCGTAAATCTACCTTGCCAAAGGGTAGGTGTTCCGCGGTATGGCGTTTTTTTAAGGAAAGTGCGGACGACAAAAGAATTGTAGTTTGCAACCTGTGCCACACCAGAATGAGCCGAGGCATGAACACTAGAAACCTCACCACCACCAGCATGATCCGACACATGGCATCCAAGCACCGTAGTAAGTGGGAGGAACGCCTGGATCGCCCATCTGTGTCTGCAGGCCACACCACTGCCTCCTCTTCCCCTGTTTTCGGTGCCGGCCAATCGCCTGTCGAAGGCGCAGGCCCGCATACCTCCCGCCCTGCACCTGTACCATCTGAAGCACCATCAGCGACCACATCCACTTCCCTGTCCCAGCACAGCGTCCAAATGTCGTTACCCCAGGCATTTGAGCGCAAGCGAAAATACCCAGCCACCCACCCACAGGCCATAGCACTAACCTCACACCTTTCCAAATTACTGGCCATCGAAATGCTGCCATTTAGGCTTGTGGACACTGAGTCCTTCCGCAGCCTGATGGCAGCAGCTGTCCCTCGGTACGCGGTCCCCAGCCGCCACTACTTTTCCCGGTGTGCCATCCCCGCATTACACCACCATGTGTCCCGTAACATCACCCGTGCCCTGACCAACGCAGTTACTGGGAAGGTCCACTTAACGACTGACACATGGACAAGTGCTTGTGGCCAGGGACGCTACATTTCCCTGACGGCACACTGGGTGAATGTCGTGGAGGCTGGGAGCGACTCGGACCCTGGGATGGCACGGGTGCTACCCACGCCGAGGATTGCGGGCCCTACCTCCATCAGGGTTTCCGCCAGCACCTACGTTATTGGCTCCTCCTCCTCCGTTTCCACCTCCGAATTCTCTACACGCAGCGCCACTCCCCCATCAGCCAGTAGCTGGAAGCAGTGTAGCACTGCAGTGGGGAAGCGTCAACAGGCCGTGCTGAAGCTGATCTGCCTTGGGGACAAACAGCACACGGCCTCAGAGCTGTTGCAGGGGATTAGTCACCAGACCGAGCAGTGGCTCTCGCCACTCAACCTGCAACCAGGCATGGTTGTGTGTGATAATGGGCGTAACTTGGTGGCGGCTTTGGAGCTCGGCAAGCTCACACACGTACCATGCCTAGCGCATGTATTTAATTTAGTGGTTCAGCGATTTCTAAAAACCTACCCCAATGTGCATGATCTCTTGACCAAGGTGCGCCGCGTGTGTGCACATTTCCGTAAGTCATCTACAGCTTCGGCCGGCCTGTTGAAGCTGCAGCAGCGCTTACAATTGCCAGCTCACCGGCTGCTGTGTGACGTGAGCACGCGCTGGAACTCCACCTTCCACATGTTGGCCCGGCTTTGTGAGCAGCAGAGGGCAGTAGTGGAGTACCAGCTGTTACACGGTCGTCGCCTCTCCGTTCAACTTCCTGTAATCAGAAGTGAGGAGTGGGAATGGATGTCAGACCTCTGCGAGGTTTTACGCAATTTTGAGGAATCGACACAGATGGTGAGCGGCGATAACGCTATTATCAGTGTAACCATCCCACTTCTGTGTCTACTGAAACGCTCGCTGCTCACAATTAAAACCGACGCTTTGCATGTGGAAGAGGTGGAAATGGGGGAGGAAGAGCTTACACAAGGTGATAGCCAGAGCACCCTCACTTCGTCTTCTCAGCGACAATTGGAGGAGGCGGAGGAGGAGGAGGAGGAGGAAGACACGGTTGCCTCCGCTACAGAGGGTAGCCATGGAACTTTAGTTCCATCTCTTCAGCGTGGGTGGGCAGAAGAGGAGGAAGAGGATGAGGAGACTGAGAGTCATCCTCCTGGTGAGGACAGCGAAATCTTGACTGTTGGTACTCTGGCACACATGGCTGACTTTATGTTAGGCTGCCTTTCCCGTGACCCACGCGTTATACGCATTTTAAACAACACGGATTACTGGGTGTTCACCCTTCTGGACCCCCGCTACAAAGAGAATTTCTCATCTCTCATTCCTCCGGTGGAGAGGACAAGCAAAATGGTGCAATACCAGAAGGTTCTTGTTGAAAAATTGCTCCAAAATTTTCCATCTGACAACGCTGGCGGCAGAGTACGTGCTACCTTGGCCAACCGAGAAGGGGAGAAAAGGGGAGCACACAGCAGTTCCGACAAAGGCAGGGCAACACTCTCCAAGGCGTGGGACACCTTCATGACACCCCGCCAGCACCCTCACCCTGATGCGCAGCCTAGTGTCACAAGGAGGGAAAAGTTTTGGAAGATGGTGAAGGAGTACGTAGCAGACCGTGTCAGCGTCCTCAATGATCCCTCTGTGCCTTACAACTACTGGGTGTCCAAGCTGGACACGTGGTATGAACTGGCACTCTACGCCTTGGAGGTGCTGGCCTGCCCTGCCGCCAGCGTTCTGTCTGAGCGGGTATTTAGTGCTGCTGGTGGCATCATAACAGATAAGCGTATCCGCCTTTCCACCGACAATGCTGATAGGTTGACACTTATAAAAATGAACAAGGCCTGGATTTCCCCTGACTTCTCCACTCCACTGGAGGAAAGCCCCGGGGGAACATAAACTCACTTTATATATGTTATTTACAATGATGTGAATACTCTGTATTCCCATTCACCCCTTCCACCCAAAAAACGGGTATATGGTTGACTCTTAATCTTCTCATCCTCCTCCTCCTCTTCCATATGCCCTGTGATATAATTTTTATATAGGGCCAGCTCACCAGCGGGCCCTGTGATATAATTTTTATATAGGGCCAGCTCACCAGCGGGCCCTGTTTGACAATTTTTATATAGGTCAGCTCACCAGCGGGCCTTCTCATATAATGTTTTATTGGGTCAGCTCTCTAGCGGGCCCTCTCATATAATGTTTTATAGCGTCAGCTCACTAGCGGGCCTTCGCATATAATGTTTTATAGCGTCAGCTCACTAGCGGGCCTTCTCATATAATGTTTTATAGCGTCAGCTCACTAGCGGGCCATCGCATATAATGTTTTATAGCGTCAGCTCACTAGCGGGCCTTCGCATATAATGTTTAGGATGGTCAGCTCTGCAGCAGACCCTCACCCATAATGTTTTAGATGGTCAGCTCAGCGCACGTTTCCCTCTTAATCATGGCCTCAGTTCAATAAAATCAAGGAAATTTTTGGGAGAATTTGCCTCTGCGCACGTTTCCCTCTTAATCATGGCCCCAGTTCAGAAAATCAAGGAAATTTTTGGGAGAATTTGCCTCTGCGCACGTTTCCCTCTTAATCATGGCCTCAGTTCAGAAAATCAAGGAAATTTTTTGGAGAATTTGCCTCTGCGCACGTTTCCCTCTTAATCATGGCCTCACTTCAGAAAATCAAGGAAATTTTTGTGAGAATTTGCAGATGATATACAAGTAAATATACAGCAAATATTGTTTGGTAACAATTTTTCGCCTAAAGTCGTTTTTATTTTCCTTTTTGTGTGTTTTACGGTCAGTCTGTAAAAATGGCGTACTACGGGCGAAAGATCGTTCCCAGCAGCGATGTTGGAGTCCAAGATGCATCCAGACATCCTCCCTATGCTGTCCCTGAACCATTTCTGTGGTGTTTCCATCCTTTTCTGCCCTTTTCCTATGGACCAGGCACCCTCCCCTCATCAGAGCAGGGGGTGCCTGGTGTAATGCTCGAGTCCTCCCATTGACTTCAATGGGGCTCGGGTGCTCGGCCGAGCACTCGAGCCTCAGGGGGTGCTCGGTCAGAGCACCCGAACACCCGAGCATTGGGGTGCTCGCTCATCACTAGTTACACACAGAGGTCTCAACAGGTCATAAAATAGCCTAAAAATTCTTGATAATGCCCCGCCCAGCAGCTACACCGCCAGCAATACCCCCTAAAACACAAGTGTAGCTCTTTGACAATTTGAAATGTTGGGAGGTATGCTAGTGTCTACCTGTGAGTATGAAGTGTACAGAGAGAAATATGCAGTATAGTTCTGTGTGACACAAAGGATTAATGTGGAAAACTCCTACGTGTGTTGTATCATTTTTGGTACTTCCTGTGTGTAGCTGGCACCTTGCCAGGCTTCTCCTTTTATTAATACAGGTTCGCATTTCTTTAAATGTGGTCTTTAATCCTTTGATTGCTAAAGAGGTCTCCAGCACATTGTTCAGCAATGCATTGGAGCTCTCGTTAGCACTCAAGGGGTTAAAAGCACCATTTAAAATGCTGAAATGTTTTTACCGCTATGGTTCAGTTGGCTTGCCCCAAAATGTCACCTTTTTTTGTTCATCCATAAAGAGCAACAAATTGTATTAATTTACAAAAAACAATTCCATGCTTTGGTTTAACAAGTATAACTGCACAAAAATGTCTACAAATAAAGCCCATTAAAAACATATGTATTAACCACTTCAGAAACGCGCAATCCAGGTGTGGGCGTCTCTTGAGGACCACAACACTTTTACACAGATGCATTCTGGGATTGAGTACTCCCAGAATTCCATAACTTGACAGGACTGTCACTATTCTTTAACATGTGGACCTTTTCAGTGAAGGATTTCTTTTTCCATAACTCGATCTCTGCTCTGCTGAAGAGCCTCCTCCGGTCCCAGGACCGGATTCCCCTGCAGTCACCTAGAGCTCTGACGTCAGGGGAGGGGGAACTTTGAAAGAGGATATGTCTCAAAACATAAAGGTTTGAGAGATGCCGCTGGGGTCATTTAATTTGTTTTTTTAAGGGCTTCAAGATGCATTATAGTTAAATTTACGTATTACTATCTTTTTAAAGGGATAGTAATACTTCGTTTTAACTTTATTTTATGTTGTAGGCATTAAAAAAACATGAAGAATGATATAAGTCTTATCTCTCAAACCTTTATGGTTTAAGAGATATTCACAAGCAAAGTTTCCCCTCCCGTCCCTTTTACCTAGTGTAAGCCACCTCTTCTCAGATGTGGAATCCAGTCCATACACCAGACAGATAACAGAAGGGGACAGTCTTCTTTATATGAAAAGAATGAAAGCCCTTCCCCCCTTGACAAGTTTTTCAGCTTTTTTCCTTATCTTAATTGAAGATTGTCCCTCTCTGCAGTCTACCTGGGCACCTCCCTTCTGATGTGGCTGAACGGGGGGGGGGATACTTTGCTTGTGAATATCTCTTAAACCATAAAGGTTTGAGAGATAAGACTTATATCGTTCTTCATGTTTTTTTAATGCCTACAATATAAAATAAAGATAAAACGAAGTATTACTATCCCTTTAAAGGCCTCTATGAATTTTGGAGGCCATTAGGACTTTCTGCCCATAGTAAGTAAAGTGAGGCACTTTGATTTGGCTGATTCAATTTCTTTAATTACACTGGTCAACATATGTCCTGCACAGGACCACATTCACATCCCAGGTGCCCTTAGCTCTGTCAGTGGCCACACCCACACTCCTCACATGACCCCAACCCACATCCCATCTACTGTTTCCTGGCACAAAAAAATAATATAACAAGCAAACATGAAAAAAGTTTTAACCCCTTGGTTGCTAGAGAGATTTCCAATGCAATTGCATTGCTCTGCAATGTGTTGGAGATCTCTCTAGCATCCAAGGGGTTAAATAATGGCCTGTCAAGGGGTATAAATCTGGTGTACGGGAAATGAGATTCTCTGGCCACACCTCCAATTCAGAATGTGGATGTGGCCAGCAATGCTAATGCCCCGCCCTCAAAATACAGAGATCTAAGCAGCTGCATACTCTGCCAATTACAAAATCCAGCCCTGTACATTGTTTTATGGAACATATCACTTCAAAGCATCAAACTCATACACTGGCATCTTTTTCAGCGACATGTGGACTATCCAGGTCACCCTAAACATATAAAATCATTTTTAAAAGTTGCCAGATCTTTTATTACACTCTAGAAAATGTTATTTTCAAGATGTTGGTGGTATTGGCTTCTGTTCATATTAATTCTCATGCTGGGTGATATCACAGTATCTGATGTTATTTCCTGCTCTGCTGAAAGAATATGAAAAATTTACTCTTTACTGCAGTGGTTCTCAATCTTTTTTGTTCGGGGCACCCCTAACACACAATCTAGAACATTAGGGGTACACCTAACATATTTAATGTACTTTATCAAGGGCATAAGAAGGGTACAATACTTACATATACAGTTATTATTAGGTCTTATAATCTTAATAACAAAACTAAACATATTGTGCATTACAATTTCTATAAATCTTTATTTAAAAGTCCATTTTTGTCAGTCTACATAGAAAACATGGGGCACCCTAAGTTGATGTTCGTGGCACACCAAAGTGCCATGGTACCCTGGTTGAGAATCACTGCTTTACTGGTTCCAATTCCTTTTCTTTTGATGGATCCTCTAAAATGACTTCATATGGTGGGTCATAGTCCTCGCCCTGGCTTTCAATATCTAAGGCTCTATACTTTTTACAAAATGTCCAATAGAGCAAAAAGCCAATGATTGCATGGAGGACAACAGTAATTATCACCACGGCATATATAAGATAATATATCACTGTAACATTGCCATAAACCAGTGTTTCATACTCAGAAATTGAGGAAATAATAAACGTATTGGTGGCAATCAAATTGTTCTTCTCTTTTGTGTCACACTGGTAAGTTATTGTCTCTGATCCTCTAGAAACCTCAATAACGCTCGTATTGTATGGTAGTATTTGAGGCTTATCTTTACCCAAAATCTTCCATTCGTAATTGAAACGGCTTTCGGGAGGAATCTGGTAACAGGCTATCAACGCTGAAACGTTAGTCTCATCCATAGGTTTAACAAAACCACAATCTGTAGGTCCTCTGCATTCTTCGAAGTTTGCAAAGCAGGTGGCTTTGTTTCCTGGACACCCATTGGTATGATAAACCTCACGAATGCCAAGGCCACACGTAGCCAAGCAGGGTCCAGTCGATAAGTCTTTGTTGACTTCTGATTTTTTGTCGGCTGGGAGGTTCTCTACCTGAGAGTCGATCTGGTTTCTCTTTATACTGTATCCACTTGCTGGTTTTGACACAAGCAATAAAAACAAGTACATCCAACTCAATCTCACTGTCGCTTTTGAGAGCACTGAAAGAGCCATTGTGTTCTAATGATATGCTGTACTCAAACTGACTGACGTTTGACACTCACTGCCTTATATTCACAGACCTATTATGATGTCATAATCCCACTTCTGAGCGGAATCCACCGAGTTCTATAACAGACCAATTACAATTCCACTTCAGCACATACAGTGTGTGTGTGGATTCCACTGAGTGATATAAAAGACCCATTATGATGTCATAATCCCACTTTAGCACATACACTGTGTGTGGATTCCACTGAGTTGTATACATAGCAAACTGTTGATGTGTGAACATATGATATTGCTAATATAGGGCTACAATAAATGGTAATGATGCCTTCTCTGGCGAAGTACTGAAAAAAAAAAAACAGTCAAAATGCCAATTTCTTTAAATGTGGTTTTTATCCTCTTCAAAGCTAGAAAGGTCTCTAACACTGTGCTTCACAATGCAATGAACAAATCCAGCACTGAAGGGGTTAAAAGCCCCAGTTCAAACAAATGGAATCTGGTGACTTTTTTCCCCTTACACTGGTGCTTTTTGCCAAGAATTGCTCCACTTTGCCCAGATACATAAGGGCCATATAAGGTCACCACGTGTCCTGCATTGCTCAGGACAGTCCTGGACTTTAAATGTGTGTCCTATGTCTGTATATATGTGTGTGTATGCATGTGAGTGGACGTGTGTATATGTGTCCGTGTATGTGTATATGTGCGTGTGTGTGTATGTGTATATGTGCGTAGGTGTGGGTGCATGTATAACAAGCCTGCATAACAAGCAAGGGCAGAAAAAAGCTATAACCCCTTCACAATGCATTGGAGATCTCCTTAGCATCCAAGTGAATAAGGAATAGCCTGTAATATAACCTGGTACATGGACAGTGAGAATGCTTAGGCCACACCCAAAGTCCAGAATGTGGGTGTCACCTGCACAGCTGAGGCACCACTCTTCTACATTTGTAGATCTAGGCAGCTAACTACTCTGCCTATTGGGGAAATCCAGCATTGGTCCTGGGTAACACTTCTGGTAACCACTCCCTAATATACAAAGGGTGGAAACGAAATAAATTAAAAAATAAGGCAAAATATATGGTACACTTTTCATTTACACTGATTGATACATAGCAGATTGTTGCTGTGTGGACATATGATATTGCTAATATAGAGCTACAGTAAATGGTAATGACGCTATGGGCCTTCTCGGGATAAAGATCCAATAAAAACAGTCAAAATTAGCAAAAGGGGCACAGCATTGCCTGTGGGATTCAGTCTTTTGAGCGCTTGAGGGTTTGAGTATGTTTGCAGTGTCTGACAGGCAATGAGGTATCCAACCATTCAAATGTGTTGGATACCCCTTTGGCCCTGAAGGAAAAGAACAGATTGAGCATTTTGTTTTGTTTCTTTAACCCCTTAAGGACCCTTAACGTACCAGGACCGTCACGGTCCTTAAAATACTCAAGGACCGATGACGGTCATAGTACGTCACGTACTTTTTACTTACAGCGCTGTACCGGGAGCGCTGTAAGTAAAAATAGGGCCTGAAATTGACCGCTCAAGATCGGAGCGATCTCTATCAGGCCTCATAATGACGCGCCGATACACGCGACAGGTCACGTGTACCGGCGCGTCCAAGTGCTCCTATGCGGTCATTATGGGGCGGAAATGTCCCAGGACCGCCGGTCCTTAAGGGGTTAAACCCCTTCAGTGGCAAAGAAGTATCCAACAAATTCCAGTATATAGATACCTCTTTGGGTCTCAAACACGTATCCATTTCAGTGGCACTAACGTACCCAAACCATTGTCAACCAATGTGATGAATACCCCTCAAAGGACTCAAAGGATTTAATTCCCATGGGCAACGGCGTGCCCCTTTTGCTAGTATATTTATATATATATATATATATATATATATATATATATATATATATATATTTATATATATCTTGTATGGACACAATATGAAGGTGAGACCAGTATATATATATATATATATATATATATATATATATATATATATATATATCCTGTACAGAAACAATATGAGGGTGCATAGACTTTCTATAGATCTATGTCATATACAGATTGGATATGAGGTACATATATACTGTATTTTTATCTAGCATATGGACAGAAAATAATCATCTTTAGGTGTATGAAGCACATAAACAGAATATAAAGGTGTATATATATATATATATATATATATATATATATATATATATATATATAGTGTTTCTTTACAACATTGATGGAATAAACTACCACTGATCATTTACTGTTTGGAAGTCCTGTGAGTGTGTTCTTTCTTCTGATTATATTGATATATATATATATATATATATATATATATATATATATATATATTGTGTTTCTTTACTGAGCACAAACATGCAATCAATAAGGCTCATGTACTAAGTAAAGTGGTGAAGTTCTGCGGCAAACCTACTGCACCATTAGTCACATATAAAAATGTCCACTGATTTGAATTATAGAGGTGTCAGAGTTGCACATCTCTTCAGCATTCCATGGGTTAAAATCACAATTTAAATTTAAATGAACTGTGATTTTGATGTGTCCCCTATGGGGTAGCTGGGTTGCCTAAAAATGTCTCCAGTTGTTCTCAGTACGTAAACAACATACAGACAGGAGCTAACCCTGTGGATGTTCACCAGGACTGGGTAACCTGTGGCTCCCCAGCTGCCCACTATCAGAGCAGCTGGCGATGACGGGCGTTGTAGTCTTTCAGTATCTGAAGAGCCGCATGTTGGACCCCAGTCCTGGTGAACCTGGATACTTCTCAGTATACTGACACACAGTAATCACTGTTTCCATATACTCAGCCTTGTGATACAGCAGTTCACTCAGCTCCATGTTTCCTCCATCAGACATCACTTACGGTTAGTGGGGCTGGTCATGTGACCACCTGTTACCGAGGGAGCAGGCTGAATGGGACCCAGTCATATATGTTTTATGTGTACAAACACACGTGTGGGCAGGGGAGGGCAACAGGTGGCTCTCCTAGTTCCACAGCAGCTCGGGAGCCACACGTTTACAACCTTTAACTCTCTGAGTGCCAGAGGAACAACCCTCTGGCTCTCAAAGGGTTAACCCTATATATATATATATATATATATATATATATATATATATACATATATATATATATATATATATATATATATATATATATATATATACTAGCAATGTGGGACGGCGTTGCCCGTCATATTATTTACACAGAGAGACATTGTGTGAAACAGAAATATGCAGTGTTACAGACACGCACTTAAAGAGACAGAGCGTGTCACACACACTGTGAAACGCATACATACGGAGACACACACACACATAGGCATATGATGTCACATGTGTAGACAGTGTGTGACAGACGCAGTGGGGATGTAGATATGCTGATAAGATTTGTAAAAAATGTTTTAATTGCAGCTCTTCAGCTTGATAAATAAGACCCTATATCCTTACAGTTGAAGTGAGTGTACTGTGTTACTTGATGAATAAGGCCCTGTATCCTTAGAGTTGAAGTGAGTGTGCTGTGTTCCTTGATTAATAAGGCCCTGTATCCTTACAGTTGTAGTGAGTGTGCCGCGTTACTTCGTGAATAAGGCCCTGTATCCTTACAGTTGAAGTGAGTGTGCTGTGTTACTTGATGAATAAGGCCCTGTATCCTTACAGTTGAAGTGAGTGTGCTGTGTTACTTGATGAATAAGGCCCTGCATCCTTACAGTTGAAGTGAGTGTGCTGTGTTACTTGATGAATAAGGCCCTGCATCCTTACAGTTGAAGTGAGTGTGCTGTGTTACTTGGTGAATAAGGACCTGCATCCTTACAGTTGAAGTCAGTGTGCTGTGTTACTTGATGAATAAGGCCCTGCATCCTTACAGTTGAAGTGCGTGTGCTATGTTACTTGATGAATAAGACCCTGTATCCTAACAGTTGAAGTCAGTGTGCTGTGTTACTTGTAGAAGGTCACAGTGAGAAGATGTTTGTGAGTAAAGGAATAATTTAGATTACAGCAGTGGATACTGCAGTACATTTGAAGAAATAGGTTGGCAGACAGAGGGTTAAGTGACAGATGCAGTGATAGATAATGTAATAGTGATGTGGGAGTAAAATGGCGAGATTGGGACTATGGATGAATGGCAAGGGGATAGGTGAGTGGGGGTGACAAGGGAGGAGGAGATGAGAAATTGAGGAGAGGAGGGACAGTGAAGTGTTACAGTAAAGTAATGGGTGAGGGGGAGAAATGACTATACATAGACAGTGAAGTAGACATGAAATACAGGGCTGTAGGGTATTCATTATACAGACCTAGTGTAGCAGTTGGTTGGAGTGAATCACTTTAACTCTGAGTGTGAGAGAGGTACACAACACATTTCTGAGTTGTCTAGTCCTCTGGCAGTGAAAGGAATATGTGACACATGTTGGGCGCTCCTTGCATTAGTGGGCCGTGGTGGTCGGCTGGGACAGAACCAGATTATTTGTCCATGGGCCGTAGGCAAGGGATCAATAGAGGGACCCCTAACAGCTAATAGGCATCAAAACAGGAAGGCTCATATACTAAGGAAAGTGGTGGAATTTTGTGGAAAAGTAACAGCAGCACAGGGAACAATACCCATTTATTTAAATGGGCGTTTTAACGTCTTCAACGCTAGAGAGGTCAGCAAAGCATTGTATTTGTTCTGTATGGTACAGATGAATTGTTCCTCTTTGTGTTAGTACATCAGCCTCACAGATCACAGTGCACAGTCAGCTGCTGCAAGAGCCAAAAGTATAAATGGGTTTAGATGAATGGGGTAAGAGTATAACTGTATGGGCCTTATGTATCAAGATAAAGGGTGCAAGTAAAAAAAAACTGACACCATAGGGGA